>JAMXBB010000007.1:110983272-111217898 GCA_024138015.1 Lumnitzera littorea | reverse complement strand
TGTCAATTATGTAAAGAGTATATTTAGGATATTTGTTTTCTATGTTTAGAAAATATTAGAATATTTTAGGATCTGTAAATATCTGTCAATTATGTAAAGAGTATATTTAGGACATTTGTTTTCTATGTTTAGAAGCTTGGTTAGTGCATCTATGTTGTACATATATTGGCCTTCTTTGACTTATGATATGAACAAAAATCATAGAGAAATTTTCTTCTCAAAATTTATACACAGCTTAGATACCAGAATTCAATTGAGCAACTATAAAATGCATTGATGTGCGAATCTACATTAATATATATATATATATATTTGATTTATTTTAATATTACTAGAATAAAAAACATATTAGGGGGTGTGAGTACGACCATAAAGGTCATGTGTATGTTGCGTATCAGGACATACTACATGTGATTAGGAAAATGACTTGAATCGTATGTACAGAATGATCAAATGAGGTAGAATAAGTAAAAGGATTAGATGATCTCAATAAAACTCTAACACATATGGTAATAGATGGAAAAACTCAATGGCATAAAGTTCTTCAATCGGTAAAGAATGAGATAGTGTTCTTGAAAATATTTGTGCGTTTGATCTTTTAAAGCATGAATCTAATAGAGTAACAGCGTTTGTACCAACAGATCTCTTTTGTCCAAATGAGAGAAGACAAGGGGTATTTATAGGATTTTACCATTGATCTCATCCATAGGATTGTGATATTGATCAATAACCAAAATCAATCTCTTTTCTTAATTGATCCCAAAGGCCTCCTTCTTTGGATTTAGGCTTAGCGATGGCCTTATTCTTAATGTGAGCCAATATTAAGAAAGGTTGAATTAAAAGGGTTGATCTAATAAGCTTTGCTCCAAGTCCACCATGTTAAAACTTATTTGATTATTCTCGAATACCTGGGCTCGACTCTCTAGATCTTATCACCTTAGTTAATTCAAAAAGTTAAACCCAACCAATTAATAAGCTTGAGACCTAATTTTGAATGTAGCTCTCTACATATACTATTAATAAAAAATCAAAATGAAAATAAAAATTACAATTATCTAATTCTTGAATATTAAGAAAGTATTATGCATGGCTGGAAAAAGAAAAAAAAAAAGAAAAATGTATATCAAGAAGATACATAATAAAAAATCTAAAAATGAAGTCAAGGCATTTCTTTTTGTTTTTTAAAAATGTTTTTAGGCCATCCTAATAAAGTGAAAAATTCTATTAATTTATCCATTTGAGTGAATTTGCAAAGACACCTCTTCATACTTGCTCTTTATTCCAATGTTATTAGACCCATTGTTAAACTCGGAATGAGAAACAGCTGAGGGTTAAGAGGATGAAATTGAGGTGGAATTGGACTCTAATCGAGGTGAAATGAAAATATTAGATCATAATTCATATTCATTTATGAAGTAATAAAATCATCCATATTCTTGATATTTGAAAATTAAGATACAATTTGCATATATTTTTTTATCTACATTTATATTTTTTAGTAAATTGGTGCGTTAAAGAAAAAAACAAAAAAGTATATTTTGGTTTAGAGAACTCGCTAGTGTTCTATAAGAATTGAGATTAGACAAATCGAGTTAATCGAGTTGAACTACAATCACTGTTGATGAGTATTAACTGGATAATCTAGACTAGTTTAATGACCGATCATTTTAAATTAAATTAGACTGAGTAGATCAACTCGAGTGTGAAAATACTACTTTATTTGCTTAAACTCTTATTGAGTATTTAAATCCCAAATCTTAGAAAAAAAAAAATTTTTGTATCTTGATTTATTATTTTTCCTTATATTATGTAATTTAAAAAGATTAAAATCTATTTTTATTATTTTTGAGGTAAAATGGTTATTTGAGAACCAAAACACACTTTTTTTTTTTTTAAGGATTTCGAGGCTTAAGCATTCAATTTCAAATATAATGGAATTAAGTGCACATTCACCAGATATGAGAAGACAAATTTGTAATCTATCATTTTTATTTATCCATTTTAAAATATTAAGAACCGATAGAAGAACCGCTAATAAAAAATTAACATGCATATAGATAATATGATATGACATAATAATAATGATAAATATATTCGGATGGACAAAATTTGACATAATCAAATATGGATCACACCATAGACTTACTCTAATCTCCTTTTATTCTCATGTCGATGTCTATCCCATCTCTTCTTCTCTCACTCTCCCTCTCTCTCACCTGAAACGAATTTTCGTTAACAAATCTTACGTTATCTTTTGATGAAACCAAGTGCGATTTTCGCTACCAGTATTTGTCATCTAGTGAGCTAGCTTAGTCTAGGGAATAAGAATCCTAGATGTTGATGACAATGAAAACACAATAATTAATGACACCGTTTCTATTCTTCCATTATTAAATGACCAAAGAATTTATTGTTTAAGACATGATTATTGGGGAGTGGTTGAACCACATCAATGTACGGTTTTCACTAGGTGTAGTTTCTTAGTCCTCCGTGCTACCACTATTGAATAAAGCGATGGGTCAATTCTTAACCCCTAATTTCCGGGCAGTCGAAGTGTGTAAAGACTTTAGGGTTTTGTTCAGATCAGAATCTTAAAAATGAAACGAAGCTACTGATTATTTGTTTAGTACCTCGATTAATTTCCGTGCAATGTTGGATTTAGAATTCTATTTACTTGGGTGTTTTCAATACACGTGCTTGACTTTTTGTTTCTTGGCATTTATGCAATGAGCCTTACAACCTTAAACTTCCAAATCACACTTAAAAATTTTGGGTGTTTACATGGACTCAATTAATAGTATTTGAGGTGAATTTTTAACTATGTCTTTTTGTTAGAAAGACAATCAATTGTTTATTATAAGAGTAGGAGTCTGAATATGAAGATCATATACGTACTGCTTAATGAACGCACTATACATAACTAAAGAAAATAACTTAACTTAAGTAGTACTCTTGAAATGATCAATAGAAAGGTGAAAAAGAAGAAAAATATGTAACTTTAATAAGATTTTAACACAAGGTGTGATAGGTGGGGGAGCTGAATGACATCAAACTCAATTGTTTATAATGAATATGGTGTATGTTCTTAAGGAAGTTGAGTGTTTGATCAATTCATGTAAGGACTCCAGCACAATAATGATATTGGTCAAAGTTTTATTGTGTCAAAATGAAGGACGAAAAAGAGATGCTTATAAATGATGGCTGTTAATCCTATCCGTCAAATAGTCATGATGATAAGTGATTAAGATTAAACCATTCTTTTTATGGAACTCAAGTGGATCTTCTCTAATGGTCTTAGGCCCAAAAGTGGCCTTATTCTCTTAGTATAAGCCAAACTAAGAAAGAATGGATCAGACTGATTGATCCGATAAATCTTACTTTAAGCCACCATACCAAATCTTTTTTAATAATCTTAAAGATACATGAGCTTGATTCTTTAAGTCTTGTCATCTTAGTCTAAGATGTCAATTCCATTTTAATAATTAGGCTTAAGGCTTGTAAATTCTCTAAATTTATTAATAACCATTTTCTGTTTGCTGTTATATGATGATAAAACGTCCCCCCTAAGGAGGAGTCACACTAGGCCCGTTTTAGCAAATCACTTGTTTTGTGATTTAGGGAATTCCTTGCATCTTAGAATCTTTGAGCTTAGAGACGAAGGTCAACAAGCAATGACATGAAATGTACGGTATGGTGGAAAAATATGAATACGTATATTTCCCGATAAACTCATTATGATTGGACCTACAAAAATACGTATGGGATTAGTAAGGGATATCTTGAATATTAGGTGACCGTTGTTAATCTAAGTAGAATACTTTATGAAATAAGTAGAGCGGCATAAAATATGGCCAATAATAGAGCTATCTTAATCGGTGTCTAAAATTCCTATATGAATTCAATTCATTATTTTATGATAGGAACGCATAACAAAGGATAAGAAGTCTTGGGAATAAAAAACAATTGTAGGTTGATCACCGGCTCTTTGTTAGAATATGGTACTCTTGTTAGCACTCGTATCGTTTTGCAAAGTTTTTGTGCTGTTTTACTTTGCGAATCCCCAGTTGTTTCATTCTTTTCACTTATATATAACACTGCAGCTTCATTATGAACACGTTGCTCCATCAATAAAATCATATACAATTGGGGTTAAGAGTTAGGGTTCTTTTGACACCATTGGGAGGTTGGTTTTGAAGCCAATATGTGTATTTTGCATGGAGTCATATTTCAAAATTAAACTAATTTATGCAAATTGGAAAATATAAAGAAAATGAAAAAATGTAAAAACTCAGACATTTTTAATTCTATAACATCCTCTTATCCAAAACTCATATTTAACACTTTCATTAGAACTAAAATAACCTATTTAGCAATCTTTTCATCAATCTCTCTCTTCTTATTTGTTTATTCATTTATTTATTCTTACCTTTGAGTTTTAACTTATGTTGTAATATATTTGGCTATTCAGTCCTTGAACCAGCTGAGAGCTAATAGGCTTATTTTTACAAAGTTCAATATCCTAATTACATATCTTAATGTTTGAAGGGCTCGTTTCGTGTTATGAGCATTATTCTTGTTCACTTTACCATTTAATTTTTCTAGGAGACAAATAAATTTCCTAAACATTAATTTTGACGTTTCGTACATGTGACTCTTATTGGCAATGAGCAAAGATAACAAAATCGATGTCTTTAAATGCCTATCTTGTTTTTAACGAAACATTAGTACATTTGGAACGAGGAGGAAACACTAACCTGCAAAATTTAATATCTACCACCACCCTTTTCAAAAAAGATCAAATTTAACTAACAAATAAATAAATAACAGTAATTTTCATATCTTGGTCAAAAAAGAAAAAATAATTTTCATATATGGATTATTGCATTTCACCTGTCGTCCGAGAACAAAAACATCTACATTCATGACCCTCCTCGATATACAAATACAATCCACGGTTTTCACACCGTGATCGCAAATGAAGACAGCCATTGAGTCGTAGCTATCTATTTTTTATTTATATTTTCTCAATTTTCTTTTTTAAGATTCTTCCATGTAAATAATAGTTGAGACTGTAAGAAAAAAGTAACATCATAATAATATAAGATAATTTAGAAACCTAAATAATTCTAATAATTTATTTATAAATTGAGGGAATGCAAATTGAAAAAATCTATTTTCAGCATACATGACTTAATTTAAAAAAAAAAAAAAGAAAACTATACTTTGATTACTAAAATTTCGAAGGAGGAAGTGATGGATTCTACTATGGAAAATTTGACCACTTCATCAATAAGAGAACAATCTAAACACTTGATATTAATTTTTTAGGGTACATTACTAAGAGACCCGTTTATAATTTCACCATTATATAGCAACTATCAAAGAAAATAAAATGGCAAGAAAAAAAAAAGATCATAACCTGATAATGTTAAACTGAGAACACCAAAATTAATAATAATGAAAAACAAAATTCCTAAAAGTTAAATATATGAAAAGATAAAAGATGTTAGAGAACCAATAGAGGTCAACTCAGTCAATGAAGAAGGTCGCCCTTTTTTGGTTTTCTTTTTTTAAAATTTTTAGAGATATTTCTTTGTTTAATTTTAATTAACCTTTTGAGATTCATTTTTAAAATCAGTATATGCCAACCCCAATTTTTAGAGATATTTCTTTGTTTAATTTTAATTAACCTTTTGAGATTCATTTTTAAAATCAGTATATGCCAACCCCAATTTCGTTCAACGAAAATTATGAGACCAAGAAGAGGGAAGCATGATCGCAATCTCCGAATAGAATAATTCAAATTCCAAAAAGGAAAAAAAAAAAATTTACAACAAAGAAACTAAGGTATCTAAAAAATGAATAGAGAATTTGCTATGAGGACTTAATCTCCAACATTGCATTCTAAGGATCTATACTTCTCCACTTTTTTATCCTATCGGAAGCCTTCTCAAGATAAGTCTTAACAATTTCAGAATTTATTATCACCCTCTAGTAAATTAGTAACCTCTGATATATATCTCCTAGATTATGGTTGTTTTACTTCTTCCTCAAATGTGGGACCACTATAATGGACAACTTCCTCTATGATAGGAGATTTTCTGTAGTTAAATCATCAAGGATAGCTAGATTTTCATTAATTGGGCGGTAGTTATTGCCTATACGTATTTGGCCATAACTCTTAACGTGCAATGTCCCTTTATGATAAGTCTAATTGCTATAACTCTAGTTATTTCCCTAAGTAGTACTTGATCCTCAATGATGAGTCCTATAAAATTGTAGTTAGCCCTGTGTCAATCCTGAGGACGACAATAGACATTGCCCTCAAACTCCTGAGCACGCTACAGTCTAGTTGTAAGAAAACTTTCCACTTCTTCATTGTAGTCACTAGATATAAGATCACTTAATATAGGTAACATCATTTATATTTTCCATTTATTATAATTGGTTTATTTCCTTGATTTAATCATTTCATTAAACATTCATTTCCTATCTAAGTACAACTATGTGAACGTAATTAAGAGATGGTTAATAAATAATAAAAATTAAAAGTATATTTTAAGTAAATATAATACTTGAAATGAAGGGAAAAAAAAAATAGTATACAAGTCTTGTCCTATCTCACCCTTCTTCTAGGAATATATAGGCCTATAAAATCTATCACACACCATTCTCAAACAATGTTCACAAGAAAAGAGAATAGCTACTCTCTATAAGGAAAATAATAGATTCCATTGCACTTTAGCTAAAAAATTGTATAATAATGGAATCCACTTTTGTTTGTAAAATAGTTAGATTAGGCACTTATCACGGGTGAAATTCCTCTTAATGCTCTCATGTGGCACTTAGCATTCCTAATCACCCTAAGGAAGGCTAAGTTCAACTTAAAAACTACACACACAAAATTTAGAGAAAGAAAGTACAGAGATAGACTCTAGTTATTAATTGAATTTCACTCAATGTTTGGATCAATACAAATGAGGGGAGGCCCCTTATATATACAAATGATCTCATACAATGGATGGCCAAAATTTAGTTAATTTAATGGTTATAATTAAATCTTATGTACCTACTTTACCTACTATTGAATTTGGACATGTCTGAAACCTTCTTAAAGCTTTCCAATCTTCTAGAATCTTCCCTAAGGTTAGGCTTGGGCCTTTCTCTTCTGATAAGTCATGAGAACCTCTTACATATATTTCCTTTGTCTTATCTCTCATACTTTAGATCATGTTGAGCGCATCTTAAGGGCCTTGGAAAATTAGCCCGTAACATTCTCCCTCACTTAATCCAGCGATGTCCTCGTCGTAGCTTCCTTCTTGAATTTTGATCTACTCGATACCATGACCTTAGTTCTCTATCTATGCCCATAACATGGGAATGCTTGACAACCTCCCTTCTTGAAGCTCAATGTAGCTCCTTGCCCTTTTCAATCTTAACCTTAGTTATTGAGACTTTGTTTAGCTTTTCCACATCTACTGGGTTTGAACTTTGTGGGATATTATTAACTATTCTTTCCTTCGTCTCTCCTACTAAAGTCGAATTAGCTCGTTTCATTAGTGTTAACTCTTCCCTTGTGATTTGCATTAATGTAATAAGCTTTGTCGCTAGTCCCGTCTTCCTACTTATTGGAACTATGTATTGACAACCTTGATTAAGCCAACAAATGCAATTGGATCAAGGAACAATGATGGCATCATTCCTATCCAAGAAGTCCATGCCAATAATAAACTTAAAATCATCCATGGGGACAACTTCAATATTCTCCCTTCCCCGCCAATCTCTAATGTTGGAATCCACATTCTTAACAACCTCATAAGTTGGGAATTCTTTGGAGTTAACAATCCTGAGTCAGGCTTTACTCCTTTCAACTTTTGGCCCAAGCCTAGAGGTAGCATCCTTAGAAATGAATGAATGTGAGGCCCCCATATCCACCATAGCATTTATCTTTCTCCCTGCCACTTTGGCCTCCACATACATTAAACCCTTTTTCTCCTTCGTGTCTTGGGACTTGATAACGTAGAGAAGATGGATGGTACCAAGCTTACCCTTGTCGTCTTCATCAGTTTCATTCATTGCAAGAAAAGCATCCGATCATTCTCTTTTTGGATAATCTCGAGCATAATGTGGTTCATTACAAAAATAGCACTTAAGTTATTGTATCCTTCTCTTATCTACCATCCTCCCCCTTCCCTTTGGAAGACTTGAAGATCTCCTGCCTTCCATATCTTCCTCTTCTTCTCCTTCATTACTTATGGAATGCCAATCTTCCTCCTTTTGAAGTTCCACCAAGCCTTCTGTTATAGCAATGGCTTTTGAGATATTCTCCACTGCATGACACTCCAACTTTAACTTAGCCTAAGGTTTCAAGCCATCCAATAACATAACAAGAGCATTATCTGGGTTAAGGTTCGATATCTCTAGTATCAACTTTGAGAATTCTTGAACATATTGCTTCACACTGGCCTTTTATTGTAGATGCTTGAGTTTGACCTTTGGTTCTCTCCTTGCATTTTGAGGAGAGAATTGATCTCTAAACTTCGCCATAAAGTATGGCTACGAAGTAATCTCATTGGCCTTCCTTCTCCACTAAATCAATGCTGTATCCTTTAAGTATAAGGTTGTCGTCCTTACTTTACTTCCATCATCTACAAGCCTCAATGCCCCAAAGTACTGTTCAACTCCTTATAGAAAATTATCTACTTCCCTTGCAGATCATATTCTTTTAAAGCACTCAGGCTTTGGTACTTCCACCCTTGTAACTGGTTGGATAGTTGCTCTATTAGCAATAGCAACTTAGTATGTTACCAACTGATTCTCAAGGTCTTCAATCTCCTGCTGCATAGCGACGATGGTAGCATCAGTCTTTACTTCATATGCTTTTTCCTTAGTTTCAAGTGCATCCATCCAGGTATCAAGGATTCCTTCCTTTTCTTCAAGCTCTCCATCACATTTCCATAGTTCCTCTAAGGCTTGGTTCAAAGCTCCCTGTAGCTCACCTCGAAGTTCTTCCTCTAACCCATCTATGGTAGCTCCATAGTCATTTAGTTGCTCTTTAGCCTCAATAACACTTAGCTCAACCTTGTTTACTTGAGTGACAAGGGAATTCAACAAATCCTTAGACCTGGCCCTTTGCCTAGTCATTCAGCTTCCTCTTTGGTCATCTACGTCATAAACCATAGAGTTGTTATTCTCATTTCTTGAAGACAACATTCTGTCTTTGAAAGCAAGCTCTGATTCCACCTGTTACGGGTGGAATACCTCTTGACGCTCCCGTGCAACATTTAGCGCTCTTAACCACCCTAAGAAAGGCTAAGTTCAACCTGAAAACCACATATACAAAGTTTAGAGAGAGACTCTGGTTATCAACTAAATTCTACTCAATGTTTAAATTAATACAAATGAAGGGAGACCCCCTATATATTCAAATGACTCTATACAATGGATGACTAAGCTTTATTCAATCTAATGGTTACAATTGAATTTTATCTACCTATCCTATTTATCTTACCTACCCTACCTACTATTATACATTGAATCTAAATATCTCTAGAACCTTCTTAGAGTTTTCTAATCTTTTAGAATCTTCCCTAAGTTTAAGCTTAAGCCTTTCTCTTCTAATAAGTCACAAGAATTTCTTACATATATCTCTTTTGTCTTATCTCCCATACTCTAGATCATGTTGGGTGCATCTTAAGGGCTTTGGAAAATTAGCTCGTGACACTTACACACGCACACATACACATACATACACATACGTGCACATGCAGAGATAGTTTACGTAAGTAAAAAAGTTTCATTTTTTAAATAATGGCCAAATATGTATATCCAATATCTCAATTATGTGTTACATACATATAACTTTAATTAAAAATTAGTACATATAATGTTTGCACATGATATCCTTAGGAAAATATACATTTTTAGTCCTCAATATATCACTATTTTTCTATTTCAATTTTAAACCTTTTATTTTTCGCATTTGAATTTCAACCTTTATAAATGTTTGTAAAGGAGTTTTTTTTTTTTTTAATAATGTTAAGTTTTCCATCCATGTATATACATGGTGTGATCTGATTGATAAAAATAATTAATTTAGTTAAATAAGATATTAGTATATATTATAAAAGTACATTATTCAAAAATAACAAAATATATTATAAAAAATACAAAAATTAAATTATAAACTATTTCAACCATTTAAGGTTAGAGGATTGGTGAAACGACCATCTTATTTATAGATAGATTGTCATCTATTTAAAAGAATGGATTACTTGATTCACTATCTTAGAGAGATTGCACTACTTTCTCAGTATTATGTTTTAAGTGAGTAATTTAAATTTATTATAAATATGTGTTTTTATACCAAGTCTCTCTATTATGAATTTATTTAGAAGATATTTAAGTGCACCTCTCCTTTTTTTTTTTTTCTTCTTTTTTTTTAGTGATCATGATTGGAGATGGGGGAAAATAAAAGATTTGACTCAATTTTGATAGAAAGACGGAAAGCTGTGGTCATACTTCTGCCGAATTTCAATTCATACTTGTACGGTTTAAGTTCGTTGCCCTTGAATCTGGACTCTATACACGTTCACAACGTTTTAATAGCATACAACGATAACCCGCACATGTCAAAATAATACAATAAAACAAGTTGAAGCATCTTGAAGCCTTAGTACTGCTAGTTGTCACGAGGTCAAATTCAAAGAACACCAGAGAAATAAATGAATCTTCTCTTTCCCTTTCTCCATCTTTCTCTAATCTTTTATCTCACTGGCTTCACTGGCTTTACATTATTGGTTTTGGATAGACCTCATTGGGTGAAGTTATAGTTATAGACATGGTACAAAAATATATAGATTTTGATACCAACGTATAGATTTTGGTATATATTACCATTATTATTAGAATCTAGAAGTTTGTACCAAAATCTCCTTGTTTGTACAACATTTTATGCGACTTCATAAGTAGGGGACTTCACCCGATAATGACCGGGATTAATGAAGACATGCATGAATGGTACTAAATTCACACTGAAAACAGTTTAAAAGGCTCAACTACACGGTCAGAAGAGATAGCTGGCCATTCCAGTGATGAGAGGAGATCTACAGACATGGCCAGATCTGATAATGACTCAGTGGAAGTGTGCCCTGGCACTACTGATTATTTTAGCGATTTCTGGGGTTCAATGTAGTCACTAGCTATTTACGAGAGGGATGGAAGGGTTACATTGCAACCATGCTCCCATTTAATGATAAGCCACTTGTGTTTTTGCTTTCTATCGGTGCACCCAAATATACAGTCAACTTTCAAAGGATTGCCCCATGTTGAGTTTTTATAAGTTTATATGTCAAACTTTATTTGCCATTAAAAGTTTCAATTAAATGTTTAATATATTATTGCATTTTTGATAGTATGCGATGATGATAATGTTGCCTCTAAGGTTTCATAAACAAGTTTCGTGCCGCCCTTAAAGGCCCCCAACTTGCCAATATGGCCTAGCATTTTCTTACATTGAGGAGTACGAAATTGGAATGGATTCCATACTATCAATGTAAGCGATAATATCAAAATCACTGGTTTTCATGTTTTAAATTTTATATGAAAAGTTTATAGTTCCGAAATATTATAATTAATTCAAATTTTTTATTTGTCAATTTTACTACTTGATCTCTCCTTGTTATACTTTTATACTTTGATAAGCTAATGAGTATTTGCCATGTTATTTTTATAAAATTGATAGAAATAGCAAATTTGATTAAATGTGACATTTAATAACTTGGACTTTCACATGTAAAATTTGATGATTAAACAACAAATTAAATAGCTGGCAAACAAAAAAAAAAAAAAACAACAACAAAAAATTAAATATACTACCACCCGTGCCGATGACTTGGCTCTTCACCTTCACCTTCATCATGTGTTTTCTTTTTTAGTCTTTTTTTTTTTTCTTTGGGTTTGGGGGTGTGGGGTGGGCAAGACGCCATGTGTTTTCTTTAAATGATTAAACATGCCCCTTAAAACTGTAAAGTCTGATTAAATAAATTTTCCATAACACATAATGAATGAATACCAATGGTTTAAGAAAATTTATATTATGTAAGAATACTTAAAATAATAAAATATTTTATGTTCCAAACATAAATAAATTATTTTAAACCATAGAGCTAAATTAGATAAAATTGAAAATGATATTAATAATGAGATAGGAAGATAAAAGAGAAATCTTACTAATAAGAGACACTTCCAATAATCTATAAACAGAATATTAGATCTTTCTCACAAATTACAATATTTCTCTTGTTACAATATAGCGAGAAAAAGGGCTAGAATTCAAACCAAAGCAAGGAAAATTCTTTAGTAATGCCACTTAAAATGACAATACAATAATGTCAAGAAAAATCATTTTCGGTTTTAGTAAACTATATCTAGGAACGGTAAAATGAAAACTGTTAATAATTTTTATAAAGAAAAGATTAATTGTTGATAACCTCAATTTTTCTGTGAATAATTTGGCTTTTATCATTACTAATATGATTTATTAAAATTGAAGATGGTTTACCATAAATCAAGACCGTCAACAAATATGGTAAATTGATATCACAAATGTCATCTTGGGTGAGGTCACCATAAAACGCCCCACACCATGACTTTTACGGTTATAGAATAAAATTCACATAGTATTATTGTAAACCTAGTCTCTAGAATCGTCTAAAACTCTAGAATGGTTTTGAGATAAAAGGGAGTCTTGTTGTCCGTAAGGATAAGAGATTCTAGAGCTTACGAAAATAATAGGAAAATTGTAGTATGAATTTAGCAATTCGTACGATTTTGAAACCGTGTTTAGACAAATCATGTATAATTGTCTGAACCATCGAATTTATTGACAATCAACAATTTGAACTTATAGGAACAATAGAAATATAATAGGTTTGACAAAAGAAAGCAAGGTTTGAAATTTGAAGCATTAGAACTATTAAAACACAATCACCGTACAATAATAAGTTAGATATGATTTATCCGAGAAAAAATTTCTAACAATGGATACCGTCGGAGAAGTGTACAAACTCTCGATCTAAACAATTCTTCAATAACTTATATTTAAAAATTAAAAATAAAATGATTTAACTTTATTGACATAAGATCGATAGAAGAAATGAATAATTGGAGCGATGAGAAATAGTAAATTTTGATCTCAATATGTCCCCTTTTATAAATTATTTCTATCAAATAATCATATGAACGGGTGATTTGATTTCCATACCATACACTTGTATCTTACTTAGACTTAAAAAAAGAAAGAAATAGCAAAGTCCCTATCTTTATCCATGGTTACTTTACTCATACTCATTAAATTGACCCCATAAGACGTTGACCGTAAATCACTCCCAACTGATCTAGTGGTAGAACATGCTAAAGAACCAAAATATGTATATTAATAATCTAAGTGTTATATATGAGGAATTTACACATAAGGGGCTAATGAAATGGAAGAAAAGGTCGCATCGAGAAAATTAGTAGGCCCACCTATTTACAGAGTCGGTCGAGATAATCATAAAATAGGGCATCCATCGATTGATCGAATTTAGTCTATCTATTTTTTGTTTCTTTTACTTCTAAATATTTAGTTTATTTAATATGCATATATATATATATATATATAACACTTTTTACAGAATATTACTTTGGAAGTACATTAGTTAACTCCTATTATCTTTGGATAGTAAAAATAACTTAAAAGTTGAGCCGCCTACTTAGTTGAATATATATTTAAATAGCATTTGATTGTAAGAATTAGATTGCACAAAGAGAATTAGATATGATAAGTAAAAAAAAATTGAACAGTATAACTTTATTATACTATGTTTAGTTTATATAATACTAAATACAAAATTTTATGCTATTTCTTATTTGGTATACGTAAATACTGGATTTATTATTATATTTTGACATTTATATTTTTAACATTGTCTAATATATATTTTTATATTATTTAAAATACGATTTGAATGGATTATTTTCATATGCTTAAACAAATTATATACAATATTAAATAAAATGTTAGAGATTTGATAGCTATTAAAATATTAATTATTTATATTAAATAAAAAACCATGCATATACGATGAATTTTGAGGTATATTTTTGAGAATGTAAAATATTTTTGTTTTTGTTTTATGAATTTCATTTTTATACTATAATATAGATGAGACAAAATTTAAACATTTTGTTCAGTTGATTATGCTAATTTTTTGTCTAATCATTAAGCAAAATTACAAAGAAAATATATAACAAATTTTTTTATTTAGTCTAGTGCATAAAAAATTGAGCAACCAAACATTACCTTAATTTCCATACAAATGTTTTAAAAAGCCTTATTTTTAGAACATGAAAGACATATCTCACAATATGTCAAAGCAACCACATGTTAATATTAAATTCAACGTGAGTCAAAATCGTTGGAGACATTCTTGCTGAGAGAACTATCAAATATCCTGCCATTGTAGAGGAGCACATTCAATATTTAGTGAAATAGAAAGATCGTGGAGTAGAAGACATCAATTGGAGACGAAGAAGACCTCATGCCTTTATTAAAAAGAAAGTTTGCAACACCAACCAAAAGACCTCCATCACCAATTGCCAAGGACGTTCATGGTTTAGGTGAGGAAGTGTGAGGATCCGACTTTGTTCTAATTTTCTTGTAGTAAGCCTTGTCCTTTTGTAAATTATTTCGTAGTAAAAGGAACTTTTTATAATTTCTCGAGAGTAGATTTTTATCCTTTTTAAGGTGATGTCATTTCAACAATTTTAATGTCTCCTTTTACTAAATCTATAAAAGTCAATAAAACTCTTTATAAGGATATGAGTGCCCTCAAAGACACAAGCACTTGCCATTAATTTGGTCATGGTAACGATTCTTATTTACACATCAACCCCTATGCAATAGGGAAAATTACACTACAAGAAATAAATATTTGAGGATTGATTCAAATGAGGAATAAATATTTGAAAAAGTTTATTTAAAAGATGAACGTTTGCACTCGTTGTTAAAATAGGAGATATCATAACGGAGCTATTATAACCTTGTTTACCCACAATGACATGTCACGTTATAAGAACACATGTTCAATGATATAGATTAAAATAAAATACATGGAAAGCGAACTCAAAAGGAAAAAAAGACCAATCAAAATGTAAAGTGGAAGACATCCACTTAAAGGTAGAAAGAAAAACAAATGTAAAAACCTAAACTGGAAACAACTTGGTTACAATTGATAGAGGAAGTGCCAACTAAGTTGGTTTCTTCCTATTGTTTATGTTTTATGTTGTTGCTGTTGTAAAGAGCACCCATCAACATTCATCAAGCATCTTTACTCATTAATAAAGAAGAAGAAAACAAAGTTAAATACTTAAAACTATTCTTTTGAAAGAATTAGAAAGTAAAGGCTAATACTGATAGTAACAATCGAAAATATATTCAATGAAACATGAATCTCAAAATCCTTTTCAATACCCTAAAACTGAAAACAACTCAATTACAATAGCCCAACATCTATATAGATAACCCAATGAGCACTATCCCCATAATCACTGCACTTCAAAACATCTCAAGGGAATGCTACATGCTTAGAGAAAATCCCTATGTAAGATCTCTATTATTTAGATGGTAATGACCTTTAATATCACACATGGCAAAAACTATGAATCATACCTAAAAAGATACGAGGAAGGAAAAAATTAGCAATTCAATGCACAAGTCTTCATACTTGATGTTTAGGGTTTACATTCCTCATTGTGTTCTTCCTTTCATTCTAAGTTTTAAGGTTTCATGTTTTAGTGTTTTAAAGTTATTATACTGTATGTTTTATGGTTTTAATGTTAATTCTTTTAGTGTTTTGCCCATATTTCCTTTTTTTAGGATGAGTTTACTTTTATTTTAATCCACGTCTTTCAACACGTGTACTTATGATGTGACACATCATTGTTAGTAAATGGGGTTATAATGGCTCCGTTACGACATCCCCTATTTTAATTGCAAGTGCAAACATTCATCTCTTAAATGAAATTTTTCAAACCTTCATCCTTCATTTAAATCAACCCCTAAATGTTTATCGTGCGTTGTAATTTTCCCGCCATTACTATTATAACCTTGTGCATTGAATTATTAATAAAAATGTCCATTATTTTATTTATAATTCTTGTCCATGTCTATTCACTTATTGTTGACTTTATTCTTATTGCTTATATGTTGGTTTGTAGATGTTTTGCCCCAATTAGAAAACTTGTACAGCAATTAGGTTTACTTATTGTTGTAGAGGTAAGATAGCAAGCGTTGCATAGTTATATTATGCTAGTGAAGGACTAAGGCTATGGCATTATGCAGCCCATAGGTATATTACCTCAATATGTATGATGGTACAAGTCCCACTCTAAAATTGTATCCCTAATAAGATGTTATTATGATAGTAAAACTATGTATCGATAAGTTATTGGAACTCCTTTTGAAAGAAGTTATTGTGATACTTTAGTCCATTTTAAAATATGAAAACATGGACCTAACATTTCTCTAAGGCTACTCTCTTTTGTTGTATCAGTGTTCTTTCAAGGCACCATCACTTGCTCTATAGGGTCAAATGACAAAAGCAAACATCGTTTAGGGCATCAATTGTTGCCCTAAAAGCGTGCATTATACGAAGTCATAATCCATCTTGATACAACTCGTTCAGGAAGTTCCTTATGCCCTAATTAACATATTTTGTTATAGATATAGATAATATATAGTTTTGCCACAATAAGAGGAGAACTAATCACATTTATTAATTTCAAAGCATAACATATGCCATCATGTGGTATATCATAAATGTAAAATAATAAAAATGCAAATTTATATATTAGTGCTAAAATCATTATTATCTACTAATACGAACACTGATTTTCAATGGAATTGATAAAATTCGATTCCCCTCTCCTCCCTCAAAAAACCAATTACTATAATATAATAATAGTTGGTGAAAAAAAGAAGCTTTAAATGTTGTTTAGATTTTTATATATGCTCGAGTTATTTGACTATGGTTAGATAATTGGATTGTCAGCCGTTTTCATTCATCGTGTAATTTATCTTTTTCTTTCAAATTTTCTTCTGGTTCGCTATTCAAAAGTCTATTTTGGATCAAAATGATCACGTCCTTTCATTTAGTTACATATGCTGTTTTTCCTTTTCTTGTTTTTTTTTTTTTTCCTTTCTATATTGTCCATATTCTAACAATACATAAAATTGATTTACAATATATATATATGTATATTTAAATCAATAATTTCATATAATCAAAAGAAAGATATACATATGCAATATGGGAAAAAGAGGGATATATCCCACTATATATATATATATATAAACACTTAAAACTAGGACAAACCACTCATCTAAATAAGATGAGGCAAAGATCCATATATATTAAGTGTCATTCTTTACAAAAATATAGCTTAAAATCAGCCTTAGTATATTATTCTTAATCATGTAGCAATTGAAACAGTGGATAACCTAACATGGAAAAGCAATTAATTAATGAGTAATTGCTTGCGTTTGTGTTTTGTTTATTATAAACCCACTGTTAAATCGATGTAGAAGCATCGTTAATTATGTACCGTACACGTTCGGACGTGGCCAGTATTTGACTACGTAGCTTCTTACTCAGAATCTTGAGTAAGTCAAATCAAATCGATTATACAACTGATAAATTGATAAAGTAAATTGAAGGTTGAACATTGTGCCACGTACAGTCATCTCGACCAAGTAACCGAGACGGTACGCACTCTTTTATTATCATTTCACTAGAACGTTGATGTGCTTAGGATTCTCCCATTCCTAATTCCAGTAAATTAGTTGAAAGCCTGAATAATGCATGGATAAAATTATAAATATAACTTTATATAGTTTTTTTATAGATTTTTTTCCAATATATCAAAAAGCATAGATATGATTTCATTAACTTAGAGAGAAAAGGTGATCCTAGACCCAGGCATGGGTACCTAACCCGCTTGAATCCACCGATGGACGAACTAGGACTGGCCTAGGAGTCCCTCGTTCCATGCCAAGTCTATGGAAAAAGTGAGTTAATCGACTTTGGTTCTTGGATCCGTAGCTTGTCGACCAATTCATCCTGTTTTCTTCCTTGCTTTTTGCCCCCTCCGTTTCGCATCCGATTTAAATTTTTTCAACACTTCGTAATTTTGTTATGGCCAAAAAGATCAATTTTTAATTAATTAAAATCACACATAGTCCATTTTTATATCAGGTTATTGTTGGGAAATAACAAAAAATTCATCCATTTATACAGCAATACATACATATATGGGAACACTACTACTATTACAAGATATTATAATGACAAAAGTAAACACGGTATTATTACTTCCTTGACATGAAACTAAAATATAAAGCAACATTCACTATAAAATTTTACAAGTGATCCCATATCTCATATTGCAATCACAATTATCATGTTGTTTTGTTAGAAATCTTGAGTTATTATAATAGGTAATTATAATTAAACCGATTACAAAAGTCAAGAGTTAAAGAGAGATGAAAATGATGATTACTTTAAAGCGATACTAATTTTAATACTAGCACTATAGAATTGAACAAATAAAATTGTGATCTAATGCATGTAAAATATTCACAATTAAATAAGACTTGCTAAAATTTTGACATTTTTTTTTTATATCATCAGTTGTATTAGTTACATATAACTATTCATCATGTCTCTCTTCCATAAGTTTTCATTACTACCAAATCTGCTTCATACTTGCCACCTTTTTTAACTTCGGCATCTGTGAAGTCTTTCTTTAATAATATAAATACTCAAGAAAGTGTTGAATATGGAGTGAATGTAGAGAGATGGAGAAAATATATGGAAAAAAATATTGATGAGATTAAAGATTATAGTCTAAGTTTATGGTTATTAATCAAAACTTATGGTTTGAACTCAAAGGATTGATTAAATAAATCCTAGATCTATACTATAGCTTTATTCTTTTCAATTTCGGATGATTATGTAACTTATACTATATCTTATAAATTATCCTACAATTAATAACTCACTCTCTACTAAATACTAACATATATATTTTTAGATTACTTATATATCAATAACTAACTACTTGCTAATTATTGACTATATATCTATTAAAGAGCTAACTAGTTATTACTTATAATTAACAACCAATTGTACCTAACTATTTTTCGCTAACGCACTATTTATTTATATCTAACTATATTACTTACTTTATATTTAACTAAATATAGTCTTTTTTTATAATTAATGAAACTAATAAGAGGACAGTTTACTTAAATTTGAGGATTGGTTTTTCTTTTCTTTTCTTTTCTTTTTTAAACCAAATTAAGGCCAATTGAACGGCTTTGGTTTGGGCCAACTGACTATTACAATGATCCTTGGTCGATTAACCCATAGTCACTGGTTAACCTATGATCTTAGGTTGGTTGACTACTTACATGATATTATATTTTTTTTTTCTTCTCTTTTCAATATTTCCATCAATATTTGGAAAACATTTTTTTTTCACCATATGTTTACATCTCAAATAAATTAGCACTTTTATATATAATAACATTTTTGTAATGCATGCCAACTTATTAAGATCAAAACATTTGTTCATTAATTCCTTATTATGAACAACTTAAATACACTAAGATTTCTATTAATGTAAATTCACTCTCAATAATTGAAATAACTCTTATTGTGTTTGTTTTAGAAATCTTTTCTTTCATCTATGATAGAATGAACTAGAGATCCATGATCTTTATAATCATGTTGGTTCTTAAACCATAATACTAAAATTCATTCATTACTTATGCTCATGGTTTTGCATCATTATTAGCAAAATTGAATCTTCCCTTCTATATCATTAATAAGATTGAGTCTATACTTTTTAGATGTGCATTCGACTCATTCTACATCTAACTCTATGATTAGAAATCCAAAATAATGAATTGAATGATTATATTGATCTTGTACTTGCACAAATTTCCTTTCCCATATGTACCAAAATTATTACTCTACCAATCAGTACAATTGAATTTTTTTTTTTTACAATTAAGCCACATGTTAGAATCTTACATTATTAACAATTAAGCATTACATCTTTCTAGATCCTTTAATGAATTTCATAAACTCTAAACCTTTTTTAGGGGCCTGTGGGTCCTTTTGTGCAATTTGACTTCAAGTGGGAAAGTATGTTGGTTGTAGCCCACTTGTTTTTCTATTTGGTTTTGTCTTCTCCTTCCATGTCTAAGGTCCTTAGGCTAAATCTATCTTAAGAAGGCTTCTAATAGGAAAACCACTACTAACATACCCCCTTCCCCTTAACCCCTAACAATCTCACAATCAACTGGTTAATGGAGAGAGGTAAGGATGATCATGCTTTGAAAGATAAAGATATAGACTATTGCAGCAAAGCAATCCAAGATGTCTTTAACTAAGGATAATGAGTTATTAAGCATATCTATTTCTAATGCCAAATTATTTAATCTGATACTAAGCCCTTTAAAGATCCCTCTAGGTGGTCAAAGGTCAACGCTACAATTGGTATATTAAGTCCAAAGATGCCTATTAACAAGGAGTACTAACCTTGATTTCATGTCGTGTCGACGACCTATACAAGAGGCATTGAGCTTATTATGACTAAGCTAAGTCGTAACTTGAGCGTAGGTGACACTATGGTGTTCATACTAGATTAAATGTAATATGCAAATGTGTTGTAGAGCTATTCAAGCAATAGTTGAATAGAGCTATGTATTGTTTTCATAAGGGGGAGCATAGTTGAGTAGTTAAGTCAATAGATAAGGACTTTGCTCTAGTTTTTGGTTTTGAAAGGTAAAGAGAGAGAGAGAAAGAGAGGATTGTGTTAATGATTTTTCACATGATAGTTGCTCTTCCGTTAACTATTAATCATTTTTAATAGTCTGATTGTTTACTTTAGGATTAGAAGCACATTTTTATTTTTTCTTGTGTAAGTAAATTTATGTATTAACTATTGAAGATGCGTATCACTTATGTATTAAGCACACCTATGTAAGCATTATAGTCATAACAACGAAATGGCAGTATGGATGGATATCATTTATCAAAGCTTTATTATATGTGCATATGGACAGTTAGAGTTAAAAGGATTTCTTAAGCCTTCATAATGTCTTTTTGCATATTTTCCTTTATGAGATTTCTTTGTTAATGAAAGATGCTTGCCATCTTCATTTTTTTTATTGTTTTACTTATTTTGGGTATTTGTTTATTAGACATCCCTTTCTTTAGAAAAGGATTCTCCCTTTTTTGTGGAAATTTCACATCATTTTTCAAGCTTCTTTTTTTGATTAAGTACAAAATATGATAGGAATCACACCCACAGACCCATCACTAGAAGCTGAGTTAGGGGTCTTTAAGGCTTAACTTGATGTATCCTAACTCACAAACCATTGAGGGATAAGGATTCCTACTTAATCTAAGGCTAGTTACACTTCAACTACCCTGAAGACTAAGCCTTAGTTACAAATAGGATGGTTGCCGAATTGACTTTGGATAGGTCAATAGACATAGGAATGTTGTAGTCAATCAGTGCTTAAGTTGCCTTCGAGCTACAATATTATCCTTTTGAGCAAAATATTTTGTTGCTCGAAGTCAGAATTCGACAAAGCTGGGTGATTTCTTCTTAGTAATGGAGTAAAAGAACTAGTAGCAATTTTTTTATATCTAAGATAGACGAGTTAAGTTCTATGTTCATGTCAAGATTTGAAATCTCGATCATAGCAGCAGTGAACCTAATTGAGTATTCTCTTAATGCTTTGTCTAATTGTTAACATTTGAATGCGAGGGATGAACCACTTCTTTTTGGTTGCCTTTTGGTGATGAAGTGCTGGAGAAAGGCTCGAGCAAGCTCTTTGAAGCTAGAGATAGAATTTAGTTAAAGACCTTTGTATCATGTGTAAGCCCCATAATTAGTCACTCGGGGTTCGGTTTGTAAAATTTAGGGTGATTGAGCAAATTGTCTTATCTAACCTAAATTTTACAACGAAATTAGAAATATTAGTAAAAGTGATCCCATAAATTTAGATTTAGGAAAATAAAATATAAAATAATTAATTATTATAATGTTGAATTATATATATATGTTACTCGTTATTTATCATAAACATATAAAACGAGTTCTGATAACTAACAGATTGATAAAGATGAATGATCTACACACCAAAAATCATAAAATAACATAAATAATATTTAAGAATATTTAATTGTATCATATATGAATTTATATGTAGGTAGAAATATGTGAAATTGTTTAAAATACCTAAAATATGCTAAAATAATACTAAATAATTAAAAAAATTCATAAATAATTAAGGAAAAATTAAAAAAATATATGGAAAAATGAGGAAAAGTCTACAAATAGGTTGTAGCAGCTTGGAATTGATGAAATAAAAGCGACCAATAATAAACAAACAACTACAAAGTAAAAATGGAAGAAGATAAGGCTAAATATTAACTCAAAATTAATGCAAAAATATCTAAGCAACCTTATAAATTTAGAAACCCACTATCAAAACCTCATTTGGTCAGTTTAAGATCTAGGAAAAATAGGGAGAGGAGAGAAAAGAAGAAAGGGTATTTTAAAAAAATTTACAAAATTCATATGCAAATAGGAGCTATAAGGAGATCCCCAACCTAACAACAACTTAGGAGTGGACGGTCACCACTACCATTATACGGTGGTGGCAATGCCCAGATTGGCCAGTAAGGCTATAATAGTCAGCGGTGGCCGAGGCCACAAAATCCAATGAGTTCGATCTTCCCTCCAATTTTATATATTTTGTTAAAAATACTAAATATACTTAGAAAATTATGAAACTGGTATTTTAATGTTTTTAAGTATGTAGATTTAAGGGAAAATATCATTTTGATTTAATTATATCTAAAAATATATGATACTTAAGAAACTATGCAAAATTGAGTATATTTCAAAATAGAAATAAATGACTTTAAGAGTGTGGTTTTAGGCTCAAAATTTTTTGTGTAGACTACTTAGGGATTACAGAATAGTGCCATGAAGCCCTTTTCTAGAAAATAATTTTTGAAAAATTTAAGTGATTTTTAGACCCTTAAAATACATATATAATTATGGATTTTTTGAGTTAATTAATGAAATAATTACTGATTTAGTATATAATTAGGGATTTTAAGGTGTTCAGATCCGATGAAGTATGATTTTTGTAACATTTAAGGTGTTAGATATAATTATTAGGGTATTATGTAGTGAATAGGTAACAAGTAAAAATTGTATATTTTAAGTTAATTTTGCAATTTAGGGTAATTAGGTAGAAATTCTAACTTAGGATGAATTTAGATATTTTGAAATGCTATTTGATGTTGGGAGATGATAATTGAAGTGATGGGGATATTAGATGTGTATATTATCTATATATTATGTGATAATATATAATATGTAAGTAAAAGAAATTAATGAGTAAAAAAATATTAGATTAAAATTGATATTATAATAATAATAGGAATATATATAAAATCTAGTAAGAGACTTAAATTTAGGTATTTATATGAAAAATGTAAAATTTTCTCTCATCGAGAGTAAAATTGGTAGTTAAGTTAAGATATAGGGTGTATAGTATAAAATAGAATATTAGTTAAGGGTTAAATATGATATTTAGGAAGCCCGGGAATAATGCGATTAACTTCATCTTATGGGGAAAAATGAGTTTCTAGGATTCGCGTATAAAATTGTACTTAGAAACAAAACTAGAACCTAATTTAAAAATCAATTCTAAAACTAAATTGAAACTTAACATAAATCAAGAATAATTGTAAAAGACTTGAAAACCTAAATAATTGAGTATGTTAAACCCTAAATAAAAAATAATAATAAGCATTATTAGATAAAACCAATCTATAACAGTTATGTGGAAAACTGACACAATATTTGTATTGTAGGGATTTTTGGTAATGGCCAGTATAAGTTGCACCTTAAGTGAGCAAGTGAGCAGTTCAAGTAAGTTGAGATTAATATGTTGTTGTATTTCGAAGTACTAATTTGTAGCATCTAGAGGCTTAAAATTGTACTCGATTGTGCTTATTAAATAATTGACTGTACTTATGTGTTTGTTTCTGAGTTAAAGATGTGATTTAGTTTACTACTCTAGCTTGTATTGTGTTATTTGTATGAGATGATTGATTACTCTAAACTGGACCTAACTAAATATATGACTTGTAAACATAAATCAAACCTGTATAGCAACTCATTAGGAGAAACTTAGAGTTCTCTAGCCAAATAATGACCCCTTCGAAAACGATAGCACTGGATAGTATAATTAGTCTCTTTTTCATCCTTAGTCGAATTAAGTGACAGGTGAAAAGGTTGCGATAAAGGTGAAGTCAATGATTCAAAGGTAGTGTCAATGATTTGAAGGTAGTCACAGAAGGAATGGTGTCTCCATTACATATGCCTAAGTTTAGTCATGAGCTATTCCATTAATGGAAACTCTTCAACCTGGGATAAAGCGAGTGCAATTTCGCTAATCTCATGATGGGTCGAACAACATCGTGCAATGGTATTTACTTAAACATGCATTGCATTTAATAATTTGGTTGATAACCTTATTAGTGTTTACTATATAGTTTTAAATCTCTATCCTAACTTATTGAGTTGTTATTGCTCATCCCTATAAGCGTTGTTACAGGTACTAGCTAGGAAACGACTTACATTTACCTTAAAGCTAGCAACTGTAAGATCTTAAGGAGTGAGGATATAAAATTAAGGATATGATACACTCGCAAGTTTGGATTTATCTTTAAGGTTTCTATGTATTTTTTTTTTTTAAAGTAGATTATGTTCAAGCTATTAAATCTTGTAACATATTCAGATTATTTTAGAATAAATATGTATTTTTTATAATTTCATAAGTAAATAACTTATTTAATTTATGAATTGTTTACTTTAAAGCTAGTTATTCGTGGATGTTTTCTATAAATCAGGTCTAAGATAGAGGTTAGAAGGTTAATTTTTATTTTAGAATGGTTTACACGGTGGGACTGTTATGATTTTGCTGCTTTGGGGTATAAGACCATATTCGTGTTGCCTTAAGGAGGCTACATGAGAAGGCTTTACATGCGATGGCATTGGAGGCACTAAGGAGCTTACTCTAAGCACGGTAATGAGACAGAAGTGTGATGGAATTAATAGTCTTGTCATGGAGTTCAAATTGAGGGATCTATATTTGAGTAGGGAAGGGCTCATCTTAGATCGCTTGTATGAAGGGAGATTGTCCTATCATGTATTCATCCTACGGATCACTATATTTAGATCTTTTTATCTCTAAGAAGTGTTTAATCATGAGATTTATTTGATTAACAAGTGTATTGTTTAGCAATCATCGTAAGGCAACTCTAGAGATTGTCTGATGAGAGCTTAGTTACAATATTTGCTCCTTATAAGTAGAGCATTTGATGGCTATGAGGAGTTGTTTTTTTTTTTTTGTTCAAGATCACCATTTTGTGATAGTAGGGAATTTTTCTTAACTTATTTCTGGAGAGTTGCAACTTCCTCCCTAAAACATTGGTTTTCCTATAGGAACTTTACCAATTATTGCTCAAATAGAGTAAACAATCATTGTTTCCAATTTGTGCTCGATTAGGGGTTTTGGTTCTCGTACATGGTATTTTGTATGAGATTTAGTTGATCATTGGCACTAAGAGGTATAAATGCAATTTTTGGCTAGGTTTCATGTTTGAGCCATAGACAATGGATACTAAAATGGTGATAGCTCTTGATCATCGGTAGCTTTTTTATTAGGTTGGGCTTAGTTAGGCTTGATAAGGTCCACAAAAGAGTAAACATAAGCTATTAAGGTGTACCAAAGGTAGCTTTAGAGTTTGCACCATGATGGTTAAGGTAGAAATAGTGATTAAGAGTAGGTTACCAACTATAAATAAAAGTGACCAAATTCAGATCCCTAGTCCTTGAGGTGTCACTCCCTATTTATAGATATCAGTATAAAGTTTGTTAGGCCTTTAGGGCCTGTGGGTCTTTCTATTAAATTTGTGTTTGGGTAAGAAAGTTTGTTCATTATAGCTTGCTTACTTTTCATGGTTTCTATAAGTCTCAGAACTAGTCCCTCAAGGTTTCGATCGGATTTTTCAATCGGTTGAAAAATCTGATCAAGCCTAAATTATAAAGTAAAGCTACAAATATTAAAAAAATGATCCCGTAGGTTTGAATTTAAGAAAATAAGCAATAAAATAAAAGACTATAAAAATTTCAAAATTTAAATATATAACTCGTTATTTATTGAAAGCGTAAAATGCATTCCGATAATTAACGAATCGCTAGAGATAAATTATATATATATATTAAAAATCATAAAATGACCTAAATAATATTTAGGAATATTTATTTATATTATATATGAATTTACATGTAGGTATAAATACGTGTAATTATTTAAAATACGCGAAATGTACTAAAATAATACTAAATACTTAAAGAAAATTCATAATTAATTAAGGAAAAATCAAGAAAAATTAGGAATGATCCAAAATTGGGTCGTGGCAGCTAGGAAAAATAAGAAAAAAATCGGCCAATTAAATTAAGATAATACAAAAGTCAAAAATTAAGGGATAAGGCAATTGTCTTATCCAATTTAATGCACAATAATTACCCTAAAACTCAATAAATAGCAAGAAAAATTCAGAAGCTCATTTGGACAGTTAGAAATTAGAGAAAATTAGGGAGAGGTGAAAATTGAGAGAAAAATTCAAGTTAGAAAAAAAAAATAAGAAAAACTGTGCAATTAGAGCCTTTCAAGGGAACCCACACCAAATGAGCAGCTGGGAGTGGACGGTTACCACCACCACATGGTGGTAGCAGCGCCTAGACCGGCCGACAAGGCCACGGCGGCCGACGGTGGCCGGAGCCACCCAAACTGATGAGTTCGATTTTTAGCCCGATTCTTGTGTAATTTTGTAAAAATAGTAAATATTATTAGAAAATTATGAATTTTGTTATTTTGGAATATTTTTATATGTAGTTTTTAGGAAAAATATTATTTTGATGAAAATATGTTTCTTGATATAGGGTCCTTAACAAATCATGCAAAACCGAGCATGTTTCGGTTTAGAAATAAATTACCTTAGGAGTGTAGTTTTGAACCCAACATTTTTGTGTAGACTACTTAGATGATATAGAATAGTGCTATGAGCCCATTTTCAAAAATTAATTTTCGAAAATTTTAGATAATTTTTAAGTCTTAAAATGAGGCATAAAATGGGTAATTTAGAGTTAATTAAGTAATTAAAAGATTAATTACTGATTTAGCGAATAATTGTATGTTTTAGGATGTTGAAATCTGATGGAGTATGATACTTGTAGCATTTAGGGTGTTAAATGTAATTATTAGGTTAATTATGTAGTAAATGAGTAATAGGGAAAAATATTAATTTTGTAAATTAGTAGAAAAATCTGATTTAGGATGAATTTAGACATTTTAAAATGATAATTGATGTTAGAGATGATAATTAGAGTGATAGAAATATTAGAAGTATATTATATACATAATAGGTAATAATACATAATATATAATTATTAGAAATATAATAAATAGAAAATATTAGGATGAAAATTGATATTATATAAATAATAGGGATATATAATAAAACTGATGGAAGACTTGAATTTATGTAATTATATGAAAAATGTAAAAATTTCTCACATCAAAAGTAAATTCGGTATACTAATTCGGATTTAAGTGTACCGGGTGAAATAAAATACTAACTTGGGGTAATGATGATATTTAGAAGATCGAGAAGTAATGTGATTAATTTCACATTATGGGTTGAAATGAATTTGTAGGGTTGGAGTATAAAACACTACTTAGAAATCGAACTAGAACCTAATTTAGAAATCAATGCGGAAACTGAACCCGAACCTAACCCCAAACCTAGAATAATTGTAAAAGACTTAAGACCTAGATAATTAGATATATTAAACCTTAAACAAAACATAACAATAAGCGTTATGGGATAAAATGAACCTATAATAATTATATGAAAAACTGAAACCATGTTTGTGCTATAGGGATGATCGGCAATGGCCTAAGCAAGTCGGACCTCGAGTGAGTGCGTGAGTAAAGAGTTGAGGTAAGTTGAGATTAATACAATGCTGTATTTGGAGGCTTAAGATTATGCTTGGTTATGCTTGGTTATACTTGTTAGATAGTTGGATGTGTGTATGTGCTTGATTATGAGTGATGCTATGATTTGGTTTGTTGTTCTGGCCTGTATTGTGTGATTTGTATGAAATGATTTATCATCCTAAATTGGACTTAACCAAATATACGGCCAATAATCATAATCGGATATGCATGGCAACCCACTAGGGGAAACCTAAGATTCTTCGGCCAAATACCGACTTTTTCGAAAGGGATAGCGCAGGATTGCATAATGGTCCCTTCTTCATCCTCAGTCGAACTAAGTAACAGGTGAGGAGGTTACGGCGAGGGTGAAGACAGTGGTTCGAAGGTAGTCGTGGGAGGAGCAAGGTCTCCATTACACAAGCCTAGGTTTGATCGTGAGCTGTTGTATTAACTGTAACTCCTCAACCCGGATTAGAGCGAGCGTAATTTCTCTAATTTCACAACGGGCCGGACAACTTCGTGTAATGGTATTTGCTTACACATGTATTGCATCTAATAAGTTGATTGAAAACCTTGTTGTGTTTATGGTATAGTTTTAAGTCTTTCATCTTAACTTGCTGAGCTGTGGTTGCTCACATCCCTATAGACGTCGTGTAGGTGCTAGCTAAGAAACGTCAAATAACTACTCTGAAGCTAGCAACTACTGGATCCTAGGGAGAGAAAAAACATTGAAAAATAAACACATATTTTTAAAGTCACAGTTTTTATTTTAGAATTATTTTTCATTTCTGAATAATGTAATAACTAGAAAATATATTACAGAGAAATATTGTAAACTTTAATTGCAATAACTGAATTATAGTGTATATATATATATTTCCTCACTTTCTTAGGTAAATGCTTTATTTAACTTACAAATTGTTTACTTAAAGCGGGTTAGTCGTGGACGCCTTATGTAGATCAGATCTAAAATAGCGGTTGTAAGGCTAACTTCTATCTTAAGATGGTTTATACGACGGAGCTGTTATGATTCTACCGCTTCGGGGCTGGTTGGTTTTTTAGGATGATGCCACATCACTATGTTTCATGCTAAGTGTTGATCCAAGATACCTGTGTGTCCCATACCATGTGGATGCCATGTCATTGTATTCCATGCCATGTGTTGATCCCTGCTTTTATCATGTGTCAGTTAATGCCACGACGTTAGTAAAAGGACACCAATGGAATTTAGTCAGGTAATATAAATGACCATGAAAACTTTGATTATGTATTAAATCAATCTTTTCAAGGAAATTGTATATTTCAGTAAATTTTGGATATCAAATATGACATTAACCCTATATTTAACTGTATTTCTAATCTCATGAAGATATAATCTATTCTATAGTATATCTAGTTCTACTACACTTACATTATATTTTACATGGTGTATTTTGTGTAACACACTCAATCTTAGTTATAATTAATAAATGTCAATTATTTTTCCATTTATGACTAGAAAATGTTTTGGTGCAGTGCCAAAGATGTTGCCTTTCCTTTTTGTAAGTTATAACATGATAATGTGTGTAATGGTTAAATCTAATAAAAAAATTTCCACTATCTGTTTATATATATTACAAATGATAATTAATAATCATTCTTAGGGCTTTCTATGGTAAAGTTACTTAAAATGACATTACCATATTGTTATTTTGTTATATTTGTGAATAGCCTTAATTTATGATAAATCACTCTCAATTTCATTGAAACATACTTATCAATAATAAAAACAAAACTGTTGATAGTTATTATGGAAAGTGTCTACGGTTAATAGTTTCACTTGAAAGTTATTGACGGTTTCTATTTACTGTTCATGGGCATGACATATTGAAATGGAGAGTGATTTATCATGATGTTATGGTAACGTTATTTTAAGCATATTCTTGTAGAATTCCCCAAATAATTAGCTATTTAAAGAGAATAATGTAGCTTACATCGAGAACCATCAATTTATCTCAATAATACATTTTAGCATAAAGTCCTAAATGATAGAAATTATTGTTTAGTTTATAGAGATTTTGTCCTCCCATACTAATAGAGTATATTGACCTCTTCTTTGCAATTTGGTATAAACTATTGGAAAAGGATGAAATCTTATTTAAAAAAAAAAAGAAAAAAGATTTCGAATTTTTTAATATGACCAAATTATTTAACATTTCAAATCCATTTCCACCAACTGAAAACACAAATAAGCATATATATATATGTTGTCATCTATAGGATTATGTGGGTAGAGTGATGTAAATTTGGGTTTTGCACTTGAGTAAGAAGCATGCAAAACAAGACTGAATGAGGAGTGTCATGGTATAGTCTAATGTGATCACTTTAATACTTAAGTTAGTATTTTATGTATGAAAAGAGTAAGAACGCAAGGATGCTATAAAGAAGGTTGAATGCATAGAGTCTAAGTGGTTTACTGTTGAGATATTGGTTAATATTTATAGAAGAGGGTAGTTGTAAGTTAAGGGACATGAAGCAACATTTTAGCACGTCTGCACATTATGAGTAGTGAGAGTTAAGTTTGGATTTGTTGGATAGTGGCCGTTATTGACTCTCCAAGCCTTATCTTATTATCTGCTAGCCATCGTGGACCTATGGTGACCATCTGATAGACTTAAACTAAGGTTAGCTAGTTTGATAATAAGGGCCAAATATTACTAAGTCGAGCTTGGCCATGAGCGTAAGTAGGTCGACATAGGTCTGGGGGGTTCAAGTTCAAAATATCATATATATAAATATATATATATATATATATATATATATATACTATCTTGTTGGATTTCTATGATTATAAATACATTCCTTGCGCTGGAAGAGAAACCATGGAATGATGGAGAGATCGATTAATATAAAGATTTGGAACTCTCTGTTTTTGAAAAGTGATATAATAATAATTTATAATGTGGGATTAGTTAGAGACAAATTTAAATATTTTCACTCTCGTTACACAAGGAAAGTCCCTGGTATTGACCCTCCAACCCCGAAGTTGTCACATGGTAGTAAGTAAAATACTAAATACAACTGTCTTTTATAATAATGCAATTTGTAGGATTTAAAATAACCTTAAAAAAAAAAATTTATCGTTAGCCATAATTAATTCTAGATCAAAAGTTGGATGTGGACACGACGTGCCATTGAATTGAATACAAACCCCCCTCTATAAAAAGTCCATTTCCTTTCCAAGAAAATGATAACACTATACTAAATTGACCCCTGTGGTGACAATTACTTTGAGAGCAAAGAGGTAAAAAATAGAGAGAGAGGGAGAGAAATGGGTAGATCGCCTTGTTGTAGCAAGGAGGGGATGAATAGAGGGGCTTGGACTGCTGTAGAGGACCAAATGTTGAGAGACTACATCAAAGCTCATGGTGAGGGAAAATGGAGGAACATCCCTAAATTATCAGGTAATTTAAGTGTTGGGGATGTAGTTTTAGTCTAGTTTTGATTTGAGTTCGGGACATTGATTATTATTGCCCTGCTGTCTATCAAATGGTATATACAGGTCTTAAGAGATGCGGGAAAAGTTGCAGACTTCGGTGGCTGAATTATTTGCGACCTGATATCAAGAGAGGAAACATTACCCCGGAAGAAGAGGATCTGATTATTCGGCTCCACAAGCTTTTGGGCAACAGGTTCTCTCTCTAGACTCTGTTTGCTTCTAGCTTTGCTAGTGTTTCCAAATTTCTTCGTTCAGATCCAGTCTTCTTAACTTTTTGTTTCTTTGGCTGTTTCCCTTTTGCCCAAGAGTTTGATATATTTGTCTTACTGAGAGCCACATTTTATTATATATCCACTTCACGTGTTTCAATAACGAGTTATTAGCTATCTTATCCAAGTCTTTATGTTCATTAATATTTCCATTTCTCATCACTTAAACTCATGTACAACTTCGTGGTCAAAAAAAGAAAAAGAAAAAAAACCTCATGTACACAACCTCTAAAATCATAATCATAATTATAATTTTTCTTTACGTCATATATCTGCCCGCGTAGTATGTAATTTCTAATGGTATTCCAACACATGCTGATTATGGGAATTCTATTAGAAATTACATGCTATAAGGGCAAACACATGATATATCATGTCTGAAGAATTTTTGTTGAAACTAACACCAACACTATACATGGTCTACTAAAGAAGTAGTCAATATGTTGTTATATCTGAATATTTCAAAAACACAAAAAAAAAATAAAGGAAATGAATGGGGTTAGTCGTTTATCATCTTTTGGAATGTTATAGAACATTTTGGTAATCTATTTGTCGGTTCATGCTGCAGATGGTCTCTTATCGCGGGGAGATTACCAGGGCGAACAGACAATGAAATAAAAAACTACTGGAACACTACCTTAAGCAAGAAAGTGAAAGGTGACGAATCAAAGGCTGAGGCCAAGAAACCTACGACCAGACAACCCATCAAAAAACTCACTCCAAATGAAACGCATCCTAGTACTCCTATTGTGCACACTAAATCTACAAAGTACAAGGCACCGTTCCATCCTCAGCATAAAGAACCCAAATGCTTAAACGACGAAAAGCCGGTTGAGCAGTCCAGTTTGGATCCAGAACCGGATCCCAGTGCTCCTAGTATGCACACTAAACCGACAAAGTACAAGGCATCGTTCCATCCTCGGCATAAAGAACCCAAATGCTTAAACGACGAAAAGCCGGTCAAGCAGTCCAGTTTGGATCCAGAACCGGGCAATGATGTAGCAATGGAATCAAACTCGAGCGACGAATCTCCACTGGCTTTGTCTGAAGAGGGTGATTTTAACAATCTGCCAATGGACTTAAGCTTGAGCGAGCTCTTGCTGAGTGATGATATTGTTGAAACAGAGTTTTGGAAACTGTTTCAGTTCGAAAAAGGTGGTGAGGAAGGTGATAGATGGATGGAAGAATCTCTGAAAAATTGGATGTCATCCGATGACAGCTTCAATTACCGAACATGAAAGGCATTGTTCAGTCCGGGGGAATTTAACCAGTTTCTAATACTGTAACTTATTGAATGGTATCGTTGAATCAATGATCCCTACTTTTAATGTTAACCATTTTCTCTGTATGATGTTGTCCTGTAATTTTTTATGTATTCTCTCTTAAAATATGTAAACGCTTAACTTTTGACTCGAATAAAATTAGCTCCTTCCTCCCATTCATTTCTGTTCATTGCAACCTTAAAAAAATTAACAATGTTGAAAATGAGATATGTAGTAGATTTTGTACTTAGAATAAAACAAAAACTTTTGTTTGGAGGTTTTTTAGCACTACAACCAACCTTTAACGGGACAAAACGATGTTAAACGCAAGTCAATTTTTTGTCGGGAAAAAATAATAATAAAAACATGGAACACTTATTCATGAAAAGATGAAAACACGGATCCCTTTCTTTCCTCTGTGATTTTCCATTTTTTTATGAATTGGATTATATACAGATGGTGACTTGTTTAATTGTTGGTATGATTTTTTTTTTCCTAATTTGGTAATGTCACTAATACTACTTGAATTTTGATGAAAATTCCATTGCTATCTGAATTTTTAATTTATTAAATTTGATATTTATTTTAGATATTTTGTGTTACTATTACGACTTCCAATATATATAATATATAAGTAATAACGGTAATATAAAAAGTTTTAATTAGATAATAAATTTGATAAATTAAAAGTTGAGATGGTAGATTGATCAAAATTCATATTGTGTAGAGCCAGCTTTATTTCAGATTCCTTAAACCAGAGCTCAATGCGCAAGGAATGGAGCAAAAGTTCCTCCACCGGTAATGTAAAAGTTCCTTGAGAAGGCAATGAGCCTTATCAAAGGAAACACAGTTATTTATTTATTTATTTGCTTTTTTGACTTTTTTGATTGGTTGTACAAAGTCTTTTTGGGCCCACAAAAATTAAAAATAAATACTAAAGAATTTGTACGAAGGAGGCTAAGGATAAAGCTGTGGGTTTTTTAAAAAAATAAGTTTCTTAATATATTAATGTGATGCATAAAAACTTGATAGATTTGGATGAGTAAAATTATTTGAAGTGATATATATATATATATATATCCTTTTACCTTTCTCGTGTAAAGATGAGCTGTTTTCAAGCACTACTCTATTCCATTATTTATTAAGATTTTGATATGGGTTCTCTCCTTTTAGGGTACAACGTGTGGCTTAGAGGAATGATATTGCCTAATTATCCATTGCTTTTCCTAGAGTTTCCTCGGAGACTGTGGGTAATCAAAATCAAAATAATCATTCCATTCATTATGCAATTGGAGATTAAGCAAATCTTCTCTTTTTATCAACTTTTGGGAACTAGTCACATGCATCAAAATGAAAATAGACAGTACGTAGTCAAAATCCAAATGGATTCAAAGGTTGCAGTCCATATGACACAGTCCCCAAATCTTGCTAGTTATAGATTTATCAATGTCATTCTTGTTTGCAGGAAAGGGACTCCGGAACGAAGATTATAAACTGCCCCAAAGGAATTGAAAATAAAAAATAAACTTTGCTTATGTGAAATATATGACCATTAGTCGGAATTTAATTTTTTTTTAATCATATAATTAAGAACCCATCCGATTCTACTGGCTTACTATATACGATACGTGATTTATTTAGTAATTATGACGATAATATACAAAATAAAAAATATAGAAAAGCAAAGATATTTAGGGATCGATTCAAATGTTTAATTTAATGATGCATTAGGAAGGTCAATTTTTTTCTTTTTCTTTTTCTTTCTTTACCGCATCTAGAAGAATCAATTATAGGATAATCACTATAGTTAATCTGATGATATTTGCATTGCAATTTACGAGAGTATTATTTTTATTTTTTCCTAGCAATATGTTATAACTTGAAAAATGGTGAATTAAAACATAATTTATCTTATTGAGAGACTAATATTAATGCTACTAAACCAAAATAACCTTAATCTTTGAGAGTATCAATTGGGCAAAGAGTTTGCACATTCATACCACTCAGCTTAACTAATCTTAGCATTGGAGAGTATCAAATAGAGGAGAGTTTGCACAAAAGCAATATTATTATCGACATATTTGATGACCAAATAAATTGACTAAACTCAAATAGTGTTGGCAGTATTGGTCGGATAGAGAGTGTGCACAGAGGATCATTATTCTCGTCGGTTATGATTTAGTTATTTTAGGGATAACAGGTAGTATGATATTTCATTTTTATGTCTAAATAAGTTTATATTTAAAAAACCTAAATTCATAATATAATCTATTTATTAATCATATATAAAAATCTAAATCTGTGATCTAGTGTGTCATATATTTGGATTGAACATATTTATATTAAGATTGATAATTTGTGATACCATATCATATCATGCTTATCTTAGATTTAATTTCGTTTATCGATAAAAAAATTATATTATATATGGATGCAAAGTAAAAGGAACAATAATATAATAATCTTTAAATTTGATAAAGACAAATGATATAATAATTTTATACTTAATAAAAAATCATAACTCAAATAAAATTTTTTAGTAAAGATAATCTTATCAAATATGAAAAATTTGAAAATTTAAATGGATATTAATATTACTACTAATATTGATTTCTAAATTTATCATATTATTAATTAGATTTTTACATAAACAATCAAAGAATCAGAAAATCTAACTAAATATCAGCGACAGCAGCTCATGGTCAGTATTGTATCCACGCTTTGGCATATATGGCTGCATAGAGACGATTGCATCTTCAATCATAAGACACCTAAGTCTCAAGCTGTGATCGCAACAGTGAAGAAAGAGGTGCAAGAGCGACTATGCTTGCTCGGAAGCAAAAATAGATGCCGCAATCAGTAGTTAACAGCGAAAATTTCTTATCACATATCAAGTAAAGCAAATGAGACGTGTTTGAATCGGAGACCCCCGCCAATGGAAGTGATAAAACTAAATTGTGATGGGGCTTTTGTGAACTCGACCAAAGAGGCAGGAATAGGAATTGTTTGTCCTGATAGTTCGGGATCGTTGATGGAAGCTACTTCTTTGCGCATAGATGCTGATTCCTCTGAGCAAGCAAAAGCTATAGCTGTGCAGAAGGCTGTAAAAGTAGCTAGAGAGAGATCTTGGAGAATTTCCAACATTTTCGAGTATCTTTTCATGGGTGAAGCGAGAAGTGAATAAGTGTGCTAATTGGGCAGTAGCTCAAGATAATAGAGGGATGTACTGCAGTTATTGGGTCAATAGACCCCATCCCATTTATCTTTTTTATTATGGACAGACAGAAAGTTGTAGGTTGAGATTTTATAAATAAAGTCATTTTTTTCTTGGGCAAAAAATAATAATAATAATAATAATAATTATATAGTAAGAAGAATATATAGTTAAAAATATCTCATACCTTTAATTGAGATTTTTTGATTTAAAAAAATGATTTCTGTAATAAAATATAAATATGGAAGAATATATAACTATCTCATTTTCCATGCCCAAGTATTAAAGTCTAAAAGCTTGACTTGAAATCTAATACGAATTTAACTGCATTTAAATGAGTTTATTCTTTTTGTATCTTGTGTCAAATTTTTTAATATACTAACCCATATAAATGGTGTCCTATTGTATCTAAATTCCAAATTTCCAACCTAAGTAAGTTATCAAGATACATATAATTTTATTGATTATAAGTGGATACTATAAGTCCCAAAGCCTTTTGAACATTTTCAACATATAGGTCTTTGATATTGGCCACAGTGTTTGGATTTAAAAAAAGTATAAAGATAAGTTTATTTTTTAAAGAAGTCAAAGTAAAAGATATTACACAGTCAAGATCCTTATATTAGTATCGACGCTAGTCTTCAACTAAAATGGATTATATTTGAATTTCTTCTCTTTTGTTGTAATTATCGAAAAAAATGATATTGAGCATACCAAACAATTATTTTAATGATGTATTAATGATTTACTTTAAAATAAATCATTTCACCTCTTGAGGCCAATTTATGGGATTTCAGTTTAGTTTACCATGAGTAATACCAACAGGATGAAAACAATTGTTATTAAAAATTTTCAACTAGGTTGATTTGAAGATAAAACGGTTAGTCATTGTAGTCCATTGCTGTAAATAATGGTCTCTTAATGGGGTTAATTAATTTCAAATGTCTTCCATCAGGTTGTAATATAGTTTGGAAAAAGGAAGATAAAATGGATATAAAAATAGAAGGAAGGTTACTCCGATTTAATCAACATTTTGGTTGGATCTTAAATGGAGAAGAATATATCGTTCAATTTGGAAAATAACAGGTGGTGGCTTCTAATCTATATATCTAGGTCACATTTTCCAACTTGATGGCCGAACTTTCCCATGGCATAAAAAAGCTGCACCTATCTAGTCGAGTTTCCATTTAAGAATCTCACACAAGGCGGTAGCTTGGACTTTTATAAACTTTGGTGCTCCAATTCATTTTAGAAATGGACATGTCCATTGCCATAACCCAAATTGGATAGGTAGAACAACAGCATTTATCTCTCCTCTCTATTGCATATGTGCACGATATTTAATTTTTTTAAAAAAAAAAAAGAAAAAGAAAAAGAGAGAGAGAGAACGATTACTTTTCTTCATAATAGTATGGTTATTCATAAGCCTAAAGATTAAAGAGATAATACCAGGTCAATTGATTGAACTTTGCTGGTATTTTTTCTTCTATTCTACACCTAAACTTTTAAATTCTCATATTGCAATCAAAGTGAAACTTTTCTTATTAGTACCAACACCTATAAAATTCATTCAATGACCGTCATTAGGATCACTTATTGAAACAAATGATGAATTTATGCGTTGATCAAATAGGAAATAAATACATTACTCCATGTCATATACCACACGTAAGGTAGAGTATTTTAATTTATTACATAAAATAAATGTATTTAATATTCTAAAATGCACTTTAGTAAAATAATTATGAAAAAATAGTAATAAATTGAATCTTCAATCTCCAAATCCCACCTATGACCATAGCCCCTATATTTTAAACCCTTTCTTGGAACTTTCGTGTCGTTCATATTAACAGTCCCCTTAATCACCAAAACCCGGAATAGAATCCAAATATAATCCTGCATTAAGGATCAGTTGGGTCAATTTCAATTGCTTTGGTACTGTATGTCTAAAGATAATCCATGTAATGTATTACCCATTTATTAGACAATGATTTTTCTCTATATAATCAATAGTAGAATGTCAAGCAAACTAAGGCTTTTGAAACACACAAAAAGTTTTAAGTTGGACAAATATATTTGGTGATGATGTCAATCACGTAGGGTGGTTGATGGTGGTCTGATAGCAATGTACTGAGGTCAGTTGATGGTGGTCTAATAGCTATGCATAGAGGTGGACCGACACGAAGCTATTAGAATCTCGTATAATGCATTCATACGAAGAAGAAAAAATGTTATTGTCTTTAGTTCGAGTTAAAGACAAACTCCTAAAAACTTGAGAGAGAAGAAAGAGATATATAGAATAATAGTTTTTAAATTTGGTTATGAATGAAATGATAATCCTTTGGCTTTTATAATTGCTATTTATAATATTTCTTATAGTAACTAATTTTACTAACTATAACTATTTACTAACTTCATTAACTAATTAATCCTAACAATTGCAAATTTCACTAATTTTTTTAACTAATATCTAAAATCATAACAAAAGCTCTTATGGCTAAGTCAATTAGGGCCCTCTGATGCTCAAACAAGTGTAAGGAGAGCACTAGGAGTCAAATTTCAGATCCTTATGCCTATGGCTCATGTCATATTCATGGAGCTTACCTCCCTAGGATGCGTAACAGGTCAAGATTGACTAATACATGTTTAGTGCAATGGAGGTGTATGCAGTATGGGAGAGGAAAACATCTTTTTGCTAGTTAGTGGCTTTTGGGAAATGTGCCTATCACATCAACAGCATAAGTAGCCATCATAAACTCCTAATAAGAGTGACTAGCCATGTAAGCCATATTATAGATGTCAAACGGCATTTAATGAAGGGAGGGAGTGAGAGAAAGAGGGAGCAGTTAAGGTAGTGAGGTCTTCAAGTTATGTCCTTAGCATCTAGCATGAGCTTGGGAGGTTAAGGCCAAGGCTGCAAGTCGAGCTTAGATCTAGTCGTCTTGAGGACAATAGGGTCTTGGAGCCTTGAGGGTTGAGGAGATGTGATGCACACTGGAGCCAAGAATAGATAAGGTCGATTGTAGAGATAAGTTTAAGCTTGCAGAAAGCTTGAAAAGGTTGTTAGGGAAACACGAGAAGAAACAGAAATGAGAGAAATTAAGCAAAACCGACGAATAGTTTCAAAAGATATGACGCACCAATGAAACTTCTGAGAACTTATGGTATAACTCGATATGACGTACGAGTTGGTTCGGTAAAGTTACTCACTACCTAGCCTTGAGGGTTAGGATAAGAGTGAAATGAGAGTAAACAAACAATGTTTACGAAAAGAAAATATCTAGCGTATTAATGATAATTTATTCATCTGCGACTACATATATAAGGGATATTTATATTCGAGAAATTAGGGTAACTTGCTTAAAAATGAAAAAGACAAAAAGGGTATTGTTTTAAAGAAGTAATGTATAAATGATATAAAAGGGTAAAAATGAATATTCAAGAATAATAATAATTAATGTAGCAAATTCTTCATGTGGTCCTGGATACGTGGTATAAATTCATTAGTGACACAGTTAGAAGATGTTAATAAAACAATACGATCAAGTTGGGTATCTAAGTAGGGATGCTGAACAAGCATAAACTCACTTGAATAAGAGTGACTAAGGATTTGTTCAGGATAGGTCTCTCAACCTCTTAGCAGTAATTATGTCAAGCAAGTAGTCGGGTCGAATAGGATCGAGCTGGTGTGTAGAGTTTGGCTATTATTAGGGTATTCTTCCAGTTGGCACATTATTTTCGAAAGAGATACAGTCATTTGGTACAACATAGAGAACTGGTTGGTAGTAAGGAGTAACTTAGCCTTGGTAGGAGAGCTTGACTATGAGTTAAAGGCCCTGTAGCCTAATTCTTATCAAGTTGGGTCCCTAAGAGCATTGGTAGGAGCTTTCAAGGACCTGGAGGACAGGATCGAAGAGTGTTAAGGGTAGGCTTAAGTAGGCTGTGCTGGTGCTAAGTAGACCAAACAGTGCATTCCTTTAGCCATGGTTTGAAGAGATGTGCTTAAGCAAAAGGGAGAGGAAGGTGAACCAATTTGGTTGTTGGAGGAGATCGAGTTATCGGCCTAGAGATGTGCTCGATGGTGCCCAAGTAGGTAAAAGGCACTTAGGCTTGGACCTTTGGAGTTTAGGCTTCGAAAGGTCTATTAACATGATTGACCGTGTGAATATACATGTGTATATCTATAACCACATACTTGCTCATATAAATTGCATCTTACATATTAAATAATAACCGTAATTTCCAAAAAAAAAAAATAATAATAGAGAGAAATAAAGTCATATGATGTAATAAGAAATAAAAAATTTAGCATCTCGATTAACTAAATGAAATTATTATGACCTAAAAGAGGAATTAGAACTTAATAATAGTTGTAAACAAAACATTTGTTGAAATAAGAAAATCATGCCAAAAAGTTGCTAGAAATGGGTAAACACATAGAAACCTATGCTTAATATTATAAATACAACTTTAGGGCCTCTCTTTAAGGTTGTAAACAAGTTGAGTCATCGTGAACACGAGCTCGATCTATAAACAAATGGAGTTGAACTCAAAATAAAGCTCGTTTATATAAACAAGTTAAGCTTAAGTTAATGTTTGGGCTTTTGTAAGCCAACTTGTATACAGGTTTATGAACAACCTCGCAGGTATGTTTGTGAACTGAAATATTATATTAAAAATTATATTACATAAAAAATTTTAATATAAGAACATAAGAATATGGATAATATAATTAAAAATTATTAAAAAGGTACATTTTGAGAATCTTGAATTAATTTTAAGCTTTAATTCAAACTCGAGCTAGAGCTCAAGCTCGAGTTTGTTTATTTTAGCGAGCTTAAATGAGCTCGAGCTTGAGCTTAGACTTAACCTAAAGAGTTCAGACTCATTTATTTACACAATTTAAGCTCGAGTTCAAGCTTTAGGTTCCTTAATGAGCTTAATAAAAGCTTAACTCGACTTGAGTTAAAAAATTTTTGAACAAATTGAATTTGAGTAATCAAAATCCCGATGCTCAAGCTGGCTCATTTATTGCCCTACATCTCTTGCAATCCATTATAGCAAGAAATCACTTAATGTGATAAGAGAGGAAACATTTTTAGGCTAAGTTGCTTAAGTATAAAACCTGGTAGTTTGTTAATTTAATTTAGTATAAGAATTAAAATGTAGAAATCTTTCCTACTTAATTTAAGTTTCATTTAATACCATTATATCTTAGAAATTGACCTTGAATCCAAAACAGTAAACAAAAGAAATACCTAAATGAACCACATCTACAAATTTGTAAATGAAAATTCCCAAAATTGCTATTATCCTAAAGTTTTAGGACACATGGTTAGCTTAATGAAATTCTAGCAAATTCAATAAACTTCATCCTTGTTAGAGACTTGGAATTTTATAATTTGAAAACTTAAAATTTGAACATTTTGGATCTAAAATCATGAAATAATAATCAAGACGTAAATCTTGATCATTAATTAGATTAAACCTTATAAGATTCCAAATTAAAGTCTAGACCCCCATTTAGGCAAAATAATATGTAAAAGAGGAAAAACAATCTAAATCCAACCTTTTTAACCTAAAGAGCTAACCACTTTTTTTTTTTAATCGATAACCGTAAGATTTAGTTGACCACTTTGGTAACCTTGTCTACTAGATCTGCATCCCTTTAGCTTAGTTGTCTTTTCTTCATTTTCCAATCAACCCCGTTCCTTTCTCCTAAATTTTGCTGTAGAGACTTCTCTAACCTATTATTTATGCCAAAATCATCATAAACCATCTAAAACCTAGATTTTACTAGAAAAAATAAAATACACCAAATTGAATCAAAACAAGCTTTACAAGATATTAATGAAATTGCTATAAATTTATGGGGCTTATTAAAATGGCTAGTTTACTTGCTATTAAAGTGTGCACAAAACAAGTGCAAGAAGTGACAATTCTATTTGTTTGTTAGATGTTCATGCTACGATTAATTAATGAACCTAATGATTACCCAGCTTCTATATTGACGTAATTGTGTTGCTTCTACACTAAGGCAAGTATCCAAAGATACGATTAGTAGACTAGTACTCATTATTTATTGAGTGCCAGGCACTCGAGATGAAGTAGCTGGTACTTAAGGCACCAAGGCCACCATGCATGTATATGTTAGCCTTCAATATGGTAGAATTGTGTCTAATACATGTCAAGAATTCTAGATGAACCTACTTGATGAGGTAACATATAGAATAGGATACTATAAGTGACATTTGAGACTAGAGAGGGCTGTTGATGGTTGATACAAACAATGAACCCAATACGAGATGATTAATCTATTAGCCTTAAACTCTTAAAATTTTTTGATCCAATGACTCTTAAGCTCTCATACTAATGTTTAAGCCTAGATTAGGTATGGTTGTATTTGCGACCCCCACTTCAAACCACCCTAAAAACTATATTGTGTATGATGGTAATATTGGTTGTTACAATTAGTAATAAATGAATTTTTCTATGCTTTGGCATGTATGTGTTTACAGTAGAGTAGTTATTTGTTGTGCATAATTGTTCGTCACTTTATGGAGGATTTATCTTCTTTTTTTTTTTCATTTTGAGATAACTAAATGTTATGGACTTGAAGATTAAAAAGTATAGGATTCTAACCTTACATATCCATAAAGTAGTGAATTACCAAAACCTCCCGATTTAGGGCATGATAGTTTTGAGAACCTTGAATTTAGCTTGTTCATTGAAAAGAGCAAATAAATACAATGACCAAATCACTAAAAACTTCACTCCATTGGTCATTATAATTTGTAACCATATTATATCTTGATATCATGACAATAACATACAATAGTGGTTTGTTATGATTTTGGTGTATAAAGTGGAATATTTAATATATTTGTGTTATATAACAAAATACCCTATTTTATACATGGCATCAAACATGGAGGGCAAGGAGTTTGTTCTATCTCTCTTTTTTTAAAAAAAAATTTAACTAATTATGATAATAAGAATGTGTATCACATGAGTGTAGTGTTTTAGGTGATACTCTTCATGTGTTGTCATAGGAGAGATGCAACTTAGGAGGTTGACTTCAAGTCAAGTGAGATAAAGAGAGCTTATTGGGGGGAAACAAGTGGTCAAAGCAAGTGCATGCACTAATGTGACAACAAAAGGAGTTCTAAAGCTTCAACATAATTGTTTTTTAATCTATAGGAATAACTTGAACCAAGAATCTTCTAAGTCCTTATTTGATCTCCATTCTACTATAATCTCAACAATTGACATGGTGGAAAAATGATTACCTTTGAGAATGTGCTCATTAGTGTAGTAGATATTTAGGAAGAATAGCTAAAAAGGTTATTGACCATGTTAAGAATTTGGCTTTGCATTTCTACATGCTATATTAATATTTTAAGAAACTCATTTTTTTTTTTAAGACTTCTTTACTTTATCCCCAAAATATCCATAAATGTTCCTCAACATTTTTTTCTTTTAATTTTGAGGATCCCAATGATATACTTTAACTAATCAAACCATAAGAAAATTGAAAAAAAAAAATGATTTAAGAGTTCCTTGTCAAAGAACTCTTCAAAATGAAGCAGCTCACTTTAGTGCACAAGGAACTCCCCTTAAGTTTGTTACTCTTAGAAATGGTTTCAAGCATCCTATAATAATCTTCCTCTTAAGGTGTCTTCATTTCCTAATCTTAATGACAATATTGTAGAAGCACACACCGTATGTTGTGAGAGGGCATAATTGGAATGAAGTGATTGTGAAATTAGACTCAACAAATGTATTCTATTGGTTTACATCCATTGCACAGTCTTAGAATATTCAAGGACTAGTCAAGGATATTAAGAAGTAGCAAAATTATGGAAACCTAAATTATCTTTATTTTAAATTAGGGGACAATTGTAAATAACCCCTCTAAACTTTGACTTAGATGTGGATTAATTTCTTAAATTTTCAAAGTGTGGTTTTTTGTCTCTAAATATTCATAAATTGACAAAAAAAAAATAAACCCCATAATTTGATAATAACCCCTTAAACATACTATGGGAGTGTTAAAAAGTGATTACACACAAAAATCAAAGTTTATAGGGTATTCATATACTAAAATCAAAATTTAAAAGAGTTATTTTTAGCTTATAGAGGTTATTTTCTAATTTGTAAAAGTTTAGGAACCAAAAACTACATTATTGAAGTTTAAAAAATTAATCCACACCTAAGTCAAAGTTTATAGGGGTTATTTACATCTTCCCCTTAAATTAGACAAAGCTTAATAATAATTAGGATTGATAATTTGAATTATTGATGGGGTCTAAATAATCAGAGTCGATTTTAGGATAACTTAGGGAGACATATGGATTGTCAACCTGGTCTAACCTATTTTAACCTTTCTTAATAGGCTCATGCACTTAGTAGAATCATCACAAACTATGAGAGATTCCATAGAAGTTGGCTAATCTTGACCATCAATCTTTAGGATATCTATCAAAAGGTACCAAATGCTAGAAATACTTGCTAACTCTTCATCTAAAGACACGATAACATAACAAGTCAAAGATGATAGGAATAAGAATCATTGGCTTCTAAGCTCAATAATTAAAGTAGAGATTAGAAGATTAGAAACCGATAAGCATTTAAGATGTTCCTACTCAAATACTAAGAACCATGAAGTTAGCGCTTATGAGCTCTTTTGCCTATCAAAAGTGTGTGATTCTACTTAAAATATCTCTTCTTTCTTTTCCAAAACCTTTGTATTTTGTCCCACTTAAAGTTATCATCTTAAGTTGCATCGCTCCTTTGGAGTCAAGTAAAATATGAGATTCATGTTGCTTATATGTGATAGCATTAGACAGATTGTCCCATCTATAAACATTATACTCTATCGTATAATTCTAACTCCAGTAGATAGAAAAGTAAATGCATGATCTAACTGGATTGCATCCTAATGCTAGTAGGGGATAAGCACTAAATAAAGAACTACATTGTTGTCTTCTTTTGCTCATCTAATATTCACATTGTGAAACTACATCTTGTCCAAATCTAATTTTGAAATGATCTTAAGTGGTGATATGTCTTCTTTCAACGAGAATGGTTTTATTAAAAGTAATATACCACGTGATTTTAATAATAGACATGGATGAATAAGTTCTTCACTTATAAGAGCTCTTGTAATCACTCCATCTGGTTTTCGTGGAATGGTGGTAATTAATCTTTTGAGGGCAAATAGAAGAAAGTGTTAATATATGTATATATAAATTCAAATAAAGATTTAATGTAGATTCAAGATTATAGCATGTTCATCATAAAGTAAGAGTAGAATTTGTGTATATGGAATTAGAGAGAGATTACATTGTAGCAACATTTTTCTATGTAGAATTCTAAAGAATGTGGGAGAAGACCTCTCTCTTCTTGATAAGATATTAGGATTAGGTTAAAATTGTTTAATGGGAGAGCATTTTTTATATCCTTGTTAGATGAGAGAAGAGACCTATCGTTAGGCAATAAAATGAGTAACCTTACCCATCAAGGGCTATTCACATAACAAACCCAATTATAATGTCCATATTAGTTAGGTGCTAATAGGTGTTATCTCAAAAATATTGAATTTTATTGCTAAACAAGTAACTGACATCAAAATAAATGTCAGTATATAAAGATACATGCTAACAATAAGCAATTAATAAATTCAGTGTGCTATTATGTATTATAAATAATTCTAAGTTTGCCAGTAAACTTTCAGTAAAATATGATGTAAAAATAATTTCAACTTATACGCGTAGTATAAAGTCAATTAGACAAAATTTAAGTTTTTGTCGCCCTCATGTATAGCCATATAACATAAACAAAGACAACATGCATGATTAGCAGCATCATCCCTTCATTCTCTCTTCTATCGACAAGTGTCAAATCCTGAGGCGATGCATTTCAAACACTAATATAATGAGATCTTTGTGTTCCCATTTAGGCTATGTAGAAGAGCATCTTTTTCTTCCTCCTCCTTCAATAAAAACGACCCTAGACACTCATTTTCTCTTTCATTTGTTTTCCTACACACTCAACCAAATCAGATCTAGACATACATCTAAACTCTACCTTAAACATACTTTCACTACACCATAACTTCAAGGCCAAGCTACAACTTACTTAGTCAAAAAACACCATCAAAGTGGACCTCTCAAGTAGATACATGAAACTTAATTAAAATTTCTTGATTTCAACCCAGCCTGACCTACCTATTTCAAGCCTCGGTTTCTCTCTCTTCTAACCACCTTTTGACAAATTATTATCACCACCGGACAATAGGCATAGAACAATTTCAATGTTAAGCTATTGTACGACTTGTCAACCATTAAGTGGTAAGATAATCGAGTTAAAAGATCAAACTTTCTTATTATTTTGCAATTTGCGACAGTTGTAAGGGTTGATTTAATCTAAGTTTCAAACATATTATAGACAAGTTTTTAGATAAAATTTTGCATGATTTGAAAGTATATATAAAGTAGATTTAAGATACAATAATTTTGGGTGATTTGAAAAACAAATCAATGAAAAATTTTTTAGTCAAAAAATCGATTTTTGTAGGAAAAACCTGCAACTTGCATGCTTTCATAATGCCACAGTGTCTTGTCCCACAGGCTATTTGCCCATGCTCTATCCTCTTTATAATAGAGTATGACCTAGTAACCATTGAGAAACATAGTGCCACATGGATTACTTGCATCCTATATCCTTCCTTCTATATAGTAAGACATGATCTAATCACTATTGGGAAAATTAAAGTACTCGAGTAAATTGAACTATTGAGTCTTGGAGACACAAATTTTGCATAAGTTGGTTTTGTTCCCTGGCTTGCTTTACAAATAAAATCTTTTTTTTTCTTTAGAGAGAGATTTTTATTGCAGGAAATATAAAATGAATAATATAGGAATATCTATAAAAGGAACAATAAGTATAGGAAATATATATATATATATATAGAACAAAATAAATTAAAAAATTATAATATCAAGTAGTCCTACATGGTTTAATTCACTAGCAATTGACTTATAGATATTGTGTAAGGGATAAATCAAAGTTTGTGACAAGTGCGCCTAAGAGGCCTAGTCTTACGGGTGTGCATGTGTGTAAATCAACTTGATTTGGTTCTATGATTCCCTTTAAAATTTCCAATTGGTTTGGTTTGGTTCCTTTGGTTAAATTGGTCCTCTTTGGTTAGTTCGATCCTTTGTGACTATAGGCTAGCAACAAAAATTTTTATCTTCTAACTACTGAAGCAATTGAAAAAAAAAAGGTATATAGCTAATATTTTGATGAATATTTATTTTTTATGGTGGTATGTGAATAAGTGTATGTATAAAAACACTATGTGTGTATATATATTCTCTCTCTACTAATATATATGAATAAAAATAAAATAATATTATTAATAATAAATAATTTTTCGATAAGCTCTAATAGTTGAAAATACTTATTATTTTATGGAGACTTATAATAATAAATTTAATAATGAGATGACGAAACTTAAAGAAAATTAAGTTAAATTATTTATTTCTAAAATCTTACTCGTTTACTTATATATATATATATAGGTGACATCGCAGATATTGTAGACTACCTTAAGGACAATAATGAAGAACGCTAAAAGTATATTGCGAGCATCCTTTTCTTGCTTGCTGTAATATGATGCAGTTGTAAAATAAATGACCACTCATTGCTTAAATAAGTCATTACAACTTTACCAAGTGAATCATAAGACTTAATTATTTGATAATTGATTGTCATGTTGATTTGACTAATGCATGATTTCATTTAAGATGATTGATATGGGTACGTGATCAGCATGCTTGAATAAACTAACTTAACTTGGAATCACATACCTTTGTTATGAGCTTTGTTATTTGAATTGGTGATCAGAAATGAAGATATCATTAAATGATAATTTAAGAATTAATTGGCATACTCCCTTAAACTATAAACATGGCTTGTCAAAAGTAGTATTGTGACCTTATGCTTGGTTTTAGTGAAATATATTGATTGTGCTCCATGAAATTATACTTGGTTATGAATGATTCAACAATATGTTCGATGTGATGATTGATTTATGGAAAATAATGGATTATAGTTCATGCTTGAGATATGTGTTCGGTTATTGTTAAATGCAATTCATTGCATGATTTGCATTCATGGCATAGTATGAAAACGACTCAAAGGCCATATATTTATGAAGCTCAATTTTGACTAAATGACCCAAGGGTCATGTTTGAAAGCTCAATTTAAGAAAAATGACCTAAGGGTCATATTGAAAGTTTAGTTTACATGAAGGGACCCACAGGTCATGAATTTTGTAAAGTTCAGTTTATATAGCTTAGTTTTCATCATATAGATCTGCATGCTCGATTTTTGAGCTGCTAGGTACTACTTATATATTTTGCTTAGAAGCTGCCAAGTGTCGCTTAAATATTTTGCTTGAGAGTTGCTAAGTACCACTCATTATTTGTTCGGTTAGGATACTAGCCAACGCATATCATGTGTATTAGTATTGCATATCATTGCATGCATAAGTATCTATTGATTATTAATTTATACTAAGCATGATTATATTTCATAAAGCCAATTACTACAATTGTTGTGATAATGGCAGTAAATTGTAATTGGATATGCTTATATTGCTATTTATTATTTATTATTTGCTTTTGCTCACTTAGCTTAATGCTAAGGGATTAGCTTTGTTCTAACCTTAAGATATGGAGCTAGAGATAACATTAGAGTCTAGTTTTGGGATAGGGATGACTTGAGAGCAGGGAACTATTATGTTAATCATATTACTTAGGTTGACTTAAGCAGTATGAAGCCCTTTTGTTAGATATCCTAAAAGACACTTCTAAGAGTTTATATAAATATATGATATTTATAAGTTTCAAACTATGCTTGGTTTCCAATTAGCTTTATTCCCAACTTAAAGATAGCACAGCAATCCACTTTAGGCACTGATGTGTCAAACCAATAGGCCTTAGGAGGTGGGGCGATACAGGGTGATATTAGAGCATAAGTTAAAATTTACAAGTTAAGAAGTGAGGTTGTGTAGGATAGCTTAGATATCATGATAGACATAAATCTTCTTTTGTTATGGCAATAAAGATATGACTATTAAGTATAAGTGAAAGCCCAATTTCAACGTCATGATTGTAGTATAGTAATTGAAGCTACCACTATGGAGACATAAATGATTAGCTACAAACCTAGCAAAAGAAAAGCAAAGTTGTAAAGATATGCCATCTCCTTCTTGTCTTCCATAACCTTAGTTAGATTAAATGCAGCAGCATTGTTGACATAGGCTAATACTTTTAGAACGATTTTCTAAATGAGAAGAACTAGCTTGGGTACAAAGAATCATTAAGCCTTTAAATGGGACTGAATTATATCTCACTACAACAAATAAATGGATCTTGCCAATAGGCGGAGCCTTTTAAGTCCACGACATACTCAATAATGAGAAAGTTGACTATACTTTAATGCTTTTAGAGGATGCGATTCATGAATGGTGGGTAACTCCATAGCCGTGATTCTAAGACCTGTAAGCTATAATGATTTTTTTTTTTTTAAATGTATTCATGGATTAGCATTATGCTATACTATTAAAAGTAAGATGAAAAGGGAACTCTATTTCTTGAAACAAAGAGGGAGGAACATACAGGAGAGCAAGTAAGAGAAAGAGAGGCCTAAGTTTCAAAAGAGAGAGAAAAAAAAAAAAAGGTCTAAAGAAAGGGTAGTAAGCCATATTAGCACCTATGGGAAATAAGAGATCCTGTCAGCCTTTAGTAAGAACTTAGAGAGCCTACGACCTTCTACAATAAATCAAGGATGTTAGGGAATGACACGTACATGTTAGAAATGCTAAAAGAAAGTTGCAGAATTCATAATCCTTACAAGATTCCTTTATCTACAAGGAATATCAAATGTAAAGATCCAAGCTAATTGTAGCCTACAAGACATGAAAACTATTAAGAAGTGGAGGTGTAAGACCCTTGTCATCAATAATGGTCACCTGAGTGGAAGAAGTTAAGTTGGAAGACATACCTATAGTATGCAAATATCTAAGAAGTTTTTGTTTTTTAAGACAAAAATGCTCGACCTACCCTAGATAGAGAAATCGAGTTTGGTATAAAAGTTATACTATACTAGAAACTGAACCAATATCAAAAGCACAATATCGTATGGTAGCACTAGAACTAATATAGTTGAAAGGAGTAGATATAAGTATCATTGGTAAGGTTTCATAAGACCTAGTGTCTCACCGTGGAGTGCTCTAGTGTCAGTTATGAAAAGGAAGATGGGATTATCTGCTTAGTCATTAATTACTAAGATAAAGTAAGGCAATAACAAAGAATAAGTACCCACTGCTGCAAGAGTAATGACTTATTTGATCAGCAAAGAGGAACTAGTATAAATTCTATTGAATTACATTCGAGCTTCCATTAATTGAAGGTCCATGAGCAAGACATACCGAAGATAGCATTTTGAAAAAGACATGGGCACCATGAGTTTTGGTAATATCACTCAGCCAAAATAATAACAATAACAATAAAAGGGGAGCTACGATTGTATGACAAGGTGTTCAAGGAATACTTAGATGAATTTATCGTAGTCCTGACATGTGATATCTAGGCATGCTCTAAGAATAAAGAGGGATAGGTGAGGTTATTGAGAATTGTGTTGGAAACACCTTATGCCAAATTCAATAAGTGCAGATTTTAGTTGTACCAAGTTGGATTTCTGGGTCATATTGAGTTTGGTGCTAGGATTACTATAGATCCTACTAGGATTTAAGCAATGACGTAATGGGGGAGACTAAAGATGATAAGCGAAATGAGAAGCTTCCTTAGAATCATAGGCTACTATAGAAAATTTGTGCAAGATTTATCTAAGGTAGTTGTGTCATTGAACCAATTAAAGCAAAAAGGGCATTAACCTAAATTAGAATAATAAATGTAAGAAAAGTTTCAAGAGCTTAAGAAGATTGGTAATAGCACCAGGGTTGACTATATTGGATAAAGTTGGTGGGTACATTATATATTGCCATGCGTTAAAGAGAGTTTAGGTTATTACATCCATGAAGAATGGTAAGTAATTACTTAAGCATTTAGGTAATTTTGACCGTATGAACAAATTATTAGGTTCAAGATCTTAAACTTGTTGTGGTTGTATTTACATTAAATAATTAGAGATACTACCTATATGGAGACAAATGTGATGTTTACACTAATTATAAGAACTTAAAAGTACATATTTAAGCAAAGTGAGTTGAATATGCACCTAAGGCAATGGTTAGTTACTATAGGATTATGATCTAACAATACACCATCACTTTGGGAAGGCAATGGTTGTCATTAATGCAAATAGTAGATAATGATATGATAATTTAGTAGCTATGGTAACAAAAAAGGAAGAGATCCCTAAAGATATAAAAAACCTATAATTGGAATGAAAAACGATATTGCCGAAGCTGTTCTGTAATGTGTCGTGTGTTAAAGGATAAGAGTAGACCACTGCGTCATAATAGATTTTGTAACTAAGTCACTTAAGTCTTCGAAAAATAATGATGCCATAGGGTCATAGTGACAAAATAACAAAATCGGCCCATTTATACCCTTTTGACCTTAAAATGCCATTATCAAGGTTAGTTGTCCTATACATGAAAGCAATAGTTTATTTAATTGGTGTTTCGGCATTGATAGTCTCAAATTGGGATTTGAGATTTGTCTCAAGACTTTGGTAATCATTTGATGAAGCTAAGGACACAAAACTAAAATTTAGCATCGTATGTCATTCGCAAATGGATATACAATTGAAATGAACAATTCATGCATTAGAAGACATATTGAATGCATGTGTACTAGATTTTTGAGGAAATGTGGACAATCATTTGCCACCAATAGAATTTGTATATAACAACAACTATCACAGTACGATTCAAATGGGGCCATATGAGGCAATCTATGGGTAAAAGTGTAGATTCTTGATTTATTGGATGATATAGGGAATGAACAGATAATTGGACTAGAAGATAAGGTCTAAATAATCAGAGACAAGATGCGAGCTATAAAAAGTAGACAAAAGAATTATGAAGATGTGCATAAATAGCCCTTATGATTTTAAGTAGTAAATCCTTAATTATTATTATTATTTTTCTTTTTAAAAAGTGTCATCGGTGAAAGGTTTCAAAGTATTTGGAATGAAAAGAGAAGCTAAGCCTAAGATACATTGAGCTATCTTAAATTACAAGGAAAAGTGGGAGATGTACCTTATGAGCTTGAACTACCAGAAGAGCTAACAAGTGTACATAATCATGCTCCATCATTGAGGAAATTTATTGGAGATCCATCAAAAGTGAAAGAAGTTTTTATAGTTAAGCTTAAAGAAAATTTGACTTATGAAGAAAGATCTATTAAGATCTTTGATAAGATGATTTGACCATTGTAAAATAGAAGTATTAGTTATTTAAAAGTTCTTTGGAATGGTTACTTGGAAGAAGAGGAAACTTGGGAAATTGAGGAGTTGATGCAAACTAATTACCTTGAGTTATTAATGGAAGGCTAGTTCTAATATTTTTTTTACTTTTGATAGACTATGTTTTTGAGTTAATGATTTTCTTATCACATATACGTTGCTTGCTGTAATGAATTGATAAATATCGGTTTATTAAAAGTTTTAGCTTGCTATGTCACTAATAGCCTTTGTATTTAAATTGTTTAGCACCTTGAGTGAATAATCTCGAATGTTCTTATGTGATTCAAGTTTTGAGGATGAAACTATTTTAAGGAGAGTAGAATGTACTACCCCATTATAAACATACACTCTTAAATATAATTGGAGATATATTGGGTGAAAATTAAGGTTTCAACCTTAAATTTTTACAAATAATTAGTAAAATAAATTTCAAAGAAGATCATCAAGTCTGCTTAAAAAAATAAAATAAAATAAAACATAAGTTTGAGGTTTGAAATGTAAGTGAATAAAGGTTAAGGAAACTAAATTCGACAAGAAAATAATTATAATAGTAATAGTAGCAACTACAATAGTAGTTTTATTGTTTATATAATAAAGCCTAAAAAAAATAAAATAGAATTAAATATTGAAGCAATTTCAAAATATAGAATTTAGTGTTCAAACATAATAGGAGGTCTCATGCCATAGTCAGATCTCAAAAATATTGAATTTTGTTACTAAATAAGTAATTGACGTCACAATAAGTGTCGATATATAAAGATACATAGTAATAATAAGAAATTAATAAATTCAGTGTGCTATTATGTATTATAAATAGTTCCAAGTTTACCAGTAAACTTTAATTGAAATATGATGTAAAAATAATTATAAAGTCAATCAAATAAAATTGAAACTTTTGCCTCCTCGCCAAATAGTCGTGTAACATAGACTGCAAATACCCGCATGAACAGTAGCATTATTTCTTCATTCTCCTTTCTGTTGATACATGTTAAAACCTAACACAATGCTTTCAAGTATTAATATATTGAGGTCTTTATGTTCCCATTTAGGCCATGTTGGAGAGCACCTCTTTTGTTCTCTCACTTCAATAAAAACGATCCTAAACCCTCATTTTCTCTCTCATTTTTTTTCCCACACACTCAACCAAAATCAAATCTAGACATACATCTAAAGTCTACTCTAAACATACTTCCATGAAACCATCACTCCATAGCTAAGCTATAGCTTACTTAATCGAAAAACACCATCAAAGTAGACCTCTTAAGTGGATATATGAAACTTAGTTAAAATTTCCACATTCCAACCCAGCCTAGCTTACCTATTTCAAGCCTCAATTTCTCTCTCTTTTAGCTACCTTTCGACAAACTATTACCACCACCGGACAATAGGCATGGAATAATTTCAATATTGGGCTATTGCACTACTTGTCATCCATTGAGCGGTAAGATAATCGAATTAAAAGATTGAACCTTTTTATTGTTTTGTAATTTGCGACAATTGTAAGGGCTGCTTTAATCCAAGTTTCAAACATGTTATAGGCAAGTTTTTAGATAAATTTTTGCATGATTTAAAAGTACACACAGAGTATATTCAAGATACGATAATTTTGATTGATTCGAAGGATGAATGAAGGAAAAAAATTGACTTTTGTAAGGAAAATCTACAACTTGCATGCTTTAATAATGCTATAATGTCTTGTCCCACATGGCTATTTTTGCATGCTCCTTTCTCTTTATAATAGAATATGATCGAACAGCTGTCTATATTCAATTGCCACATGGATTTCTTGTAATTTGTTTCTCTTCTTGTATATAGTAAGACATTATTTAATTATTATTGAGAAACATAAAGTACTCGAGAGAGTTGAAACGTTGAGTCTTGGAGATACAAATTTTGCAAGAGTTTGTTTTGTTCCTTAACTTGCTTCACAGATGAGATCTTTTTTTTTTTTTTTTTTTTGAGAGACCTATATTACAAGAAATATAAAAGGAACAATATTGGAATATCTCTAAAAGAAATAATAAGTATAGGAAATATATATATATAATAAAATAAATAATAATAATAGTTAGTCCCATATGGTTTAATTGGCTCACAATTGATTTGTATATATTGTTTAAGGGACAAATCTAAGTTTGAGATAAATGCACTTAAGAGTCTTAGTCTTAATCACTTACGGGTGCGTGTGTATGAATTGACTTGAGTTGGTTTAATAGAAAGATGGTTTTCGATGTTGGTTATCCAGTTATAGAAATTATCCCATAGATCCCTTGAAATTTCTAATCGGTTAGGTTTGGTCCCTTCTGGTTTCCTTTAGTTAGTTGGTTCTTTATGACTGCGGGCCAACAAAAATTTTTATTTCCTAACGAATGAAGCAACTGAAAAAAAAAAATGTAGCTAAGAATTTGAAGAATATTTTTTATTATGATAGTATGTGAATAAGTATATGTATAGAAACACCATGTGTGTGTATATATATTCTCTCTCCACTAATATATATGAATAAAAATAAGATAATATTATTAATAATAAGTAATTTTTTGATAAGTTCTAATAGTTGAAAATACTTATTATTTTATGGAGACTCATAATAATAAATTGAATAATGAGATTTGGAGACTTAAATAAAATTAAGTTAAATCATTTATTTCTAAAATCTTACTTGTTCACTTAATATATATATATATATATATATATAAGTGGCATCGTAGAATGGTAGACTACCTCAAGGACGATAACAAATAACACTAGGAATATACTATATGCACCCCCTTTCTTGCTCATTGTAATATGATGTGGTCGTAAATTAAGTAATCACTCGTTGCTTGAATAAGTCATTACGACTTCACTAAGTGAATCATAAGACTTAATTATTTGAAAATTGATTGCCACGTTGATTTTAAATGATGTGTGAATTTATTTGAGATGATTGGTATGGGTGCATAATGAGCATGCTTGCATGAACTAACTTCAACCTGGAATCACATATCTTGTTACGAGTTGTGTTATTTAAATTGGTGATCAAAAGTGAAAATATTATGAAATGATAATTTAAGAATTAATTGGCATACTTCCTTAAACTATAAATATGGCTTGTTAGAAGTAGTGTTGTGACCTTATGCTAGGTTTAAATGAAATATATTGATAGTGCTCTATGAAATTATACTTGGTTACGAATGATTCAACAATATGTTCAATGTGATGATTGATTTATGGAAAACGATATATTATAGTTTGTACTTAGGATATATGCATAGTTGTTATTAAATATAATTCATTGCATCATGTGCATTCATGTCATGGAATGAAAACAACCTAAGGGCCACATTTTAATGAAGCTCAATTTTGATTAAATGACCTAAGGATCACGTTTAAAAGCTCGGTGTAAGAAAAATGACCTACGGGTCATATTGCAAGTTTAGTTTGCATAAAGGGACCTATAGGTTATGGATTTTGTAAAGTTCAGTATATATAGCTTGTTTTTCAGTATATAGATATGCATACTCGGTTTTTAAGCTACCAAGCATTGCTCATACTCGGTTTTTGAGATGTCAAGTGTTGCTTAAATATTTTGCTCAAGAGTCGTTAAGTGCCACTCATTATTTGCTTGGTTAAGATACTAGCCAGCACATACATGTGTAATAGCATAGCATATCATTGTATGCATAATGTATAATCCACAATCAGGTATTCGAGATTTGATTTGTAAGATTTAAAGTGATAGAGCAAAATGTTTGATCTAGCCTAAATTTTATGATGAAGTTAGGATTATTAGTAAAAGTGATCCCGTAAGTTTGAATTTAAGAAAATAAGTAATAAAATTATAGAATATTATAATATCAAATTTTTAGTATATTACTTATTATTTATCGGAAATGTGTAAATTGAATTCCAATAACTAACGAATCGTTAAAGATAAATTATATACACATTAAATATCATGAAATAACTGAAATAATATTTAGAAATATTTATTTATACCATATATAAATTTATATATAGGGGAAAATACATGAAATTACTTAAAATACGTGAAATATACTAAAATAATGTTCATTAATTAAAAATTCATAAATAATTAAAGAAAAATCAATAAAAATATGGAAAAATGAAGAAAAGTCCATACAGGGGCCATGGTAACCTAGAATTGAAGAAATAAAAGTAACCAATTAAATTGAAACAAATAGAAAGTGGAAAAATAAAAGATAAGATAAGGCCAATGTCACTTCAAATTAATGAGAAAAAAATATCTATGCAACACTATAAATGTCCAAAAATTTCTAGAGGCTCATTTAGTCTATTTGGAGAGCAAAAAAATTAGAGAGAACTAAAATAATTAAGGTTAGGGTTTATGTACAAAAATATATACAATTAAGGTCTTAAAGGGAAACCAACACCTAATGACAATTTAGAAGTGGATGACCACCACCATCATACGGTGATAATAATGCCTAGACTGGCTAATAAGGCCACAGTGGCCAGAGATAGCCGGAGCCACCTATTCTGGTGAGTTCGGTTTTAGTTATTTTATTAAAAATATTAAATAGTTTTAGAAAATTATGAAATTTGTTAGTATGAGCTTTTTAAGTATGTAGATTTAAGGAAAGTTTTTATTTTAATGAATTGATGTATGGAAATATACTGTCTTTAATAAATCTCACAAACTTGAGCTTTGTTCGGTTTAGAAATAAATAGGCTTAAAAGTGTAATTTTGGACTCAAAATTTTTTTGTAGACTACTTAAGGGTTATAGAATAGTGCTATGAAGCTCTTTTTCAAAAATTAATTTTTGAAAATTTTAGATAATTTTTAGACCTTAAAATGATGCATAAAATAAGTAATTTTAGGTTAATTAGATAATTAAATAAATAATTACCAATTTAGTGCATAATTATTTGTTTTAAGATGTTGAAATATGATGGAGTATGCTATTTGTAGCATTTAGAGTGTTAAATGTAATTATTAAGGTATTATGTAGTAAATATGTAATAGATAAAAATGGTAAATTTTAAGTTAATTTTGTAATTTAGGATAATTAAGTGTAAAATCTAATTTGGGATGAATTTAGATATTGTCGATGTTAGGAGATGACATTTGAAGTGATAGAAATATTAGATGTGTATATTATAGATATATTAGGTGATAATGTGTAATATATAGGTATAAGAAATTAATAAGTAGAAAAATATTATATTAAAATTCATATTGTGATAATAATGGGAATGTATAATAAATCTGGTAGGAAACTTAAATTAAGGTAATTATATGAAAAATGTAAGATTTTCTTATAACGAGGGTAAATTCGGTAGTTAAATTATGATTAAGATGTATCAAATGAATTAAAATATTGGTTAGAGATAAAAAATGATATTTGGGATACCCAAAAATAATGTGATTAATTTCACATTATGGGTTAAAATGAGTTTCTAGGGTTCACGTATAATACCGTATTCAGAAGCTGAATTTGAACCTAATTTAGAAATCGATACGAAAACTAAATCAGAACTTAACTTAAATTAGGAATAGTTGTAAAAGACTTAAAAATCTAGATAATTAAGTATATTAAACCTTAAACAAAAGATAACAATAAGTGATATAGGATGTGGAAAACTGAAACAATATTTGTATTATAGGGATTTTTTGCAATAACCAATACGAGATGCACCTCGAGTGAGTAAGCAAGGAGTTCAAGTAAGTTAGGATTAATACATTACTATATTTTGGAGTACTAATTTATAGTACTTGAAGGCTTGAAATTGTACTTGATTATGCTTGTTAAATAGTCAACTATGCACGTATTTGTTTCTAAGTTCATAATGTGATTTGGTTTACTATTCTATCTTGTATTGTATGCTTTGCATGAAATGATTGATTACCTTAAATTAGACTTAATCGAATATATGACTTGTAAACGTAAATTGAACCTACATAGCAACCCATTAGGAGAAATTTAGGGTTCTCCAACCAAATACCGATCTTTTCGAAAGGGATAACGCCAGATAGTATAATTAATCCCTTCTTTATCCTTAGTCAAATTAAGTGAAAGGCAAGGAGGTCGCGACAAGGGTGAAGGTAACAGTTCGAAGATAGTCGCAGGAGGAGCGATATCTTCATTGCACAAGCTTAGGTTTGGTCACAAGTAGTTTATTAGTAGAAACTCCTCAACCCGAGTTAAAGCGAGTATAATTTCTCTAATCTCACGACAAACCAGACAATATCGTAAGATGGCATTTGCTTAAACATGCATTATACATAATAATTTGGTTGAAAACCCTGTTTGTATTTACTATATGATTTTAAGTCTCCATCCCAACTAATTGAGCTGTGACTATTTACATCTTGATTGATGTTGGATCTTGAGGCAGTAAGAATAATAACCTAAGGAGCAATTACATTTTTAGGTTTGGATTTTATATTTAAATTTTTTAATATTAATTTACGGATTTTTTAAGTAGATTATGTTAGGTTGCTAAATCTTGTAAACATACTTAGATTATTTTAATGTAAATATGTATTTTTCTTAAGTTCATAAGTAAATAATTTATTTAATTTATAAACCGTTTACTTTAAAGTGGGTTAGTCGTGGATGTCTTATATAAATCAGGTCTAAGATAACAGTTGTATGGTCAGCTTCTATCTTAGAATAGTTTGCACGGCGAAACTGTCACGACTTTACCGTTTCGGGGCGTATCACATAAGCATCTATTGATTGATTGTTAAATTATATTAAGCTCGATTATATGTGATAAAGCTAATTGCTACAACTGTTGTGATGATGGTAGTAAATTGTAATTGGAAATGCTCATATTGCCATTTGTTATTATTTCTTATTTGCTTTTGCTCACTTAACTCGATGCTAAGGGGTTAGCTTTGTTCTAACCTTAGGATATGGAGCTAGAGATAATACTAGAGCTTAGTTTCAAGATGGGATAACTAGAGGGCGATGGACTATTATGTTAATTATATTACTTGGGTTGACTTTAGTATGAAGCCCTTATGTTAAGTATCCTAAAGGACACTTCTAAGCTTTTATATAAATATATAATATTTATAAGTTTCAAACTATGCTTGGTTTCTAATTAGCCTTATTCTCACCTCTAGGATGGCATAGCAATCCATCTTTAAACATCGGTGTGTCAGTCGAGTAGACCTTAAGAGGCAAGACGCTATAAAGAGTTCAAAGCTGCAATATGTAGAAACTTAGATGCAATTGATTGTATTATGGTAGAGGTAGAATCAATGAGAGAGGCATTAGTGTTGGCTCATGCAAAGGAATGGGATAAGATTATAATAGAAATGGATTCATCCTCACTATTTAACTATGTCCAAGAGAAAGGAAGTATTTGATCAATCTTTGCTATTGTGGTTGATACTAGACATCTTCAATGCTCATTTGATGTTTGTTCATTTTCTTTAATGTTTGGAGATGCAAACATTTGTATAAACTAAGTTGTTACCCAAAGTAAAAAGGGCTTGTGCTTGTGGCTTTAAGCTAAATCCCTTAAGTTCTTTGTTAAATCTTATTTGGGAGTTGAATTGACAATATTACTCACTTGCTAGACTCTTACGTGAGTTTATGTTTACTAATAGAATGTTGGTGGTTTGTTTGAAAAATAAATAAATAAATAAAAAATAAAAATGCTTAAACCCTTGAATTTGAAGAAAGGGGAGAAAAAAGAAAACAACTTGGAATTTTTAGCATGTTTTTCTTTTGCTTTCTTATATAAGTGGTTGTATTAGTACTTTGATGTACAAAGCCACCAAATTCTAATATGATTTTCACTATTAGCTTGTTCACTTCACTTGATGGAATAAGGAGATGATTGAATTGAAATTTAATAGGAATTAAATAAATATCTAATAGTTATTACATGTATATTAGTTTGTTTAATTGATACAATAATGAAAAATGAATAAGATAGAAATTAAACATAAACTATCAAATATACGCTTAAAGTCTCTAGCTTTTACACCTATAAACAATACAAACTCAACACAACTTACAAAGGTAAAGTTATTTATGATAAAGATAATAAAAGGAACATTAAAGAACAACTCATAAGTTAGGGAAAAAATTGCTATTCAATATTTTAGGTAATAGCATTCATTGGGAATGGCTATTTGGTGATTAAATTTCAATTAAATACCATAATAACAATTTTATATAAAATAAAACAAAAGTGAAATAGTCATTCCTTATATAGTAAAGATGCAGATGAATATACTAGGTACATGACATATTGAATCAATAGGAGAGGCTGTTGCACGCTGTTCTTATTCAAGTTCCTTAAAACATGCAAGCGAAAAAGACCTGTCATGTAGGTGCGAATTTATAATGCAAAATTAATGAGAAGTTAAATATCATTAAGACGTTCACATCTTCATCGTGAAACAATGCAACCCTTTAGAGCATCCACGCATGGTGGCCACCACGCTGTATTTATTGATTTAACTATAGCTCATAACTTATTTTCTTCTAGAAAGTCCTCCTTTTTTATTTTCTGTACTACTAAGCAGTTATGTTTTTACATTTGTTTGAATAAGCCCTATATATTTATATATTTATGAATTGAATGATTTTTTAAATTTTCCCTTGGGAAAAGCTCTAATATGATGAAAAATGCATATTAATCAATCTCAATCATACGACGTGTCAATTTCTTATATTTGACGGGGCTCATTTTTTCAAATTGAACTTCAATTAGTAATACTGTACCAAAATCCTTCAGTTTGTTTAGATCGAGAAGTTTAGTGACATATTTAAACCGAAAAATACATGCTTAATTACACCAGACAAAAGTTGATAATCTAATATTATGATGGTCTTCGTAATCGTGTATTGTGTGGAATAACTCTCGTGCAATAAATTAATTGTTGCTTTGGCCGAACTTTATGTTAGAAATTTGGATATTGTGTAGTTTATTTTTCGAGAAATTATCTCAGTTTTATTTTCCTTCTTCATTTTTAAGAAAAATACAAGAAGATGAAAATGAAATTATGTCATAAAAGTAAACTTTTTATCTCCTTTTTTTCTTTTTAAGTTTTATGAAAGGATTAGGAAATTTTTTATTTTTACATTGACCAACTGATTTTTTACGAGACTGTATGTATTAAAATTAAACAAATCTTCACTTCGCGATTTTTTCCCGGTAACCTACCATCTTTGCCATACCTCTTGTTTACAATCTAAATGGATCAAATGCAGTTCATCCGTTATTTCTACAATGAGATCAAACAGAAAAGATAGGGAAGAACAACAAAAAGAAGTGAATAATCGTGGCCTGCTTTGTGAATTTAGCAAATTAACATGTCAAACACAACACGTTGGTGTACGATCTTTCCTTCAACTTTTACGTATGCATAGATAGTGCTTGGTTAGTAAAAACGGTCAATATAGTATAAGGATAATTAGGACAATTTAGTCCTCTTGTACTAGACAAGAATTTTTGAAAACTTGGTGTGGGATTATTCTTAGAATTTCAAAAATATATTAACTCTATATTGCAAAACGGATATTCTTTTTTTCTTTTTTCCACTAAATATATGGCATAATTTTTTTTGTTTTAATTTAGTATATTAAGATCCTTTTGTCAAGTAATTTTAGTCAATATAGAAATCAAACAATAAACTAAAATATTTTTCTAATATCATTTTATAGAAATATAGCGACTATATAATACTACAATGTCTTAGGGGGTGGACATTTTTGTTCTCTCTCTTTCTTGTTCACAGTTATCTACATAATAGAGTCAATTTGAAGAGATCGTTTCATACATACTGGCAGAAAGTGTGCAACTTAATGAACTTTTTTCAAAATTTGAAAAATTACAATAGTATAAGAGGAAGAAATAAAGTGTTTACATATCCATTAAGAATAATATCAGATATTGGAGGAGTATAATACAGATCTTATGGTACAACTTAGCATATCGTATTATAACTAGCTAATAAGTGTAGTTAACAACCATAACAGATGTACTGGAGTATAAATAGAAAGACATGTAGTTAGTTAATAGTAGTGTGTATAGACGGGAGAATGTGCGAAAGTGTGTACATGGAAAAACAGTGAAAGAATACTTTGTGCAATACATAGTGTGTACTGACAATAAGTGTGCAAACAGAAAACATAGTGTAAGTGATACAGTGAGAAAAGTGCAAGAAACAAAGTGAATGTGTGTATCTTATGTGTACTATGAATAGAACAGCAGTCCTTGATTGTTTTGATTTGTGCTCATTTGGTTTCCAACACCGAAAACTATTGTACATTTTATTGTTATCAAACTTAGATAGCATTGATCAGGATGGTTTAACAAATTGAATAATCTAGTCAACAAAATTATAGTTTAATACCTTGTGGTACTTTCTTTTCTTTCTTTTTTTTTTTAATCAACTATCATATTACAATTATTAAAAAAAGGATAATCAGATATAATTTATCATGTTTGAAAATCATTGTTTATGTCACATAACGAAATGGCTTTGACCACCCTACGGCATTTTAATCCAAACAAAGTGCTAATGTCAAGGGCTTGATTTCAATAATTTTCTTTGTCATGAAGTGTCAAATGTTAATTAATTTAGGAGAAGCTTTAACCTTTAAGGAGGGCAATGGTCGGCCATTAAGCTCATGTGCTTTTACTCATCGTTTCCCGTGCAATATCAACTACTCTATTGAAATATTTCTTTAGCTATAAGAACAAATTAAACCTAATTGATCACATGATTATTCCTACTGGCACCACAACAACTTCTTGTTCCTAATCCCAAAGGCCTACTTAAAACTAAGAAGGGGTAGTTGCCAAGAAGAATGAATTCCCAAAGGGTTCCAATAAGACTTCCTTTCGACTAATATATGGATGGATTGATATTCCTAAGCGATTCTAGTAATGCAGTTGAGCTGTCTTAAGAAATTTGAGAAGATAAATAAGGACTTCCCAAGAGAATCAACTGAAGAAAAAAGGAAGGTCTATTAGACCACTTAGGAAAAAAATGTATAAGCTAAAGGATAAAGGATTCTAAACTAAGTCTAGTGTTCGGTCTCTTTAGAAATATGTTTTAACGATAACACAAATTATTGGCTATTAAGTATTTTGAGTAACTACATGATTAGAAGATAACTTAGAAGTTAATAATTAAGTAAAAAAGAATAAATTATCAACTTAGAAGGTTTATCATGAAACTTATAAGGTTGTAAAATGAAAGTAGTCCATCAAACTTTATAGGTTGAAGCAAAAGTTAGAAGGTTGCTAAAAGAGTATAAAATCTAACCGAGAGTTTTTCAAAAGTTAGAAGTAAACTTAAAAGGTTAATTGAAAAGCACAAAAAATTAATGGAGGAACTCTTAAAAGTTAGAAGCTTCATTAGGATACTTGAACGTTGTTGAATCTTATCAGATTAGACAAAATTCTTGTAGTTCATGCTTATTTTGCAGATTCAGGTCTAGCTTCAATAGTTAGATGTATTTGGGTAATATATTTGACTTGTTCCACTATTTAAGGATGATTAAATTTAGTATTAAATCAAGTTATGAGGTTTGAAGATTGAAGTCATGGAGTTAAGCACTTCAAGGAAAGTATTTATCAAAGATTAAAAATCGAAGGAAGTAAGAAGCATGTCAAATTTGAAGAAGTCGAGAACACAAATTATTATGAAGATATTCAATGGATATGAATAGTTACCTAAAGGTTTTTTTTTTTTTTTCTGGATATTTACAAGAAAAGTGTAGCAAGATTATTAGACATTTCAAATTCAAATTAACCCACAAAATCTAGGGGAAACATCAAGAAGTTAGATAATCATCATCAGTTGGATAGTATGTGTTTTATAGCCACTGGCCTTATTGCCACTATTTTGTGTTTTAGGCTAATGCCATGGTCTAGGCTTTCTTCCATGCCTGGAGAGAAGACAGGAAGTAGGTAGTTCACTTCAAATTTCAATGTAATGGCTTAGTAGCCAATAATGAGAAGTTTGCTTTCAAGAACTCTTGTTGGTTGCAGCAAGTACGAGAAGTTGAGGGCATGATCAAGAAAGTTAAGGAGAAGCCCACAAAAAGATTATTGAGGCTAAAGCAAATATGAAAGCGTATGAGTCTCAGGTCATGGAGATAGGAAAGAAGGTCGATGTTGCTAAGAGGAGGTATGCAAATCTTTAGAGGAAGCTATTAACTGCCAAGGCGGGATTGAACTCCTAGTTGGATTTAGCCAATAAGGCACTAAAGAAGCTGAGGGAGCTTATGAGCTTTTTTAAGGAAAAGGAAGAAGAACACAAGAAGAAGGTGAACTAGTTGGATGGAGAGGTTAAATATTGCCAAGCGCATATTAGTGAGCTAAAACAAAGGGGGCTTTGAAAGAAAGTGCACGATGAGATAAATGGTAGCAATGAGTGATTTAAACTGCAAGAGGACATCTCTGAAAATGGGATGAAGAAGGCAAGAAGAACAGCAAAAGGCACTATCCCAATCTGGACCTTAGTCTAGAACTATTGAGATAAGCTTCCCGTTAAAGACGACGTCGAGACTTCTCTATAAGAGGGCACTAAAAAAGTGCCTGAGATCGAACACATGAAGGGGATGGACTATGTCCATGTCGATCATGTAGAAGAGCCTCCTCGATGCCTAAACTCCACTACTCCATGATGCTATAGGATAGGTTTCCAATTCCAAAATTTGAAACCGATACCTAAGGTAAGGTGAGATAGAGCCTTATACCCTACTTATCTTGTACCTACTCACTCACAATTATTTGTATAAGAAACATATCTTATGCAAATATAGTTAGAACATTTGCATCAGTTAATGCAAAGTGATACAGCTCCCTTGATGTGTAATATTATACTTCTACAACTTAAAGGACTAAATACTTATTTGAATAACATGTCATTATATAATAGTGAGGAAACTAAAGGTAAGCGAGTAACCCTGTTGCATAAGGTACCCAACTAGATCCTGCTCAATCGGATATGTTCCAAGTGGGTATTTAAGATTATAAGGTGGGTTCCAGATCCTATAGGGTTGGTTATAGGTATGAGGTTAGGGTATTCTGTACCTACTCTGGAACCTATATTGTGAAATATATAAGATATAGGTTCTAGAATACCTTATCCCTACCTTATAATAATAATTAAATAAAATTAATAAATGAAAAAGAATACCATTCATTTGTATATATTTACAAAAAAAAAAAAAGAAGAAAGAATGCAATCTATGAAAAATCTTAGACTAAATCTAATGTCTACATATTAGTCTTTTTCTCCTTAGACTTTTCTTAATTGGATTTTCTTTCCACTTTAGCTTCCTCATTTATTATGTCCAATTTTACTAAAATTAAAAAAGAAAGAATCTGCATAAAGACACCTAAATAAGGTACGTTATTAACTTATTTTTTTATGTAATAATTTCTTCATATTAGGTTTGAAAAATATATCGTAATAAATTTATACAGCATTGTTCAAATTAAGATTTATTTGATATTAGTGTTTGTATCTTTTTCCCTTCTCCATGATTAGGGTTTATGGCTTGAAAAAGATTTGGTAGAAAGATTAGAATTTAATAATTATGATGCATGGAGTATCAATAAGGATACTGACTATGATTTAAGAGATTATTCTTTGTAATCTAGGAATATTCTTATTACCAAAATAAGAACCCCCCAAATGAGTCCAATTTAAAATTATTTATTTAGTATTTAAAGTTAAAACTAAGATTTTACTAAAATTGATATATTTGTATGATAATGATCTGTAAAGAAAATAATCGAAAAGAAAAATAAATGAAAGAAATTGAAAGGAAAGGAAATAAATAGAAAATAGACATATAGAAAATTTACAAAAAAAAAAAAAAAGATTTATATGTTCTACAGAATATCCTATACTCTATATAATTTACAAGATATAAGATATATGGTGATTTTAAAGTGTCATAGGATAAGGTATGAATAGTAAAGTTTGAAAACCTATACTTATAAGGTAGGGTATAAGTACAGCCTCATACCCTACCTACCGTATACCCGCTCATCCCTAATGGAAATCCATCAGTAGTTATAAAATTATGATATAAATATACAATTATGTAATTAAAGTGAAAATTACAAGGAGGAGATCAATGTTTTAGGTTATGTTCCAATGATGAATAAAACTTTTAAGTGATTAAAATAAATTATCAAAATTACTTTAAATGATTCCAACAAGAGATTCATTCCATTAGTTAATCATCATAACAAAATGATCTAATACAATCATTATTTAACATGTGGGCAGACAAGGCAATTACGTAGTGTATATGTATCACTTTTAACAAATAAAAAAAAAGAAAAAAAAGGAAAAATAATATATAGAATATAAAATAAGAAAATATATATAAATAAATAAATTTGAAAAAAGGAAAAAAAAAAGGAAATTAAAAACCAAATATCATAATTATATATATGATTAATGTAATTTATTAAAAAATAAGAAAAAGGAAAAAAGGAAGAAAAAAAAAAAGTGAGCTAAAATAAGCTAGGTAGGTCACAACCCACTTGTAGAATTGACTTGTTTGACCTATCTATGATGTCAGGTGATCATCTCTTAATCTTAAGCTAGAATTAAAGAGAAAAAGAAAAGAAAACAAAGGGAAAATTGATCAGGTCGCATAATGTATTTGTGACTCAATCGGTTTTCTCTCTTTTCAAAAAAAGTTTGAGCTTAAAGTAGTCGCTTAGTGTTAGGATCCCTTTTTTGTAAGATACTTATACTAATAAAGGGTCATTTTTTTTTTATATATTGTAACATAAGGGGGGGAGGGGACTTTATTTATTTATTTTTTTTTTTTTGTGTAGATAGGACCTTACCATTATTAGAAATTTCCACTTTTAGAAAGTGGTGCCATTTCACCAGTTTTAATGTCTCCTCCTACTAGGCCTAATAATGTACGTAAAGCTCTTTACGGGGGTGTGAGTACTCTTCTGGATTAAAGCTCTTACTCATTACATTGGTTAATCACGACCAGCGGCACCTGTTACATACATTATACCCCCATGTACACATATTATAGCTTTGTATTATTATCGGAATTAATAAAAGTGTACTATTCCTTTTTCCATTAGTATCAGTATCCCATATAACCTATTAGCTTTCTTCCTTAGTTGTGTTGCTTACAGGTTTAGGCCTTGTTGGCTAACGTTGCATGCGAGTTAGGCTTGCTTACTACTGTAGAGGCAGGATAGTAAGCGCCGTATGGTCTATTTGTGTGCTAAAGAAAGCCTCGGACCACGACAGTTGGTATCAGAGCCTAGGTTATTCTAGTGGGAACGACCATGACACGACAAGAGGAAGTGAGCAAGAGACTAGATAGCCTTGAGGAAATCCTTAAGGGAGTGTCTAAGCGGATGATGATTTGGTCGCATTATTAATAAGAGTGGTTGAAGTTAAGACCAATCATCAAGAGATGAATGCTCAGATGACTGAGATGGCTGAGAATTTTGGTGTTACAGTGTAAACCCTCAGAGATGAAATGCACATAACAATCGATGAGACAAGACAACACTTGGAGACTCAAGTAGAAGACGTGAGAAAACAAGTTACTACCCATGCCTCAATCAAGACTGTTGAAGAGCTACGAGCACAAGTAGCTATTTTAACTCGAGCTATGGGAAATGCTCCTATCCCTGGCCCCATTCATGTTCCTGCTCATGCAGGACATCTAAAGATGCATGAGCCCAAGGCATTCATTGGCATGAGGAATGCCAAGTTGTTGGAGAACTTTCTATTTGATATGGAGCAGTACTTTGTTGCTGTAGGGACAAATGATGAGAGATCAAAGGTCACCATGGCTACAATGTACTTAACTAGTGATGCCAAACTGTCGTGGCGCATCAAATATGAGGATATCCAAAATTGCAATGCTCATGTAAATACATGGGTCGAGTTGAAAGCTGAGTTGCGGACTCAGTTTTTCCCTGAGAATGTTGAGTACAATGCCCGAAAGAAGTTAAGGGAACTTTGACAAGGTGATGACATTAGAAAGTATGTTCATGAGTTCTCGACATTGATGTTGGACGTCAAGAGCATGACCGAAGATGATAAGCTATTATATTTCCTAGAAAGACTAAAGCCTTATGGTAGGAATGAGTTACAGAGGCAACGAGTTACTAACTTGGCTACAGCATAGGCAACAGCTGAGCGCTTGATTGACTACACTCATGACAATAAAGGGAAGAATGTGTCGACAGGACACGAGGGTAGAAAGTCGGTCAAGTCGGGCAAACTCAAGAGTAGGGGAGCCCCAAGTTCAAGTAGCAGCAGTAGTAATACTAAAGGGAGTCAAAGGAAATCCTATAACTCTCACCAGTCCAGAAAGAGTATGGCAACCAATGGAGGTAAGAAGCCCTCATTCTCGTGTTTCTTGTGTAATGGCTCATACAAAGTAGCTGAGTGTCCACATAGGGCAGCACTCAATGCTATGGCACAAAAAGTAGAGAGTATGTGCCAAGATGATGAGTTGGGGAGTGATGGAGATGATCAACCCCGAATGGGCGCATTGCACATGTTGTCAGCTGTTGAAAAGAGTTCCTCAGTTTGACGTAAGCCCAAGAACAATAATGAGTTAATGTATGTCCAGTTTAACATCAATGGCAAAAGTGCTAGTGCAATGGTAGACTCCGGTGCTACATACAACTTCATTGATGTACTTAAGGTGGAAAGGTTGGAGTTAGTGCTTGGTGAGGACATTAGCCAGATTAAAGCTATTAACTCGAAGGCTCGCCCTATCCGAGGAGTTGCAAGAGGAGTGAAAGTGAGGGTTGGAGATTGGAGTAGAAATCTCAACTTTACAGCTGTTCCATTGGATGACTTTAGCATAATCCTTGGAATAGATTTCTTGAGACAAGCCAAAGTTGCTCCATGCTCGCATTAGATTGCTTGTTATTCATGGGTGAAAAGCCCTGTTGTGTGACAGTTCAGAGGAATAGGGCAAACAACAATGGCAGGGAAGGGAAGAATATTAGGGCTATGATGTTATCAGCGCTCCAATTCAAGAGAGGCCTTAAACATCAAGAGCCAACGTTCTTGGCTTTCCTTACAAAGAAAGAGGAAGCAAGAAAGACGGAAATACCAGAGGAAATAGAGAGGGTCCTAAAGGAGTACGATTATGTGATGCCTAACAAGCTCCCTAAGGAATTACCTCCCAGAAGGTCGGTGGACCATGAGATTGAGTTGATTCCTGGTGCCAAACCACCTACCAAAGCTCCTTATAGAATGTCGCCTCCCGAACTTGCCGAATTGAAGAAGCAATTGGATGAGTTGTTAGAGGCAAGCTTCATTCGACCCTTAAAAGCACCATACGAGGCTCCTGTTCTATTTCAAAAGAAGCAGGATAGGAGTTTGAGATTATGTATTGACTACCGGGCTCTAAATAAGTTGACGGTAAAGAATCATTACCCAATTCCTCTAATTGCTGATCTATGTAATCAACTGAGTGGGGCTAAGTATTTTACAAAACTGGATCTTCGCTTAGGCTATCATTAGGTTCGCATTGCTGAGGGGGATGAGCCCAAAACGACGTGCGTAACCCAGTATAGTGCTTATGAGTTCTTGATGATGCCCTTCGGTCTCATTAATACTTATGAGTTCTTGGTGATGCCCAAAACGACGTACGTAACCTAGTATGGCGTAACATTTTGTACCTTAATGAATAATGTATTTCGTGGATATCTTGACAAATTTGTAATCGTCTATCTAGACGACATTGTTATGTATAGCAAGACATTACAGGACCATGTGAAGCACTTACGAATGGTTTTTAAGAAGTTATAGGAGAATCATTTGTACGTGAAGCGTAAGAAATGTGCCTTTGCCTAGAAGCGCATCAATTTCCTGGGTCATGTTGTTGAAGAAGGGTAGATCCGAATGGATATGGCAAAGGTGGAAGCAATCAGGTAATGGTTAGTGCCTAAGAGTGTAACGGAGTTGCGATCTTTCCTTGGACTCGCAAATTACTATAGAAGATTCGTTGAGGGATATTCCTGTCGAGTTACACCCCTCACAGATCTATTGAAGAAGGACCAAGCATGGTCAAGGGATGGGATATGTCAGAGTGCCTTCGAGGAGTTGAAGCGTGTAGTGACGGAGGAGCCAATCCTCGTACTTCCCGACATTTCTAAGCCTTTTGAAGTCCATACGGATGCCTTAGACATTGCATTGGGTGGAGTGTTGTTGCAAGAGGGTCATCCAATGGCATATGAGAGCAGGAAGCTAAATCAAACAGAGTGCAAGTACTCAGCCCAAGAGAAGGAGTTACTTGCAATTGTTTACTGTCTAAAGACCTGGAAACACTATTTACTAGGATCTAAATTTCTAGTGAAGACAGACAATTTTGCTACTAGCCATATATTGACTCAACCGAAACTTTCAGCAAAATAAGCCAAATGGCAAGAGTTTCTTGCAGAGTTTGATATGGAGATTAAGTACCACAGTGGACGGACTAATCAGGTGGCGGATGCTTTAAGTTGGCGAGCTGATTTAGCATCCTTAACACAGATTGTACACCAATCGGTGAGTCAAATCTCAACTTTAATTCAAGAGCAGATCAAGCAATACATAGGTCAAGACCTGTTGGCCAAAAATCTCAAGCAGTTGGTTGAAGAAGGGAAGACGCACAGATTTTGGGTAGAAGGCAACCTCATTTATACAAAGGGGCACCAATTGTATGTCCCGAAGGCAAGCAACTTGAGAAGGGACTCATGAGAGAGTGCCATGATACTTTGTGGGCTAGACATCCAGGCTGGCAGAGGACATGGAGCTTGTTGAAGCAGGGCTATTATTAGCCGGATATGAAGGAGGATGTGATGACTTATACGAAGACTTGCTTAACCTGCCAACAGGACAAAGTTGAGAAGCAGAAGGTGGCAGGCCTCTTGGAGCCACTTCCTGTGCCCTCTTGCCTATGGGAGAGCGTCTCCATGAACTTTATCACTTCCTTACTAAAAGTGGGGGAGCACTCATCCATTTTTGTTGTTGTTGATAGGTTTCCTAAGTATGCTACCTTCATTCCTACCATGAAGAGTTCAAGCGCAAAGGAGACAGTCCAGCTTTTCTTCAAGCATGTGATGAAATTATGGGGTGTACCCCAAAATATTGTGAGTGATAGGGATGCCGGGTTTACAAGGAAGTTTTGGACAGAGTTATTCCAACTCCTAGGCTTCGAGTTAAGCATGACCTCCAGTTACCATCCGCAGAGTGATATACACACAGAGAGATTCAATGGGTTGCTGGAGGAATACCTTTGGCACTTTGTTAGTGCCAACTAGAAGAATTGGGTTGACTTACTGGATATCGCCCAGTTCTGTTTCAACATCCAGCGAAGCTCTTTCTCCAATAAGAGCCCTATAGAGATCATTACGGGTCAGCAACCACTTACCCTACATAGTGGCAGCACCATATACCGGGAGATCCCCAAGAGCTTATCAGTTCACCAGGGATTGGAAGCAGAGTTCAGAAGTAGCAAAAGCGTACCTTGAAAAGGCTTCCAAGAGAATGAAGAAATTGGTAGATCAGAACCACCGACCTAGAGAGTTCAATGTTGGAGATCAGGTCCTCATAACGCTCTTTCTAGAACAGGTCAGATCATTGAGGAACAAGGATAGAAGATTGATCCAAAAGTACATTGGTCCAATTCCTATCATATCGAAGATTGGAAGAGTAGATTACAAGGTTAAGCCTCCTGCGTGGTTGAAGGTCCATCCAGTTTTTCGTGTCAGCATCTTGAAGCCATATTATCCAGACATGGAAGACCCATCTCGCAATGTGTCCAAGCGGTCACACGTCAAGATCAAGTTCAACTTAAGTCAAGCCGTGGAACATATCCTTGTAGAGCGAAAAGTCAGAAATCCCTCTACTGGAAAAAATCATAAAGAATATTTGGTCAAGTAAAGAGATCGAGGAGAAGAAGATACTAGTCGGGAAACTGAAGAAGATTTGAAGCCCTTATCCGAGAGAAAGTCAGCCTTGCCAACTAGAAGACCTCCACCACCGAATTCAAGCTCCAATACATATTGCTGAGGACGTCAATAGAATTAAGTGGGGGAGGATGTCAGGGTCCCTTTTTTGTAAGATACTTATACTAATAAGGGGTCATTCTTTTATACATATTATAACATAAGGGGGGGGGACTTTATTTATTTATTTATTTATTTGTGTAAATAGGGCTTTACTATTATTAAAAATTTTCACTTTTAGAAAGTGATGCCATTTCACCAGTTTTAATGTCTCCTCCTTCTAGGCCCAATAATGTTCGTAGAGCTCTTTACAGGGGTGTAAGTACTCTTCTGGATTGAAACTTTTACTCATCACGTTAGTTGATCACGATTGGCGGCACCTGTTACATATACTGTACCCCCGTGCATACATATTGTAGCCTTATATTATTGTTAAAATTAACAAAAGTATGCTATTCCTTTTTTCATTCGTGCTAGTGTCCCTTATAATCCGTTGGCTTTCTTCCTTGGTTGTATTGCTTACAGGTTTAAGTCTTGTTGACTAGCGTTACGTGCGAGTTAGGCTTACTTACTATTACAGAGGCAGGATAGTAAGTGCTGTACAGTCTATTTGTGTGTTAAAGAATGCTTCGAATCGTGACACCTAGCACCTAAGTGAGAACTCCCCACTCTTATGGGATGGTGGACAACTACCTTAAATTGAAGGTGAACCGAATGATTCACTTTTTTAAGTGAGCCATGACCAAACTAACTTATATAGGTCAAACAAGCAATCCTAAGTGTAGAGGTGGCCAATAATCATCCTTAAGTAGTCACACAACCCCTCCTTAGCAACTGCTGGCTATCAGTTGATTTTGAGGTAGTTAGTTTTAAATTTTTTTTCTTTCTTTTCTTCATTTTTTCAATTTTTTAAGTTTTTTTATTCTTTATATATTTAATTATATTATTTAGTTTATAATTTTTGCACTCGTCTTTCCTTGTTTCCATTTCTATATTTTTTTTTATTTTTTAATAATTTTATATTCTTTTATCATTTGCAAAAAATGATACATAGGCATCACATGAGTGCTATGTCAATACTACATATTAGATAGTAGCAACATCAAATTTTTACGTGTTATAATGATTAATTGATAAAATCCCCTATTTAAATTATTTCACATTACCTTGATTCTTTATTTAGAACACGAGGTTGTATTTTTTAGTGTGATGAACACCGAAGGTACGTAATGATTCCCTCTTATACTTGACGGTAAAATTGCTTTTGTTTTTTTTGGGTAAAATTGTTTATTTTATGATTCATCGACTTGCAAATGACCATCCACCTTGCCATGTGATCGTCTGAATCAACAACTCCACTAATCTTTTGTCGAAACGTAAAGTTTATTTGTCGCGTTTAGCATATATTAGCTACGATTTTTCACCAAAAAGTTAAGGAAGATAGCAGTGATGTTACTTTATTAGGTGAAGGTATCGGTTCATAGTAATCTGTCACAGGAGTGGATCAATATAGAACAATCGGCAAGATGACACTTATACTTAACATTTAATATATGTCATTATAATAACTAAAAAGAAAGTCATTCGACATTTACATAGCATATGAGTAATAAATACTGATAAAATTTGACAGTAGAATTAATAATTTCTATAATAATTACCATCTAAATTTTACATATGTTACATATATTCAAAATTTATCGATATTTGTATACTTTATATATATAACACTTAACATATAATACTACTCAATTTTTTCTCGTCATTATCTCTCAAAAGAGAGTTTAGACTCGTTAGTTACAGAGAAAAACGTGTCACTGTGCCAGTTAAAAGGATTTGCTACATGTGTTCATTGATATAACCAAGAAAAGGAAATGGTGCAACACCTTATGTGTATATATAGAGACGCGTTCTTATGGACGTTGACCGGACTCGAAAAAGACCTGTTTTATATATAATACGAAATTTATATGATATCAATCGTAAAGACGTACGTCAGAGAAGCTAATATTATCTCTGCACTTCGTAATTGATATAACCAAGAAAGGGCCTTTACGCTGTTTCACAGTGCATATATAAGTATCTATAAGTAGATATTTTATAACCTCAAAAGATTACATATATTAGTATTTGTTATTTATACATGTAACTGTTATTTTATTAAAAGTGTATAATAGTATAATATATATATACATACATAACTATATGTAAAAGCTAATATAAATATATATATATGAGATAATTAATTTGTATTTGTGAATTTATATGTATGAGAGCTATATATAGTATGATTTACCTAAAAAAATACCCCTTATACTGATATTTTACTATTTTAGTGTACTAACTACTTTCAAAAGAAAGTTCCATTGATAATATATATTTTCTATGCATGGAACTTCATATTATATTATGACTTTTCAAAAGTATTTATAATGTTATAACAATATATAAAGTAATTGACCTATCGCTTTAGAGGCTCGGACCCAAGTAATTGAACCCATTCGGTGCTCGCCAAGCAACTCTCAAGCTAGAGCTTCGGCCCTCCTTCCAGTAGGTCGACTTACTTAGCCTAATGGAGTAGATCGACCTAAGCCTTAATCTAAGCAAACCATCAATATGCCAAGTACCCCTACATAGGCTTAGAGGAAATCCTGAGCACTCCTTCAACCTAAGCTTAGAAAAGATATCAAAGGCCTTTAGCAAAATCCTCAAGATGCTCGACTCCTCAATCTTGAGCCCTAAAGACCCCCATATGACCAAATCCACTACCCAATGACTTCATTCCAACCATAGCACCTCGAGACAACAAGTGCTTCATGCCCTAGCTAGAGAACACATCACAAGAGAATGCCCAGCTCATCTCTCCCTTCATTAAATGCTCTATGATAGCCTACTATACAAACTAGGGATCTAGTTGCTAGGGCTACAATAGCTATCTATGCTAATGTGATAAACTCCCTTCCTAAGATCCACCAACTGGTATAAAGGAGCTATCATTTCTCATATTAAGCATACCCCCATACCCAGATTGTATGCGGACTAATCTCTGGTCAACACTTGGCTCTAGCAGGTAGGCTTCATGCCATATAAAAAGAGCATAAGCCTTAAGTATGAGATCCACTTTTGGGTACTCCTTGCATACATCTAATTCTCTCTCTTTTATCCCTAAATATTATCCTTACTAACTTAAGTATTGAAAGGCCCTTAGTGGTAGCACCATAGGGGGCTTTCTCATAAGTCTACGGTTATCTATGGATGTTAGACCACCATGAGTGTACTTAATAATCACCATAGTGATAAACACCATCACCATTAAGCACCTACCATTTACACAAACCTTATAACATGGTTAAGAGTAAAACCACAATCTCGTATCCATCGCTCTACGATGGTGGTGAATGATCGTGGACACTGCCATCACTACGAACAACTCAACCACCTTTAAAACTCAACTAGATAAAGGTGATGTTTAACTAGCTGATGGGCTAACCATAATAAAACCCTCCAAGAACGTTGATTTGTGGCAAGAACTAGTGACCTTGCACAAGCTCAAAGGTAAGGCTAACCCTAAAGACCATTACATTAACTCTTCAAACAAGCTAAGCAAGTGTACCAGGTGTTCACCAATGCCTCCAGCAAACCCTAAATGCCCATGTGAGCATATGCAATTTAAGCTCTGTCCTGTCAAGGATTTGTGCAATAGATTGAACACCAACCACGGCAAGGCATAAGTGCAAGGTGAGCTATCTAGCACTAGTACAATATAAAGAGAAATCTCCCTAGGATGCTAAGAAAAGCTACTGGAGGAGATGAGCGTATAAGAGCTCAATGAGCACATTTGCCATGTTTTAAGCATGGGCAAGCAAAAATGGTTGAATATTTAGCTTACATATTAGGAAAAGCCGTAAGCAAGAGCCCATTTACATCAATAATCCTTAAGGAGACCCTTATATAAGGCATCCAACTCCTGTACCTCAATACTTACAATGACTCAATTGATCTACATGACCACCTAGTGCACTTCAGCACTATGATAAGCTTTATAATTTCTCTGATGCTCTAATGTGCAAGGCATTCTCAATCTTGCATATTAATGAAGGTGACATTGGTGTAGTTTAACTAGCAACAAGATAACTTAATCAGCTCCTTTGACAACTTATTAATCAGGCTCTAGTAGCTTTTTCTAAGCAACAAGGTGCTATGCAAGGACTCGTCGACCTTATACAACATTTGAAAAATGCCTAATGAAAACATTCAGGTTTTCCTCAAATGCTTCAACTATCCAAAGCTTCAAGTCTCAAAGGTTAATACTAGAGCCACCCTCCAAGCTATCATACACAACCTATGCCTCAAAAGCAAGTTCTTTGTGTCCATTGCACTCCATCACTTAGATACCTTTGAAGAATTCATGAAAACAGTCAAACGGTACATCACTCAAGAGGACACCATCCAGGCACAATTAGAAAGTGACAACCACAACTAAGGTCCTTCAGTAAAGGACTGCCTTGGTCCTTGAGAAGATTACTCATCTTCTTCCAAAGAGCGCTAAGATAGGTAGAAATAGAAGTTGGCCAACTATACAAACTATACCCCATTGAGTTACCCTCTCTGCAAAATCCTTTATGAGGTCTAATGACAACTTCCCTAACCTCCACATGTCTAAGAAACCTTTAAGGCAATAGCTTCGAGCAAGTTCTGTGATTACCACAGTATACATAATGACAACACAAATAAGTGCTGCCACCTCGAAAACGTCATTAAAGGCCTACTTCATAATGGTCGCATCGACCACCTCATTGCTGATGAGAGGATCTAGATTCAACGACCAACCAGACACTATCAAACTAAAGAAGAACAATAGCAACAACAACCTCAACAACAAAACAACCTCGATGGGTAGACGATGATAGGTACAGAACATAACTAAAGGACTAGGATTATTGGACATGGCCTATCCCTCTAAGCTACAATACGGGGTACTATTTGTCTAAGCTAAGAGGCTAAAGATAGATATTATTGTTACCTTCTCAAATGTGGATAAAGAAGGCATGGAATATTTCCACATTAACCCTCCCATTAACAATGGGAGCTCAGTGGATATCCAATTTTACCATGCCTATGAATAGATGAAAGACTAGCTTAAGGAGCCCCTTTGACCCTATAAGTAAAGCTTAGCTAGCCTTAGAGGGTAGTTTATTCCAACCAAGGGTCTAATCACACCCCTCATTCAACTAACTGACGACAAGCATGTCACCTTATAGCTGATCAACTTTGTCGTTGTCAACCATTGGTCTCCCTACAACGCCATCCTAAGGAGGCTAAGTCTCAACAATTTCAACATGTGCATCAGTTAGAGATGTCTAAAGGTAAAGTTCCCAACACTTACCGGAATTAGCATTTCCTTAGGTAAATAAAAGCTGTCAAGATCACTCTAACTAAAAGACATTACTTAAGATCACATGATGTACATTGAATAAACACCAAAGGAGGCACAAGGCTCAAGAGGAGAGCCCATAAAGAAGACCAAGGTAATATGGTTTAGAGACCGTCCAAGTAAACCATACAAATAAGAACCTTGCTATTCATTAAGGAAAGAGAAGACATTGTTTCCTTCATCTATTCCAACTCTAATGTTTCCAACTCTAATGTGTTTGCATCTTCTCTAAAGGAGATGCCAGAGATCATAGACATCCCTAAGGTGATGCATTGCCTCCGAGTAGACTTAATGTGCAACCTGTTAAATAGAAGAGAAGGCATTTTACGCCAAATGATAGGCTACCATTGAGCAGGTTGTATAGAAGTTGCTCTGAGTTAGCTTCATGATGGAGGAGCACTATCTAACTTGGCTAGCAAGCACTGTGCTAGTAAAAAATTCTAACAAGAAGTGGTGGATGTGCATGGACTACACTGATCTAAACAAAACCTACCTAAAGGATAGCTTTCCTCTCTCGAGGATCGACTAGCTTGTCAACTCAACCATAAGCCATGCAAGGATCGATTTCATGAATACCTATTTAGGCTATAACTAAATACGCATTGGCCCTAAGGACTAGGTGTATATGTTGTTCATTACCGACTTAAGCACATACAATTACAATATCATGCCCTTCGGCATCAAAATCGTTGTGGTAACTTAGTAGAGGTTGGTGACTACAATTTGCAAGCCATAGCTCGGATGAAATATCAAGGTCTATGTCAATAACATGATTTTCAAGAGCAAGAAGAAGACTAACCATATCTAGGACTTATGCAAAACCTTCTACACCTTATACAAGTATTAGATAAAGCTTAACCCAATAGAAGTGCATCTTCGAGATTAGCTTGGGCAAGTTCCTCGGTTTCATGGCCATGGAGTGTGGCATTGAGGCTAAACCAGATAAGATACAAGCCATCTGGGACATGAAGGCCCCCCAAAACATAATGTCCATTGGGTAACTGGTAGGTTTATTATACTCAATAGCTTGTGTCTAGGAGTGTTGATAAATGTTCCGAGTTATGAGTTCTTCAAGCTACTTAAGAACTCATAGGAGTTTAACTGGACTAAAGAGCGCGAGCTGCATTTAATAAACTTAAGTAGTATTTAGATAGCCTACCCATACTTTCTAAACCAATCTCTAGCGAAGAGCTTTATCTTTACTTAGCTATGAGTGACCAAACATTATCCTCTATGCTCGTTTGAGTAGATAAAGGCAAGTACAAGTCAGTTTACTATGTCAGCTACATCCTATAAGGCCTAGAGATTAAGTATATATAGGTAAAGAAGTCTGCTTTGGCTGTAATGATTGTTGTGTGGAAGTTGAGATCATACTTTCAAACATATCCCATCATTATCCTTACCGACCAACCATTATGGATAATTTTATAGAAGCTCAATGCCTCAAGTCGTATAGTCAAGCACTCTTTGAAGCTCAATGCTTATAGAGTTCAATTTCACTTGAGGCAAGTTATCAAGGCACAAGTCCTCGTAGACTTTATTGCCAAGTACACTAGAGAGGAGGAAGCACAAACATAGATTAACATATTGATATGGACTTTCCATATTGATGGATCCACTATTCAAGGGGAGGGGGGGAGTAGGAATAGTTCTGTAAGGGCCTCGTGGTAGCAAGGTCCTTTATACCCTTAAGTCTAGATTTCTAATGAGTAATAATAGGGCCAAGTATGAAGCATTCATCACCGGCCTCAAGATTACAAAGGACGTAAGGGTTGAGAAATTAGAGATCTACTAGGACTCCATGCTTATGGTTCAATAAGTTAGGGGGGAAGTATGAAGTGTAAGACCTTACTTTTGGATTCACCTCATAGAGCATCACCAAAATCCGATGAGTAAGGAACTTGGAGGTAGACAGGCTACTTAAACTTGCTTCTACAACTATCCTACCCCTTTGTATAAGCAATAAGCAAATCCTCCTACAATACATTCCTATACGCACCATTGATGAGCAACCATATAAAGTCCTCAAGTTTTTATCCTCATCTATTGAACCCTCTTGGATGGATCCAATGCTTGAGTATCTCAAGATTAAGCCATTGTCCAACAATAAAGAGACTAAGAGGTTTGTTGATAGTAGGGCTAATTACACAATTACCAACGACATCCTTTATCGTCATGGACATAGCTTCCTACTCCTTTGGTGCCTTAAGTCTTAAGAAGCATCCATACCTTCGAAGAGTTGCATGCCAGGATCTACAGCAATCATATTTATGCCCAGGCTCTATACATTTGAGCCCTCCCTTTAGCTATTACTGGTCAATGACGAAAGAGGATGCAAAGACTTTGGTGCAGCGTTGCCACTAATGCCAAAAACACTTGCCCATTAATAATACCCTAAGCACTGAGCTCCACCCAATGATAAGCCTATGGTCATTTTCCCAATGTGAACTTGACATCCTTAAACTTTTCCCTAAAGCATCTAAGGGATGCCAATTCATCCTACTATCCATATCCCAAGGTAGTTGAAGGGTTTGTCCTCACCAACATCATCACTAGGTTCTGGGTACCCTATGCCCTGATTGCAAACAATGGTAAGTAGTTCGATAGCACTAAGTTCAGGGAGTTATATGACAAGCATCACATCAAGCTCCACTATACCTTAGTCAAGTGCCCTTAAACTAACTGCTAAGTTGAAACCATCAATAAGATAGTCCTCAGTAGCCTAAGGAAGAGGGTGGAATGAGTAAAGGGCAGGGTTAATGAACTCCCAACCATCCTTTAGGGTTATTGGATAAAGTAAAGAACAACCATAAGAGAAACCCCATTTCGTCTTATGTTTGTTTCAAAAGCTATGCTACCCATTGAACTAGAGCTCCTGATGAGTAGGGTCCAAAAATTTGATGTTGACACCAACTATATAATCCTATAAGGAAGCCTCGACACAATCGATGAGGTGTAAGATGTTGCCTAAACTTAGATAGTAGCTTACCAACAATAAGTGGCTAAGTATTATAATGAAAAGGTTAAGTACAAGGTCTTTTAGCCTAAAAATCTCGTGTGCCGAAAAATGGAGGGTACAAGGTCATGAGATGGGCAACGTAAATTGGTACCAAATAAGGAGGACCTTGTACCAGTAAAAGAGGATGCAGGCAATAAGGCTTACAAACTAAAGACCTTCAATGAACAACCCGTCCTAAGGACGTGGAATGCCAACAACCTTAGTCCTTACTTTTTATAATGTTTTATGAGGAATTTGATTTACTTGTAAATATTTTAGAGATTCAATGAAAAATGAGTTCTACACTTATCTAACCTTCTCTTCTAAATCATCACACCTCTACATGGTTTGACAACCATCAAAACCTACCCCTTATCACTTGATGAGGGTAAAAAGCCCTGGATGTGAATGAGTCGATGTACATCCTCGAAGCCTGGGCACTCTTGTAGGTCAAAACACTCGAGAGGTCCTAAACCTCAAGTACTCAGGTTTATGCACATCCATAAACTAGAGCAACCCTTTGGTACCAACACTTGCGAGGTTAAACACTTTGAACCAAGTACACCGATTAAATTGATGCACTACATCCCTAACCAATGAATGACCTCAAAGCACTTGACACCCAAAACTGACTACGACTTAGTTAGAAGATCATGAGCCTATGAGTAGCATACCTTAACAGGACAACCAAACCAAAAACTCTAAGACACTTGGAAATATGACCATTTAAGTGCACAAGCAAGAAATGGTTAATGTGAATGAATAAGGGTAACCTAGTTAAGTAAACACCCTATACAACCCATGGAGTTTGGGTACCTACCCCCTATGCAGTTACAAATGTATAAATAGGACAAACCAATATGAACATTTGGGTAATAGGTATAAGCCAAATGGAGAACAACTAAAATTCGAAGGACAACAAGAATAAGAAGGCACCTATACTTACATTTCACTACAAAAATCAAGGGCTGACATCTCGACTCTAAATACAAAAGAGAGAAAACAAGAAACTACATCAAAAGGAAAAAAAGAATAAACTACACAGAAGACACATATACTTACCTGGTCACCCCACCCTCAACCCAACCACTACCTTTGCCCTAGTCATCACCACCCTAACCTAGTCACCACCTACATCCTTGGCTCAACCATCCCTTTCCTCAACTTCACCTACTAGATTCTTGGTTTGGCCAACCCCAGCACTACCCTTAGCTTCATGCTCATCATCTAACCGAAGAGGAAGTCAAGATTAAGGATAGGGTACTTCACCTAAACCTCTTTCCTTACCTACCTTCCTTCATCAAATTGGCCCAAATAGCTGCCTTTATGAAGTTGCAACCATTAATGAATTTTTGAAAAGCTTTTTTGAGGCCCCTAACATCGGGTCTCGACCATCAATGAGCTTGGCCTTTGGAATTTAGAACCTAGCTTAAGCATCTTCAAGCTCTTTCATCGTTACCTTGACCTACCTCCTCATCGTCTCAACCTCCTTTCTTACTGCCTCTAGCTCTTGTGCACAGGAATTGGCTACAATCTCTAACTCCTTAGCATGTTTCTTTTTCTCGTTAACCTTGACCCTTGCTTCAAACACCTCTTGCTCAACCTTATCTTTTTCTTCACCTAAACCCTCGTAGCTATCAAGCACATTTCGAACCCAAGTCTTCAACTCATCCACTTCTTCCCTTAGCTTTCTCATCTCTATTTCTAGTTCCATGCACCAATGCTAAGACGACTATAACAAAGGTGGATTGGGTTATGCAAGCACTTACTAATGTTTAATAAAAGCAAAAACACAAATAAAGGAGACATACATGTCGAAGTATCCCATGCTGTATGAGAAGGCATGCCTACAAATGCTCATTGCATCCTCCAGCCTTTACATGGCAATCTTACTGTATCCGAATACCCCTTATTTCAGAAGAGCTTGGCATGCTCCAGATTCATAGGCTACTCGACAAGAACCCTACCTAGATGATGACCAGTTGACACTTCCATCTCATCTTCCACATCAACCTCCATATTGATCATGGGCACACTACAACCTTCTACGGCCCTTTCTGAGCTTGCTACCTTTCCTCTTCTTACTATTACTAGAGCTCAACCTGAATCCTGCCCTCGAAGGCCTTGTCCCACAATTGATGCTTGGGGACATATCTCCCCGAGCCCTCCTCTACAGGCAATTGACACCTAAAGATAGGTCTCCCCGAGCACTCTTCCATCAGCATTGTTGCCACCATCACCATTAGTGTAAGCCTCGCAAATAGTTACTCAGGATTCTGTTCGTAGAATTCAGGATAATCGAGCAAATTATCTAATCTAACCTAAATTTTACAATGAAACTAAGAATATTAATAAAAGTGATCTCATAAGTTTGAACTTAGGAAAATAAGTAATAAAATGATTAATTAATATAATATTGAATTTTATGAAAATTGTCTGTTATTTATCAGAAAAGCTTAGAACGAATTTCAATAACTAACGAATCGATAGAAATAAATTATATGCACACTGAAAATAATAAAATAACTTAAATAATATTTATAAATATTTATTTGTACCATATATAAATTTACATGTAGTTAGAAATGCGTAAAATTATTTAAAATGCGTGAAATATGCCAAAATAATGTTAATTAATTAAAAAATGCATGAATAATTAAATAAAAATCATGAAAATTGAGGGAAAATGTAGAATTGTCTAGAAAGTAGTCGTGGCAGTTGGAGAAAGAAAGAAATAAAAAAATCAGCCAATCAAATTAACATAACAGAAAAGGTAATTTGGAAGAAGATAAGGCCAATGTTACCTCAAATTAATGAGAAAAAAAAATTTAGATAATCCTATAAATACTTAAATTAAATCAAAAGCTCATTGGTCTATTGGAGTCAAAAAAATTGAGAGCATCGAAAAAACAAAAATAAAGATTTTTCTAAAAAGATTACGAACAAATTCGTACAAATGAAGGCTATAAGGTGAACCCATACTCAACGGCAACCTGAGAGTGGATGACCACCACCATCACCATATGGTGGTGGCAGTGCCCAAGTTGGCCAACAAGGCCTTGGTGGCTGGCGGTGGTTGGAGCTACCGATTCCGGTAAGTCCAATGTTCCTTTCAATTTTTCATATTTTATTAAAAATATTAAATAGCTTTATAAAATTATGAAATTTAGTATTTTGAGGTTTTTAAGTATATAGAATTAGGGAAAAGTTTTAGTTTGATTATTTTGTGTCTAAAATTACATTGTCCTTAAGAAACTGTGCAAACCCGAACTTTGTTTGAATTAGACATAAATAACCTTAGGAATGTAGTTTTGAGTCCAAAATTTTTGTATAGGCTAATTAAAATATTTAAAATAGTGTTATGAAGCTCTTTTTCAAAAATGAATTTTTGAAATTTTTAGATAATTTTTAGGCCATAAAATAATGCGTAAAATTGGTAATTTGGGATTAATTAAGTAATTATTGATTTAGTGAGTAATTATATGTTTCAAGATGTTAAAATCTGATAAAGTATGATATTTATAGTATTTAAGGTGTTAGATGTAATTATTAGGGTATTATGTGATAAATATATAATAGGAAAAAATGGTGAATTTTAAGTTAAATTGGTAATTTAGGATAATTTGGTGTAAAATTTGATTTAGGATGAATTTAGATATTTTAAGATGTTGATTGAAGTTGAGAGATGATATTTGAAATGATGAGGATATTAGATGTGTGTATTATGTACATAATAGGTAATAATACATAATATGTGAAATAGGAAATATAACAAATAGAAAATATTAGAATAAAAATTGATAATATAATAATAATAATAATAATATATAATAAATCTGGTAGGAAACTTAAATTTAGGTATTTATATGAAATATATAAAATTTTCTCATATCAGAAATAAATTCGATATATTAATAAGGGTTTAAGTGTATCGAAAAGAATAGAATACTGATTTAAGATTAAAAGTGATAATTAGAATACTTGAGCTTAATGTGATGAATTTCACATTTGTGTTCGAATCGCATTTTTAAGGTTTATGGATAATACTTGTGATTAGAACTGATTTAAAAACCTGAGCTAGAATCAGATTTAGAAACCAAACCTTAAGCTAACTTAGGATGAATTAATAATAACTAAAATGTATACGAGAAGAATTGAGTTAAATTATAACCTAGAGTATATATATATATATATATATATATTATCAAGATATAAATACTAAAAACATATTTATATTATATATTATAAGACATACAGAGACAAGTAGATGTGTGATTAACTGAGTAAGCGACCAAGGATATCGAGTAAGTTAGAATTAATATGTTATTGTATTTTGGAATATTAATTTGTAATACTCGGAGGCTTAAAATTGTACTTGATTGTATTTGTTAGATAGTCGACTGTATACATGTGTCTGTTTTGGAGTAGATGATGTGATTTGATTTATTGCTTTGGATTGTATTGTATGACTTATATGAAATGATTCAACACCCTAAACTGGACCTAACCAAATATGACTTGTAAATATAAATCGAACTTATGTAGCAACCTATTAAGGGAATATTAGGATTCTCTAGCCAAATGCTGACCTCTTCAAAAAGGATAGTACTGAATAGTACAATTGGTTTCTTCTTCATCCTTAGTTGAACTTAGTGACAGGTGAGAAGATTGCGGTAAGGGTGAAATCAATGATTCGAAGAAGTCATGGGAAAAGTAGTGTCTCCATTGCACAAGCTTGAGTTTAGTCGTAAGCTATTGCATTAATAGAAACTCATCAACCTAGATTAGAGCAGGTGCAATTTCTCTAATCTCATGATGAGTTAGACAACGACATGTAATGGCATATGCTTGAACATGCATTGCACCTAATAATTTGGTTGATAACCCTATTTGTGTTTACTATATGGTTTGAGTCCCTATCCTAACTTATTAAGTTGTGATTGCTTACATCCCTATAAACTTTGTTGCAAGTGCTAGTTAGAAAGCAGTTTACATTTACCTTGAAGCTAGTAACTACAAAATCCTAAGGAGTGAGGATGTAACTAAAGACCAAATATACTCTCTAGTTAGATTTATTTTAAAGCTTTTAGTATTAATTTACAAATTACTCAAGTAGATTGTAATTAGATTACTAAATTTTGTAAATATACTCAGATTATTTTAATATAAGTATGTTTTTTTTATCAAGTTCATAAGTAAATAACATATTTAATTTACTAACTATTTATTTCAAAGCAAGTTAGTCGTAAATGCCTTGTATAAATCAGGTCCAAGATAGCAATCGTATAGTCAGCTTCTATCTTAGAATGGTTTGCACGAGAGGACTGTTATGACTTTACCGTTTCGAGACATGACAATCAGGACCCTCCTCGGCACCTACTGCGTCTCTTCGATGGTTGAGGGGACCCCCTTGCCCTCCTCCATTAGCATTCCTCCTCCCCTTCTTTACCTTCTCTTGGAGCCTATATTCCCTAAGTTTTTGCCACTCTCCTTAAAGGTGTCATCGCATAACTCCAAAGCTGTTAGCAAGCAACAACAATTAGAAAAAGAAAGTAAGAACAAATATCAAAATACCTGTCAAGGATAAGTAGCCTCGAGCTTCCCTTCTTCAGGCGACGAGCAATGGTAAACTCTCAGTTGCCCTCCTTGAACACACACATACATACCTTTCTTATTTCCTAACCATAAAGCTACCTTTTACTCAAGTAGGCAATCACCGTATTGGAGAGGTGAAATCCATGGCCCTGCTAATACACAACTTCAAGGATCTATTGCCTTGTGTCATTAGCCTTGAGAGTAAAATACTCTACTGGGCTCATCTAGATGGGTTTGTTCCAACCAGTTAGAAAATCTAAGATGTGCTTTAACCTAATTCAGATAAATTTTTCCTTCCACAAATTAATCTTTGACTTCATCTTGTAGAAGAGCAATACATGGCTTCCTCATATTGCACAATACACACATCCATCTGAGTTCACTTTCAATAAAAAAAAATTGTCGAAAGAGTTGAGTTGTTGGTCTATGGAGGAAGAAGATGAACACAACTTCAAATACCACGAACACCTGTCAGGTGTTCGAGTGGAGGGAACCTGAACACACTTGAAAGTATTTGAAGACCTCCAATTAAAACTCCGAGAAAGGCAATTGGAATCCTACATCAATAGCCTTCCAATAAAGGTAGAAAGACCTTGAGCTCCTAAGGTCACATACCCTCTCACTAGGTCTAGGCATCTCTACTTCCTAACAATCTGTATTATCCTCAACCTCGTGGCACATCTAAGACCAACTCTACTCATTATGATCCTATGCCACTCATGCCACTATCTTCTTATTCTTGCTCATACGAATCAACCTCTCTACAGGAAGCTCATCTTCTTAGTCCAGTGCATATTATCCTCGAGGCCTCAACTCTACAACTATCCTTTGTATATTCCAATCCCATCAACCATTGTCGTTACCTTCTCTCGGGTGAGGGGAGGGATGATAGATACGCTTTCCTTGTAGGATTTGTCCACCATCGTGCCTTTACCTTCAAATCTTCGTTGCTACTCTGCCATCACTGCTACTCGAACGAGTGTTGAAACTTCAAGAAAATGAGAGAAGGGGGTGGGAAAATGGAACAAAGTGTGTAGAAAGAATTCGATGGAGTTTCGTTAAAGGTGAAGGTGAAAGTGGAACATGGATTGACCCCCAAGGCCCCTTTACAGATGCACATGAGAATACAAACCATCACCTGACGCCTTTCCTCTACAACCGCCCATGTGTCATCATACAAACCAGTAAGTTAGATTTGTTTAACATGTGGATTGCCAACACAGCTGTCACACGTGCCTGAGAAGTTGCACCTCCCAAGAATCTCGTGTACCTCAACGGTCATGTTGGTCACATTAACCATCATGTTGCTCAAGTAAGCACCCTATAATGCTGTCCCCTTGATAAGACTACAAGCCTATCCAAGCTTAGTCCTTAGTGCTTGGCCGAGACTTTTCTACTCGATCTCGACGATTGGGAACCTTCATCCCCTAAGTACAGGAGTCGACCCTAAGTGCTTATTACATGACCATAAGTGCTTGGTGCATTAGCCTTAGCGTGAATAGCCGAGTACTTCACAACTTCATTGAGCACAACAGTAGACTTAACACTTAGACGATCGATTACCTTGGCCTAATGGTCTATATACGAGTACTTGAGTTACAGAAGAAACAGAATAAGTAATAGGCTAGATTAAGAAAAGGAGCTCACTAACAAATAAAGTTTATTCACTCTTTCAAACCTTTTACTAGGCTTTAAGGTACACGCAAAAGGAAAAACTACAACAGGAGGAACAAAGAAGTCCGAAAGGGGCAAAGAATTTCAAAAGATCTCCACTTGACTCCAGCTCAATTGCATCACCCTACAGGTTATTTGGTCATGCTGTTCGTCATGTGCAACTTTCAAGATGAATCCCTCATTTATTAGAATGACCTGAAGCCAACAGCCGTATTTGGAATACTTAACTAACCTTCAGGGAAGATTCTTGTTCGATTACAACCCCCTGGACAGTGATATGCATCTGTAGTAGCTACGCCTAAACACTCACCACAGCAGTACGCAAACATCCATTGAGGTGAGCCCATATACACAGGCTACCCAATCGTATTGTTGCCACCGTACCTTAAGTCTCCAAGACATCATCCACTTCCTCAACTGGCCCATTTAGGTAGCTAGTTCACCCTTTGTTTACCACTCCACGACTCACCTTAGCCATGGCTAAGATGTCAACACTCCTTAATCACTACTCGTTAGTATGCCCTAACTAGGGCGAAAGCACCTAACAAGCCTGTGGATTTACCCCGAAAGCTTAATCTCTACCGACTTGAGCATTGCCTTAACAACCACTGCATGCAAAAGGGGTTAAGAACTAAAGACTCCAAGATACCTAAGTAAGACCTCAGCAAAAATAATTTCTAAAGGAAAACTCTCACTAGGTTTCATCTGGATTTCCAAGCAAGAATGAGAAAGATGACTCCCCATGAAGTTTTTATATAGGTAATAATGGGAAAATTAGGCCATCTACATATCACTACTAGGCATTCAACAATTAAGATTGCTTCAACATGCAAATTGTTATTTAATGCCAATTAATTATGCCATGGTGCTTTAGTCACCCTCTGCACTGTACTTTGCCCTAGGTGAAGTAATTGCGTATGGGAAAAGACCAAACACTTTGAAAAAGACAGCGCTACACCAATTCTGTCAACAGTCATATCAAATAGACGTATGATAGCACCTTTCCTCTAATTGGCCTGTTAGTGTCCATCACCATTCTTCTCAAAGTCCGCTAGAAGCAAATCCTTACCTCCATAGCCTAGTTTGAGTTACTCTTCAGTTACCTTAATGCTAAGGACAGTTGGGGATAGTTAGGGATGCTAAGGACAGTTGGGGATAGTTAGGGGTAGGGAGAGAGGGAAGTAAGATAGTTCTTTTATGCCCGTCGCTTTAGAGGCCCAAGCTCAAGTAATTGGACTTACTCAATACCTCCCCTCTATCATCTCTCAAGTTGGAGCCTCAACCTTCTTTTCAGCAAGCTAACCTATTTGACCTAAAAAAATAGATTGGCCCAAGCACGAATACAAGTAGACCATAAATGTGCCAAGTACACCCCGCATGGGCTCAAAAGAAATCCCAAGCACTCCTCTAACCTCAAGTCAAAAAAGAGATCAGAGGCCCTTAACAAAATCTTTCAAAAGCCTAACTCCTTAGTCCCAAGTCCTAAGGACATCAAAATGACCAAATCTATAACTCACAACCTAATTCCGATTATGGGACCCGAGCACAATAAGTGTTTGGTACCTAAGCTAAATAGCACATTACAAGTGAATGCCCATATTATCTCTCTTATCTCCTTCATTAAATGCTACATGATAATCTACTGTACAACCTAAGGATATAATCACTAAGGCTAGGATGGCTACCTATGCTAACGTAACAAACTCCTTTCCTAAGATCTACCAACCAATAGAAAGGAGTTGTCCTTTCTCATAATAAGCATGCTCCCATACCTACAAACCAATCCTTAGTCGATACGTGGCTCCATCAGATAGATTTCATACCATATAAATAAGGAATGAAGCCTCAAGTGCGAGGATTCTCTTTTGGCACTCCCTATATACATCTAATCATCTCTCTTTTATTCCAAATACTCTCCTTACTAACTTATGCATTGAAGAATCCTCACTAACAAATGCCACAAGGGGCTTTCTAGTAGGTTTATGGTTATCTACAGTTGCTAAACTACTAGGAGTGCACGTAAGAATCACCCTAGTGATAAACACCATCACGAGAATAACAATTTAAAAAGCTATATTTTTCTAAATGTCTATAACTATATTAATGTCTAGAAATATCTTCTCTCATATATTAAAATAGTACTTTCATTGGTAAATGAAAATATTACCAAATACAAAAATAAGTATAATATAGTCAATCACAAATGCAAAACTTTTACTTTGCAAAAATAAGAAAAATAAGACCTTACAGATAATTCTAGTTAATGAATGTGACATAATAAAATTACAAATTAAAGTGAAAAAAAAAAAAAGCTTCAGTTTATATTTGCATTCAATAGATTAATATTAAATTACATATAATATTTCAATGAAAAATACTATGGAAAGCATATTCAAGAATTAATCTCACGCATGTTATTTGGACCCAAAAGTTCTTAAATTTCATTCTAAAGAGTTCATTTGCATGTCAGGTACTTCTTTTTCTCTTTTTCTTTTTCTTTCCTTCTTAGATGCTCTTAATACCTAGCCCCATTTTTAGTAATCTTCAACCTTTATCTATTATTCTATTATCGACGGAATTTAATTTCATCACCCCCACGGGTAGCGAGCTTCGTAACAACATTAAGGTGGCGTTTGATTGTAAGAACTAAACTGAACAAGATAAGTATAAGGAGGACTAGAGAGTATAAATTTATTATACCATATTTGGTTTATATAATACTGAACATGAAATTTATATTAAAAATTTAATTATTTATATTACAAAATAAATTATTTTTTGTAATATTTAATAAAAATAATATTCATTAATTTAATATTATAACATAGAGGGATATTTTTGAGAATGCAAAATATTTTTTTGTTTTTGTCAATTAAATTTCATTTTTTTACCATAGTGTAGATGAGACAAAATTTAGGCATTTTATCCAATCCATCAGCCTAATTTTTATCCAGTCACCAAGTATATTTACAAATTAAACATAAAACAATTTTTTGTCCAATCCAATACTACAAAAATTGCGTAATCAAACACTACCTATGATTTGCATTCATATCGCCAACAATAGCTAGGGCTATTTAGATCACAATAACTTGATTTCAACAAAACCATAGCTTGCATTTTAAAGTATTAAATAATTAAAATGTTAAACTAAAGCTTGTAGACATGTTCAGGAGCATGTGATGCCGAAAGTCATAAATAGTTAAATTGTTAAGGCTAACTCATGAGCTCATGAACTCTTCTCTAGCATATTTATGTTAGCCTCTCATTGATGCGGTGGTCACATACGTGCAACATGCGTCTCATGCTATATATGGGCCTTAGAGGAGTAATGCGAAATGACACATAAGGGATGATTAGGAGAGAAAAGGATAACAAGGAAGAGTAGACTAATGATAACATGAAATTAGCATACATATTATACGGTAATTTTGTGTGATTTTGTATATTAATTTAGTTGATTCTATAGTGAATTAGTACTTAATTTGTTTAATTTTCATTTTTAGGGACTATAGAAGCATTTGATGAACTTTTGAAGAATTTCATCAAGTTTTGGAGAATATTAGAACAAAATCATTCATCAAGGATTTAGAGCAAAAGGATTTATGCCCAAAAATAAAGTTTATGAGACAATATAGTTAAAGACCACAATCGTGATCTATGGCCATGTAAACCCTCGTCATTAATTTTCATCGAATTTTGAAGATTTCAAACTAAGTACAAGATCACGCCCCATCCTCATTGTCACACCTAAAACTAGGAAGTTGTAATAACTTCGCTGTATAAATCAACATATGCTAGAAGCTAACCACTTTAGCTGCTAACGTAAGTGTAACTTACACTAGGCATTTACTACTCCACAGCTTTGAGTCATCTAATTCAATAACTGTTTGGTATAAACTTGTGATGTAACTTTCTAAAATAGCTTTTGAAAGAGATTTCATGGTATAAAAGCTTAAGAGGAATCAAGTCTTATAAATAACTTTAGAAAAATGATATAGTAAGGATTTATAAAAGTCTACAGGTTTACATAATGTAATACAGGTAACTATAGTTGAAAACTGGTGGGTCACTTGAAGAGACCTTATTAGTTTTTCTAAATGTCATTAAAATAAATAAATAAAATAGGAATCCAGCTAATCGGTCTTGAATCTTACTCCTCAACCTCATTCTCTACACTTCTATAACTTAGAGTGGTACTTATGTATCTACTGAGGAACCTACAAAATAGCTATAGGGGAATGAACGACAATTTGCTTAATAAGTAGGATAGAGACAATAGCACATATTTAACAAAATATAACCAAGGTTTTCAAGCAAGTTTAATTTGATGCTATGCATGTACAAGTAAGTGCAATTATACAATGTTGAGTAGTTTTTCATGGGATTACAGAAATTATGCACATTCTAATAAAGATTGAGGAGTTTGATGTCATGCACTTCGCAAATCAAAACTAAACCGAGGGTTATGCAATAGAGAAAAACGCTTTGCTCAAGACTTCACTTTGAACCATGGTCCCCAATCTTGCCGCAATCTCTTCCCTCATCACTTAGTTTGACTAAGGATAAGGAGATGACCATTTCCACTATCCTCATCGAAGGGTCCGTATTTAGCCCAAGAATTCTAGTCGTTCCCTCAATGCATGTCCGGTTATAAGTTAATTTGAGTTCAAGTTGGTTTGTTTTTTGGGGTGATCGAGCAATTTCAGACATTTCAATCAAGCAATAACATAAAGCAATCAATACAAAGTCTAGTACTCCAAATGGTATAACCATATTCAAGCACACACATCACATACACACAAGAAATTAACATGTGACCACACACAAGACATATACTAAGGCAACCAAGTATCCTTAAGTAATACTCCAAAGTGTGGTAAAGCAATGATCTCACTTACTTGAACATCTAATGCTTTATATATGTGCATATGGGTGTTGTTTGCTTTAGTTTTCCCTTAAAAATGGAATGTAATCACTTTAGTATTATTAAATATAAAGTAAATGAGTTCATTTTAATAATTTAAGTGATGCTAGAACTTATCTTTAGTGAATGGTGTAAACTTTGTATTAATTTCCAACTTGTTATTGAAGTTTATGAACAATGTTATGGAAGCTTGCTTAATACCAAGTTTCAGTCTCATAACCTTCTCATAAGGTCCTAAAACAATTGTCCTTAAATTAATGACCTTATAACCAAGTCTCTGAAGTTATCCCAATTATACTCTCTATTCTAATCAACTTTCTGAACAAGCCTTTAAAGTTATTTCCTCTAAGAATTCTACACCATTCAATTTTTCAATCAAGTCCTCAAAGCCATTTCAATTATATTTCTTCTTACCAAATACCAAGTCTATGACATAAGTCCTTATAATCAAGTCTCTAAATTAAAGATCAAATCCTTGTATTTATACACCAACCCTATGAGGATGTCTCTGAAGTGATTCATCTAAGCTTTCTAAACCACCTAACCCTTTGGCTAAGTTTCTAGAATCATTACAATCACACTTCTTTAACCAAATAACTTCCTAAACAAGGCTCCAACATAGTTATAGTTAAAATCCTTTTATCAACCAACCTTCTAAACATGTTTCTGAAGTCATCACCACCATGCTTCTTTTACCAAACATTATCCTAACAAGACTCTAACATGATTATATTCAAGATCATTGCACCAACTAAGCCTTTGGTTAAGTATCTGTACTAAGAATTTAAATCACTTTTTTACCAAATCAACCATCTGAACAAGTCTCTAAACAGAATTAATTTACATGTTCAGTCCAAACGACTCACTTCAATATCTCTTTTCAGGTTGCCAGCATGATCGATCATAATCATATAACAAGTTTATTATACTCATGATCACCATATCACTCAAACTTCTAAATCCACATACTCTTGCTTTTATACATGTAAGCCATAACCAATAGATTGTACATATCTCTAATCCCATTCAATCCAACCTACTCCAGATCACTCTTCCCAGTAACATATAATACCAATGAGCTCTAAAACTGGTACAAAGAGATTTCTTTAGAATTTATTATACAAAAATATCTGAAAAATAGCATTTTTACCAAATTTTAAAGGTAAAAAATTACGAAAATTTATGGAAAATATTTTGGCCTAAATCTTTTCATAGGATCCATCCATGTAGTATAGGAGAATTCCAAAAAAATAGTTGGTTTCAAAGCATCAACAATAGGGTTATTTCAAACAATTCCGAAAATTGTTCAATTTTATGCGATTTCTAAAGGAGATCATAAATTCACTTAAAATTTTTACAATATAATATTTTTCTCTAAAAGTACATGTAAAATGTGCTAAAATATTTTTTTCCATAATTTTTGGAATTAATTTAGTATTTTTACTAATTTTGGAAAAATTGGGTTAAATTTGAAACTCATTAAAAAGTGATCATTTAGCCTCCACCTTCCACCACTACTGTGTTGGCCCACCTAGGCACTATTGCTACTGCTGGCTAGTGGTGGTGGTTTACACTCAGCATACCCTTAAACCTATGCTCTCTAATTCTACTCGGTTTGCATAGTTTTTGTTTTGAATTTTCCCCAAATTTTTTCCTCACTATTCTTCATCTTCTTATATTTTTTTCCATATTCCTTACTCATCTATGAAGCTCTAGAGAATATATGATGATAATTTTCAAGCTTGCTTCTAAGAAATAGAGTTTTTCTCTCTCCAAGTAGTTTAAATACTCTACCCAAATGCATGTTGTATTGTCCTAATGTTTTATAATCCAAGAAACAACTATCTTATTTTTAAGCCATGCCTAATGCAAAGGAAATTTGATAGTTTAATGATTTTTTTTTTATCAGTTTTACATTTTTCTTACTAATTTTTTAGTTAATTATATGTGTTTTCGAGCATTTTAGGTATTTTCAAGTATATATTTATATATAATAATTATATCCGAGACGCACTTACTATTTTTATATATTATTTTACATCATTTTATAATTCTATAATACAAATAATTTATCTCTAAAATTTAATTATTTTTTGTTATCTAAATTGCGCGTTTACGGTAGGTAAATTATAATAGAATATAATTTAGTGAAATAATCTATTTTTAACCATGATACCATTATTTTATTATATTTCTATAATCCAAACTTATAGGATGTTCGTGTCTAACTCCTAAGACTTTCTTGTAAGTTATCACCTTAATCAGCTAATTTTTACGTACACCTAAAATTAGCTACTTAAAATCTAACAAGTAAACCTATGGGCTCCCAAAATAAGACATATGAGACTACGAGGCTCACATTCATGGTTGTATACTTTAGGAGTAGACATGCCATGATTTATAAATCTTCTAATATTGGTAGGTTTTCTTTGTAAATCTAAGTCAAACTGTTATAAATAGATGTATAGGTTTAAGTTTGCATAGAGAGCCCCTTTGAGCAGAGTCATTACGATAAAAATTATAGGATTCTTCTGCTTTTCTTCTTTTCCTTTGTTATTATGTCTCTATTTTAATTTCTTAGTAATTTGTTATCGAACCCTACATTCTAGTGTGATTTTTATTATTTCTATTGATATTGAAATTCAATCTATTATATTTGTATATAGTAATGTAATTGTATTGTGTTTATCTGGTCTTTAATTCAATATACCGATGATTGAATTATTGTTAAAGCCTATTATAGAATTCAAGAGAGCATGTAATATGACTAACCAATACAATTAGACAAAACTAGTTGTAGACGCTCAATTTTTGTCCCCTTTATTTTATTTTATTTTTCTTTTATAGGAAAAACACCAAAAAAGGAAATTAAAGAAAACCCAAAAAAATAAAGGAATTTAGAAAAAATAAGAATTTTAGGAATATACAAAAATAAGAAAAAGCAAAAAAAAAAAAACAAGAAATTTGGAAAAATATCAAAAATAGGAAATCTAGAAAGAAACCTAAAAAATAAGAAATTTAGAAAATTGAAAAAATTACAAAAAAATAGAAAAAATGAAAAAGAAATAGAAGATTTTAAGGAATTTAGAAAATCACATTTTATTAAGGTAGTTTTTTTAGTTTTAAAATAAGTTTAGAAGTTGGGCTGAAGTTTAGATTTGAGCTTAGCCTAAGTTGACCTGGTCCATATGTGCAATACACAAGCTAATAGCCTAATGGTTAAACACATGGACTTAGTATCAAGTATGAGCATGAAGTTAAGGGTCTGAATCTTAGTGGGAAAGTTTTGTTTTTCTTTTTCATTTTTATCACAACAGGAACTACTACATATTACGATTAACACATGGCATGCTGAGATTGGACAATATAGCTGACGTCGACGTGGCGCCATGTCGGCATTTCCCTTTTGTTTCTCCCTTCTTTCCCCCGATTTCCTCCATTTTCCTTAACTTTTCCCGTGTTTTCCTTCCCAAATAGTGCACTTTGGGGGCAAATTTGGTTCCTTTTTCTTTGCGATTTCATCAAATTAATGATGAAATTGCAGAGCACGCATAGCTTATTCTGAATAAGATCAAGGAACACATCCAAAAACAATAAAAAAAAAAAAACTCATTCAAATCAAGCTCTCAAGTTTAAAAAAAAGCTTGAGTTTCAGAAATTTGGATTCAAGTCTGATTTTTTATTTCCTTATTTGTTTGATAAATTCGTGTATAAATAGGAGGCTTACAAGCACATACAACCACATATGACGAACAAAATCAACTCACAAACACTCTCTCTCTCTTCTCATCACTCTTTCTTTATACTCGCCAAACTTTCTCTCTTTCTTTGATCCCCTCTCCCTAGTTGTTCTGGAAACACACCACCACCCTAGAAACACTCCCTACAGCTCAAGCTTTCGAACCCAATCACCTTCGTCCCTAGCCGTAGCCCCTAGCCACACTTTTGAACCACCACAACTAAACCCTCACCACTACCACATTCCATTTGAACCACCACTCTAACCATCGCATTGGTCCAAACTAACCCCACCATCACACTCTTTGACCTCAAAAACCCCCAACCCAATTAACCACTTGCCTCTAACAGCCATACTGTGCATTACCTAAACACCACCTTCGGCCACCATAATCGAACACCACTCAAACAACCACCCCAAGCCACAGCAACCTCCTTACCCCCATTATCCCCAATTCAAAACACACAAAACACTCCTCACCTACACGTTTTGGTGGTTGAAACAAGTTGAACCACTCCATCCAAACTATTATTACCTTTAAAGCTAGATTTGGATTTGAAGCCTAACCCGAGTTCGACCCCCCAACCCAAGACCAACTAATAATCTGCTCCAAGTTTGACCTATGCACCCATTGCGTCCGAAGTCCAATTTCTCTCTTTTTTTTATTTCCTTTATTATTTGATTATTTAGTTATTTTTTATTATTATTTGTCATAAGTGTAAATGTAATGAAAAGAAAAAAAGTAGTTCATTTATTTATTTATTAGTTTAATAAAAATAAAAATAAGTAGAATAAAAATAATAAAAAAAGAGATAAGAAAAAATAAAAAGGAGAGTAAATAAGTAAATAAGTTAAGGAATAAAGATTGTTTTTAACATTTAGGAAAATCAGGTTTTCCAAAATAAAAAATAATAATAATTAGATTCTTTTTAAAAGTTAGGTCCTTTTAGAATTTTCCAAAAAATAAAAAATCCAATTTAGGACCTTCTTTTTTGGAAAATTTTCTTAAATAAATCAAATTGAATAAAAACATAAACTCAATCGTTTTGAAATTAAAACAAAACCAACCCACTAAAATTTTTGCAAAAAGAACTACGTACGTTTAATTTCAAATAGTAGGTATATAGGCACCTACGGGGTGACGGTAAAAAATAGAAAACCCAATTTTGCTCTTTTAGTTATCCAATTAGAATAATTAACAATTGAGTTTTGTCCTACGAAATTAAAAGGTGATTTTTAATATTAATATCAAATTTAGAAAGTTGATAGTACCCATAAGGGTTTAAAATTCCTAACCTCCAGATCTAGATTCTCTAATTTAAAAAACCGTTTTATAAAATGGTTTAATCGATAAATTGGTAGCTAAGTTATAACTAATCTATCCAATTGGTTATAACTTAACTCTTTTTCACAACTTTGATCAGGTGATGACTCCAAAACGTATTCAAAATACAAAAAGAATCGATTTTCTTAAAACTCTAGTCAAGGACTAGTATTAAATGGGTAAGGGTTTAATATAGGTCAGTTTAAAGAAAACTTAATTTTATAAAATTAAGAGGTGAAAAACCAGGCTCAACACTAGTTGACCAAAACATTGAGTACTTTGATTTTTTTAGATTAAGGCAACCTAATAGTGGGATTCAAGGGCTTCATGCGATTCTACGATGCTTTATTTAGAAGTGATTTAGGTATAGTAGTCTCAAGATTAAGAGTTTGCCAAGAGATGTGAGTCTAGTTAGTATTAAGGAACATGTCGTCTTCTTTATTCTAATTGTTCTTATTGCTATTCTTATTTCTACTTATTTCCCCTTTATGTTTATATTTATATTATTTGTTATCACAATCTCTACTATACTATCTTTAATTATTCAATTATATCTCTTATTATAAAAATTAGGTAATTGGAATAAATAAGGGATACTATTGCTAATTAATTAAATATTGCTCCCACATATGGTTCCTCGTAGAATCAACACTTGGACAAAAATTCAAATCTATACTATAACTTAACTAAGTGCACTTGTTTATACCATAAGCCCCGTAAGCAACTATCTTAAGAAGCTCAAATGTATTAGTGACAAATGAATGAGTTATGAAGCATCAACCTAGTATTTTGGATGAATAGTGATTCATTCTTCATTCTGAGCTTTATTTGATATTTTGATGTAACAATTCAATAACGCAACACCATTTCTCTATGTAATTGAAAAATGTGCCAATGAGGAGGAGCTCTTCAGTGTTTCCCGAGACAAATCGTTGACAATAATCATTAGATTGTATTGACGATTAAGAAAATGGGCCCTTTTGTTGATGGATTCTTCATGAGCTCCTATCATATCCATGCCTATGGAGAGACTTATTAAGTGTAAGAGCACCCTTACGAATGGTTATGAGTGGAAAGCCTAATCCAATAGTCTTTACTCTAAACCCATTGCACCAAATTTTTTTAAGTTCCCAAGTTTATGAACTTGACTCCTTTGATCTTGTCACTTTAACCCAAAGAGTTAAGCCTACATTATTATTGCACTTAAAGTCCATAAATTATTTTAGCCCTCTAACCAAATCCTTCAAAACAAGGAGTTTGGACATTGAAAATATTCATTACGGTAGCCTAAGTCATTGCCTAGTGCTTACATACTATTAAAATAGTTGTTGCCAAGTACACTCACATGGTTAAAGTTCTTGTTTTTTGACGAGTCATATTGTAAGAGTCTAGTTCCAGTATTGCAAAAAGTAATTTTAAATTTTTCTTAGTATGCAAGCTCATACCACCATATAATTGCAAGTAACCTAATTGAAAGTTTATACACACACATATGCATATATATATATATATATATATATATATATATATCTGAAGCAATCCCTCAAAATTATTGGTAAAAACTCACTAAGGGTATGCTACTTTAAGTATTTACACACACACATACAAACAGAGGGAAGAGAAGAACGGAAAGGCGAAGATTGGCTATGGTATTACTAACCTTGATGCACTGATAAAAAATACCTTACTCTCACTAGTAAAAGGTGATTAGTTCAATTCTCAATGGTCATACTTCTTGCTAAGTGATTTTGTTGGTTCTTACCTCCTCAAGCTTAGGAACTGTCTTTCTATCCATAACCTTCATTGAAGAAGAAGACAAGACCATACTCTCTCAAGCAACATAGCCACTTAACTCTCTAAAATTGTCTTGAAGATACATAGGATTTATGACTTTCGACTAGTTAGTACTCCTTCTTCTCACAGCAAGACTTATGTAATCTCCTATGCTTTCAAAACCTTTAGAGCTATCTTTACAAAGAAAAAATAAAAACGTACAAACTAATACTGGAAGATAAATAATGTAATGTTGTAGCCACAAGTCTTCGAGGCTTCCGAAAGTTACACTCCCATCTCTCCTATTATAGGTCCATTGCTACACAGCACCAAAAGTAGGGCACGCATCTAACCTAACTGCATCGAAATGCATTGAAGGTTGACGAACATCAAGACAACGAAGAAGTAAGCCTACTCAGGCACTTACATTGATGCTAGAGTAAACTCTCCTCGGTCATCAATTAACCTTTAGACGACTTCATGTTCTATTGGCTTTAAGGGTACTTGTAGCCTCATGGTTATGTTTGACACTATATAATAAGTAGCATACACTATTAATACTACCCTCCCTTCTATAACAACCATTGTAAAATATAACTACTACCTCTCTACCATTAGCAGTTAGGAAGAGGTAAGACCATGAGGATTTCTAAGATCAAAAGAAAACAAAGAAGAGGGTAACATTCTTATACCTAATCAAATGATGAGAAGAAGCCTTGAGGATGTCAAAGAGAACTGAATGATTTTTTCTCTAAAAGAAAAATCTTCAACAAGAATTCTAAGATTAGGCGAAATAAAATAATACATGTAAATCTTCCTTTGATAGATGAAGACCTTGGCAAAATAAAAAGCATGTAAAAAGACATCGTAGGGTCTAAGGAATACAATTGCCTTAATAACCATCACATGTCTCCACAGCAAAACACCAATGGATGAGATCATCCATCACTACCATCTTACCATCAGGGCTATAGTATACATATGGAGGCACTCAATCCCCGAGTGACATGTATCCTTATTAGTTAATGAGCCATCAATGTGCATCAAAATCAACCTCAATTTGTAAGTTAGATAACCAAAATATCTAAGATAATTAACGATAAATAAAAGCACAACCGACACACAAAACATGCTTAGTACAGTTCGTCTCTCTCACATTAAAATTAGGGGGAATAGTAAGGTCCTTAGTAGCTTATCGCTCAACAACGTTCCTTTACCAACACATCATTCCCACTCAAGAAAATGGCTTAGCTTAGCTATTGCCCAAACATTTTCATAAGGAATTGGTACCTCTAGTATAGGCCATCAACCCAATATTATGTCAAGGTCAATACTCTCTTAGATTTCTAAGGCTAAGGCCTAAATATGGTAGTTCGCCACACTATGCCTTAAGGCAACTAACCTAATGGGGAATCCTAAACAGGTCAAAAGTCAATAGGCCCTTAAGTCACATTACCTAGCAACGCATCTCTCCTCCATTAAGCACACCTTTGATCAAGCTACATTGACAACCTTTGCTCATATCCCTTTGATGCCCAATCGTAAATCAACTCTCAATACTAACTCCTCAACAATGACAGTGTAAACCTTGCAAATTCAACTATTTAAGAGTAAGATTGAACTTTAGTACTGTAGATAATCTCGCAAATCAATAAGACTAAGTAAGATAAAAATTTATTAGATTATGAAAATGAATATGTTATATGTAATAAAAACTTTAGAAATTCAATCGAAACCTAAATCGTGTAAAAAAAACCCTAGATCCTATATACACATAAATACTTAAAATTGAACTTAAACTTAACAAAAATCCTAAAACTATAACTTTAAGCTTATAAAATGGACAAACATAACTTAATAGTAATAAAACCTTAGTCGAATACAATTATTGATTAAAACGCAAAATCACATAAAATTATTAACGAATATATTGAAATAACTCTTAAATATTAGAAATGTAAGGGGTAACAACTTAATTAATAAATTTTATAAAATTCCATTATTATTTTATAATTATTAAATTATAACTTTTATGTTTAGAAAAGTCTATTATTTTTATTATCCTTTTTCTTTTCTTCTCTTTCTTTTTCCTTTTTCTTTTTCTTTTTCTATCCTAATTTTTTTTTCTCTCCCTCCATGTTGCATTTTGGAACATTTTTGGCCGCTTGTGTGTATCCTTTGTTATTTTACATGTGATCAATTAAGAGGATAATGACAAGCTAATAGATAAGCCCCATCACATCAATTTAAGGCCTTCTTATCATCTTTTTTCACTGTATAGCTTGTGAATTCTCTTCTTGGCCAAATCAAATTGTTTCTAGATTTGCTTTCTTTTTGTTCCCAATTCAAACACAATTAAACACTCGTGAAATTCCAACCGTAAAGCTTTCTTTCACTTTTTTAACCACTTTGGCTTTCAAAATTCATCAAGAAAAGAACAGGAAGAGGCAGCTTAGAGATTTTTAATTCAAGATATTCCAAAAGAAGAGTATTTAGTATGTATATTATGTTTATTTAGTAATAATCATCTTTATGTATTTTTTTGCATACATGTATTTAGTAAAATTTTTATTTAATATAAGGTTATGTAATAAAGATATGTGTAAAATTAGCATTTCCTTATGTATACGTGTTTACATTTATACAAATACCAAAGTATATCCATGTGTATTTACCTATTATAATTAATTTTACAAATAGTTAGTAAAAAGAATTTGTGTAGATATAGATATAAATATATGGGTGTATATTATATGTATATTTATGTGTGTATAGTTTTCATTACATATGTATAAGTATAAACGTGTAACCGATAATATGTATATATATTGATAAAATACAAAATACTAGTATGATATAGTATAGGTACAATAGAGTGTATATATTCAGTATGTATATGTGTATACCATATTATATATATTTTAGTTTTATTGTATAGATTATATATATATAGAGGTGAGGGTATATGTATATATATATTTGTATATGAACGTCTATAGATATCAAGTAATTTCAATATATAATACAAAAAAATACAATTACGTATATATATATCCATACGTATAGCATATGTAGTGTATTTATAATTATATTATCATAATGCATAAGTATACATATATGTATAAAATATGTGTATTAATAGTGTAGTATATATATAGATATATGGTTATACTTAAATAATACATGCATAATAAACTATAATAATATATTAATAAATAATAAAGCAAAGTAATATATATATGATTATATGTTGCAGAATTCAAGGAAAAAGGGAAAACAATTAATTTACCAAATTTAATAAAATATAATAATAAGTATAATTATATACATACTATGTAAACAAACAAAATAGGAAAAATATTGAAATTATGTATATCTAGGAAGGAACACTTGGCACATATCTATATTGCCACACTAGCATATAATTAATTGTAAATAAAATTCATAATTAAAAAAATCAAAATTAAAATAAAAAAGTTATATGCGACTAAAAATTTACGATAAATCAAGAAAAAATATATTAAAAATTTAAGTTAAACTATGTTTATACCATACTTAGGTTATAGAGAGAAATTAAGTAAATAGTGATAAATATTTAGTTAATTAGGAAGCCTAGTTTTTCAAAACACTTATAAGCTTTCTTATCTTTTACGTATTCGATTATTAAGTTCTAGAATTCTCAAAGGCTGGGAGAGTGAGCATTAACCTAGGAGAGGGAGTTCTTACAATTTGCTATTTGCTTGCTGTTTTTTATTTATGTGTTGCTTGTTGGTTAATATTGATTGTATGATTAAATAATTGATTGTTTTGTGTACTATCATCCGTATGATCACTTTCTTAAACTGATAAATATAACTATTCAATTAAAATAACTAGTTATATCTGTTACTCAATTAGTATACTAATGAAGAATGCTAACTTTGTAGATTTTTGAAAAAAAATATTTTTGGAAAACATTTTTCTAATTTTAAATATATTTTATATGATTTATGTGATGGCTTGTAGTGCTTGTGAATAATATTTTATCCTTAAGGCAAAGCTAACATAGTATCTCCAATTTATTGTCAGAGGACTTGCTTTGTGTACCCGAGGAGCCTTGAATATGTTTAGTGGATGGCCCTAATTGAGGTTCACCTATATTGATTGTTGTTTCTTAGACTAAAGTAATAGTTGAGTAACGTTTACTGGGACCGTACCTTCAGACAACCTTATGCGGTTAAGGTGAGGTACTCCATGTAGGTAAGTATGGAGAAAAAATCGATGTATAGATGATGTAAATCTATAACATCCATAATTCCAGACTCCTATGGATGTATTGCTTGCATTTATCACGCTTGCATTTATTTCGTATGTAGATAGATTACATATGTGCTAATAATGTTTGATAACTCGCTTGAACAGTAGTGGTGAGGAACGAACTCATTGAGCCATGGTTTGCTTATTCTCCTATAGTTTCTCTTGTAGGTTCATTTAAGAATGGGATGAATTTCGAAAGTTAAGTGCAAATAGAAGATAAGTTCGACAATGTTAGAGTTAATTGATAAGTATATAGCTAGTACAAAAACATTTTATATAGAAAGTATTTATATATCAGAGCTGTGAATTATTTAGTATTTCTTATAATTTATAAAATTAAATTACTCTATCTTATTATTTGGTAAGAGATACCAATTCTCCGCAGTTCTAATGGACTGTAGAATATCGAATATCCATAGTCATTAATATACTATAGTGAGTTAATTAATTAAAAATCGAAAACCTTAGTGATTGTTTGTTTAGAATCTAGCAACTTCTAACTTGCAAGGTGATTTTCGTATCATGGGTATACATGTAATATAAAAAATTTAAACAATCTTACAAGGCCCCTCCCTAAAGTCATGATAGAGTGTAGGGTCTAAAATTTTTGGCCTTAGGCTTACCAAGGATAAGTTTGGCCAACGACCCATCAAACCATAAAACAGAGGAAAGTTATCGAGTGAATAAGCCAAGGGAATCAAACCTAAAGGCTCTCTCTACACAAATCTAAGATTCAAGAGCCCCTAAGGATCTTACTTAACATATCAAATCATACCTTCCACTCCTACAATTACTCTTAGACCTTGTAAAAAGAAGAAATCGAAATCTAGATATACACATGCTACTATTTTCTTAGTTGTCTATTCTCAACCATCCCATGACTTAGCATTGAAGTACACATGCTAAAGATACCTCCAGCATGCTACGATAGCTTACTTGTTGGTTTGCCTAAGAGTTAAGTTATCACTAGGACTTACCATAGTAATAATAGTTCCTTCAAGATATTAAAGAATAAGGGAAGAATTGAACTAAGTAGTAGCTACCTAAAGCGACTCTACAGACATGACACATCGAAGAGCCTAACATGACCTGGTTCCTGCTTGATACGACTCACAAGCTAAGAATCTAAGGTCCATACACCACTAATTCCCAGGTACCAATTGAATTAGATAAGAGTGTAGAGGATAACTTAGAGAAAGTTGTCTTGTAATAAGAAGGATACTTATATACAATGTATTAGCTAATTATAGCTATATAGGGGAAAGGACTATTTAAAGCAAGTCTTTAGGGCAACATTAGGAATGGGGAAATTATAAGAATGGTAAATTGTAAGGATTTATGCTACGACTTTCCTAAAAGGATAGTAAAGACAAATACATAAAAGAAGCATAGTATAATTTTTAAGAAGGGATAACACATGTCATGTTGTGGTTAGGTCTGTATTTTAGTGCAAGGCATTTCTCGTTGAGAGTCAATGGTTTGTTGAGCTTCTGAAGCTCGACATGTGGAAACCCAGTCAGTAATGGATCCAAGGTTCATGGGATTGGTCGATAGGTCAATAGACATTAGCTTAGTAGAAGGGAAAGAAGCTTAGAGCTATGCAATAAGCCTTCATCTGCTTGGATCAAAGTGTAGAAAGACTAATCTAGTGATGAATTGAGCTACGTATCATCTTGGTATCAAGACTTGTCCTCAACTGGTTATAAGAGCAACATCCGCCTTGCTAAACTTTGTAGGCTTTGGAGTCTTGCTTGGGTAAGGGGTCCAGAGGTCATCAATCCATCAGATCCCTAGGGTTCTTGAAGTTTTGCTTTCAAATCTTGTTCAGCTTCCTCTTCCAACATATCAAGCTTTAGGTCAAAGACATTTTATACCTCTTAAGTAACTTAAATTCATATGCATTATCATTGACCAATTGAAGAACCTTGAAAAGATCATTAGACCTTGGTGAAAGCTTGTTTATTCTCTTGTTTAGGAACCACTCCTTGAGTAGGTGAACCTAGACTTAGTCTCTAAGATTGTAGATAATGCTCTTGCGACCTTTGCTTCCTTATTCTTGTTGTCGTGCTATGGTTGGGGCTAATTTCTTAGCAAGCTTATTGTGTAGCCTCTAGAACTCTTTAGCATGCTATAACCCTTGATGTCCATTACTTCACAATGTCAAACTAGTGATCATAATTAGAGGTAATCTTAGGTTAAGTCCATAAACAACCTCAATGGGAGACTTACCTATTGAGCTATGGGTAAAGTAATTATAAGCAAACTTAATGATGGGTAAACATAAGTCCCAATCGCCCAAACACTTCCTAATAATAGTGTGAATAGAGCTATGCAAGCGGATTAAGTAAGCCAACCTAGCTCACCCTACACTAGCCCGTAGGTTGAGTAGGTTGGCCCGCTTTGTCCTGCTTGCAAATGTGGGTTGGAATTTCCAGCTTAGCCTACTTCATTGAGTTGTGGGTTAAGCATATAAACTCTCGAATTGGATATTTAGAAGGGTGCTTATTAATTTAGCATTAAAGTTTATCATTCAACTTTAGTAAGAATTAAGCGAATTTTGATTTATTATAAGAATTATTCATTAACATGGTTGTCAAAATCTAGAGTCTACTCATATGTTTCTACAAGTTTACTATTTTACATGTCATTTTTGAGTTGAATTATATACAAAATCGTTTTTTAATAAACTCATGGTAGAATCATGATTTTAAGTATATGATTCTATGAGTTTATGATTCTATTGTTTTTATGCAATTCTACATGATTCTGCACCATTCTGTATGATTCTACTTGATTTTGATGTAATAAACTATTAAAACTAAGAAAAAGAACTACACTTCTATGATTTAGAGCAAGCAAATCAAAACTATAAGTGAAATTACAATATGTTTGCTTCTTTAACTTATGTTGATTACATTATTAGTTTCACTATTTAAAATCTCTCACCAAAGATGAATAAATAATTAAGGAGAAAGATATATTTAATTAATCGAATGATGATTTGTGGAGTATTCTTTTAGGAGTAAGAGATAAGAAAAAACATGAACGTAATAATATACAAAAGGTTAGTGTACTGATAGATATTAAGAGTCATGGCCTATAGGAATAGGAATGAAGATCATTAAGAGATTCATGATATTAATACTATTAAAGATGAAGTATGAACCAATGCTTTAGAAACTTAGAATACGAAGAGGTGGATACTATTGGCAATAGTATCAACAGGCAATGATAGCAATGATGACAATAATAACAATAATAATAATTATGTTAATTATTCCATCTTACTAACATATAATTTACATTAAGGTCGTTGTAACCTAACGACGTCATAACTAGTCTAACATTGGGATAGACTATGGTTTGAATCCCCCCTCTCCTATTTTTGGCAAAAAAAAAAAAACTTATGATTTGCAACTAGTGTTGTAGTAATTTTGTTGATGATTTATTTTTTTTAATTTAGTATTTTATCATAATAATTTATGTTGTAATACAATTTATATCAATACTAATATTTATATTTTAGTTTTATACATTAGCAAAATAATATTTCCTTAATCATTTGTATTATAACTTATATTGTGACTATAGTTTATGTTGAATTTCTTTATTTACATCATATATTTCAATGTTCTTATGAATTTTTAAGCATATTTATAGTTTTTGTAAGCTAATTTATGTAAAATATAGAAACTTATGTTTTTACGTTTCGATCTACATTTTAATTCTATAGAACCCTTAGTGATTTTACATAGAGTTACGAGTTTGATAGTCTTATTCATTAATATTTAAAACTTTGAAATAATGATTTTTTATGTTTGTCAAAATATAAATCCTATAGTCTAAAGAAGTTATGGTTAGGGAATATTATTCTTTTACACAATGAGTATACTCCCCTGTTTTTTTAACATAAATAAACCAAGTTAAATGTTGTTTTTCAAGTCAAGCAAACTAAAAGGAAAAAAAGAAATATGATTATGAGCATAAATGAAAATAGGTTGATGAGATGAGAGGCCATGTTGCAATTGTAGGCATGTAGGAATTAATTGTTGTGATCAAATTTTAAGGGATGAACCATGCTTCAATTTGACCTAGAAGTTAGAACGTATATTATGTTCAACTGAATTGCATGTTGAAGATCAATTGCTTAAGTAGGATAGATGGGAATTAGGTTAGGGTAAAGGGTTAGTATTTACTATTTTTTTTATTTAATTATAACATTTTATTAATATCTTTTAACCTTTGTTAAATTAAAATGTGAAATTGAAACCTCCTCAATACAGTAACTTGTGCTACTAATGTTATGCCTATGTGTGATGTGTCTTTTTATTTTATTTATTCTTTTTTTTTCTAACGAGTTTGTAGACCAACCCACCCCACAATTGATTGGCTTACTTTAACCCATAGGTTAAGTGGACTGAGCCTAAAAAAGCTCGCTTTTAAGTAAGTTAAAATTTTTTAGTCTAACCCATATTTTTTTGCGGGTTATGCAGGCTTGCTTGTATAGCTCTAGACGTAAAGTAGGCTTCCAACTATTTTGTTAACTACTTTGATCTAGTTGCCTGTTTAAGGGTAGAAGGAAGTGCTAAACATCAACTTAATGTTGAGCTTGTTTCGAGGTGTCCTCTAAAAGAAAATAGTGAACCTTGCATCATGGTCAAATACAATACTTCAAGGAACAACATGAAGTCATACTATTCCTTGTAAAAAGAGGTTAGTGACAAATAAAGTATCATTAATCTTATGACAAGCAATGAAGTGGCTCATCTTACTAAACCAATCGACTAGTACCATGATGGAATTATATTTATGAGCTGTTTTAGGTATTTTGAGCATGAAATCTATGTTGAGATCAATCCAAGGCTATTCGAGTATGGGGTAAAGGTGTGTATTCCCTATGGGATTCCTTTTGACCTTTAGTAAGATTGCATATTTGACACCTTTCCAACACTATATGGATGTCTTTCATCATTCCTAACCAATAAAAGTGCTCCTTTAACATTTTATATGTCCTCTTTTTCCTAAAATGGTTACCTTTGTAATAAGAATCAGTCTACGACAATCCTCAAGCTAAGGCCGACCTATCAGAAGCCTATGCAAACTTGCTAGAAGCTGAGGCCGACCTGTCTTAACTCGAGACCAACATGCTCTTACTAAGGCTGGACTAATAACTGAAGGATGAAAGGAGGAAAAGGAACCATTCGGCATTAGGTTTGTCGTCTGCTAAGACGGTAAGAGACTAAACAACTGAGGCCTTAAGGCCAAATAATAGCTTAGCATGGCATAGGAAAGCTAATGCCAAGCAATCCACGAGTATAGCAATTGTAGGCCGACCTCATTGAGAGCTCGGCCAAGCATAATAAGATTTCTAAACATCCTACCCCAGCTCGAACACCCAATTGCCAATTAGCCCCTGCTCAAGTCTAATCCTATAAACAGCTCGGATGACTGCATGCCAACTACTCTGTTAAATGCGTAGTTTTGTATACTTTGTAAGTATTTTACTTATTTCAATTGTAGGCTATTCTTTAGGGTTTAAAGGCCTTGTATATAATTCATAATTTTGCTACTAGGGTTTTAGAATTTACTATAAATAGCAACCATTGTAATTAGCTTAGAGATAGAGAAGAAGAATACACATACTTGAAAATTCCTTTTAAGTAAGGATATTCTTGAGCTCTTATAGCTTGCCTCTTCTGGATTATTAAGTGCTGAAGAACTCTTTAATCTTTCTTGCATTCTTAATAATTTTATCCTTAAGATTGTGGTGAACCCTTTCATTTGAGCAAGTTAGTAAGTCATATCTAACTTCTCATTTGAAAACCAAGTGACATTTAGTATTCGTGAGTTATATTGAACCCTATTTTGAGCTCAACCCCTGATTGTGTTTGTGTCTTGGTTCATGATATCCATACACATTTATAGTCAAAACCCCCCTTCCACTTCCTATTCTCTATCCCACTCAAACATCGAATACTCATTCATGGTTCGTATACACTACATGTTCATAGATTCGCATCACTTAGCCTCTTGCATGAGCTTTGTGGGCTAATAATTCTCATGTGAAGCTATTCAATAGACACATCTGTCCTTTCTTCATCGTATATCCTTAGTCAGATACAACCCATCTACAACAACTTCGAACTTACACTTGGCCACTACAAGCTTAAAGTTAGCATCTTACTCATATTGTTTAAGAAGTGTGCTAAATCTGAGCATTTGAGCTTGTAATGTTGTGATAAGTATGTACCAACAAGATAAGGCATCAATTACGCTATAAGAGCTACCCTTATCGTTTTTTATAACATAGGAGAATGTCTCAAGGTAATAGGTAGTGTTACCAATTCTAGAAGCATAGATAAAGGCAAATAACTCGTTGTCATATGTAGTGCAATTCAATGCAACACCATTGAGTTTCCCACTAAAGTACATAACAGGTCAACGGTCTCACATAAGAACTGCCCTAAAACCTACTTCTGAGGTGTCACACTCAAGTTCAAAAACTTTGTCAATGTTGGGTAACGTAAGCACAAGGGTTGAAGTTAACTTTAACTTGATCTCCTCAAAACTCTTTAGAACATTCTCCAACCATCTAAACTCATAGTTCTTTTTTGTCAGCTCAATCAAGGGTGTATTATCAAACTAAAATTACAAATGAATTGTTAGTAGAAAGACGTTAAACCATGGAAGTTTTGACCATTCACTGCACAAGTCGAGATTAGCTAGTTAAGAACAGGCTTAATCTTCTCTTCATCTATTTAAATGCAACCATTAGATACCAAATATCCAAGAAACAATACTTCACTCTAACAAAATATACATTTCTTTATATTAGTGAACAATTGTTCAGCTTGAAGGATATTGAAGATAGCTCTCTAGTGCTCAACATGGGAAGGAAGTTTCACACTATACACTAAGATGTCATCAAAGTAAACTACAACACATTTGCTAATTAATGTTCTTAAGACATGGTTCATAAGCAGTATGAAAGTACTTAAGGCATTGGTAAGTCCAAATTGCATAACCAACCATTCTAAAGACTGTCCTTCGTTTTGAAGGGCATATTCTATTCGTTACCTAATGATCTAATGGTAACCACTTTTGAAGTCTACTTTCAAAAAGATTCATATACTATGAACTAACTTGTCCAGCCTATCATCTAGCTAGGGTATTGAGTATAAGTTTTGACAATGATCTTGTTAATGGCTTGGGTGTAAACATAAATATGCTAAGATCCATCTTTCTTAGGAACTAGAACTATAGGTACAAAATAGGGATTGATGCTTTCACGAACATATCCATGGTCATTCAGCTTGTCAACTTGTTTCTTGAATTCAACTACCCACTCGGGATTGAACCTAGAGGCAAGCCAATTAGGTAGAGAAACTCCTAGTTAAAGATCTATGCAATTGATACCTTGTATATGAGGCAATCATCTTGATAATTCTTTAGGAAATGGGTCAATAAACTCCTTTAGGAGTATGTGGATCTCAATAGGTAATGTCTTAATCTCCTTTATCTCTAACAATCTTCTTACCAATAGGAATATGTGATCCTCCAATCTAGTGACTTTGGAATATTTGGTTCAAGAAATCACCAAAAACTTCTTCTTAAGGGTCTTAAATATTTGGGTCTGAGCCTCTTGAACTTCCTTAGGACCTCATTAAGGTGAGCACAACTTTCTCACCATCCTTCTGGGACATATATGCATTACAGTACCCATTGTAGAGTACCCTTAGGTTAAAGAGATAAGGCCAACCCAAAAGAATGTGGGAAGCACACATAGGTAAGGTATCACACAACACCTCATCCTTATACCTATCCCCCATAGAATTTGGCACTTTTACTTGCATAGTTAGTTAAAATCTACCCTTCTCACTTAATTAATGTATCCTATAAGGTCAAAGGTAGGGAGAGGTCAACAATTGCAAAGCATTCACCACTCTTTGGGTGGCAACATTAAGTGCAATTACCCTTACTTATAATTAGAGCGCATAGGTTACCATTTACTCGATAGTTAATGTGGAAGAGATTCTCTCTTTACTCATTTTCTTCGGAGATGGCAGCACTAAAGACCCTTTTGTCGACCATGTTCAAGTCGGAACAAAGCATTTGAGTCTCTCTAGAACTCATCCAACAAATGTCCAACCTCAACTTCTTCCTTACATTCACTAGTACTCTCAACTTCTAACTATGGATCTTATCCCTTATTGGTCATTAATCATCAGTTCGAGCATTGATTAGTCACATGTTTAAAACCAAGACACTTAAAGCACTTGATTTCTCGATTCTTCCTTTCAAAGTTCTAACCCATGTCTTTCTTCACTTTGGTCTTCTCTATCTTAGCCTTCCCTCTTCTATCATCAAGTTAGCTAAAAGCTGGACTACGTAAGTTCACATTGAAATTGTATGGAGGTTGACTACTACTAAGCTAGCTTTGGGTAGTAAGTTGGCCCATCAAAGCTTAGCTTGGTTGATTATGTCATTTCCGCTCTAATCTCCATACAATTCAAATAGCTTCATCCAAGTCCCAATCCTCTATACTTCCTCAATATTCCCTATCTGATATCATAGGCGAGATATGAATCTAGAAACAGTCTTGGCCTCGACATCACATCGGATCATAAGGAGCTGGAATTTGTGGACATAATCGTCCATACCTCTACCACTTTGCTTAACCTCTTGTAGGCACTTGAATGTATCTTGCTTGTAATGTTCGGTAATGAGGTGATTGTGAAGGACATGTTTCATCTCATTCTAAGTTTAAATCTCTCTTTAACCTTACCGATGTATGGCCTATGCTTTCTTCCACCACATTACCGCATATCTAGAGAACTTGAGGGTAGGTAGACGAATTCTCACAACGTCTTCATAATCATCACAATCAAAGATCTTTACTATCTTTTCTTCCAGACCTAAATATTCGTCAATATTGCATAGCCTAATAAAACCCTAAATTTGCACCTTAATGTTCTCCATTCCCCTTGGAGCTTGAGCATCTCTTTCTTCAAAGTGGAGAAAGTTGTCGTCTTCCCCTCCATCCTTTACTACTTCGTCCAGCTTAATTCTTCTTTGAGCTCGATACTTTTCTATTCTTGCTCCTCCAACTCAGTGCGGAATGGGGAAATATTGTTCACCCATGTCCTGTCTCTTGTTTACGCTTGCTTTTCTACTTAGAATAAGTCAGTCATCTCCTCCAATAAGTAGGTGATCAGCTTGGCAAATGTTAGCAAGGCAGTCGTTATCATGTTGTATCTCGACACGTTAGTCATTAGTAATTTTGCATATAAACATAGTCATTTCAACTATCATCGTAACCTAATCATCTATTTTCTCATATGTGGTGCGAGAAGTTTGGTTCCTTATTGACCATGCCCTTAGATATCACTCTTGGCTTCAACAATGCTACCATGAACACTTGGAGATGACATTGTTGCTAAGCTAACTTCAAAACACCTTAAGTACTACAGGTCTACAGCTATAACAAACAACTTATTAAATACTCAGAGAAATTATCACAAACTACTCAACACAAATCTCACCCTACAAAGAAGCATTATGGGCCTAGTATAAGGAAGCTTACAATAAACCACTAGAATCTCGTGGTAACAACTTACTCTACTTTCAAATATGAAACAGACTACAACAAAGTGTTATTCGATATCTACTAAGTAATTTAACAACGCATGTATCACTAAAACACCATTCCTATTAATACGGCACCACACACTACGCTACCATAGAACACTTTAACTTACAAGAATACAATAAATAAGCATGCCTCTAGTCAAAACCTCAAGCTCTAATACTAGGATTATATGGTATGCCTAAGAGTTGAGTTATAGGACTCACCATGGTAATGAGATATCAAAGAATAAGGGAAGAATTGAACTAAACAATAGCTACATGAAGCAACTCCATAGACATGACACATTAGAGAGCCCATTAAGACTTGGTTCCCGCTTAATGCAACTCACAAGCTAAGAATCTAAGGTCTACTGGCCACTAATTCCTAGCTACTAATGGAACTAGATAAGAGTGTAGAGGATAACTTAGAGAAGGTTATCTTGTAAGAAGAAGGATACTCATTTATGATGTGTTAGCGAATTACAACTATACAAGGAAAAGGACTATTTACGATAAGTCCTTAAGGCAACATTAGGAATAAGGAAATTATAAATGGAAAAAATTGTAAGGATGTATCCTAGGATACTCCCCAAAAGGGTAGTAAAGAAAAATATATAAAAAGAAATATAGTACAATTGTCAAGAAAACATGTGCCATGCTTTAGTTAAGCCCGTATTCTAGTGCAAGGCATTCCTCAAAGAGAATTGTTGTAGAGAGTCAATGGTATCCCAAGCTTCTAAAGGTCGATGATTGGCTGCTTTAATGGTAGAGGGGTTAATACCAAACTTAGGCAAGTACATCTAGTCAAATTATAGTATAGCATAGATTTGAGTCCGAGTTATCAAACCTACAAAAACCATGATATTGAGGAAACTTGAGATTTACTAGCAATTTTCCCAATACTACCAATTATCTAACTTATCAAATTACAATGATTAAATAATTACATTAGAATAAACGAAAATAAATAGGAGCAAGTAAAACAAGAACAATAAAATAAACAAATAAGGTTAATTAGATTGTGGGAAACATAATCCTTAGTAAATCTATTATTTACTACCTAGTTTTATACAAATTCCATTCTCGATGGACCATAGAGATTTCTAATATGAATTAACTGGACTTATATCTCTAAATCCATTTTTAACCTAACTATACTCTATTCGAATCACTTCTACAATAAAGTATCTCAAGATCACATTAAGACGTTGAATCCCTCTATTAAGCTGCCCTGATGCGAAGAAACTAATAAGCTGAACCTCAGTCAAATTAGTTACTTCAAATTGCATCGGTCCATCTAACTACATGATCTTGCGAAATCTATAGTAGACTTACATAGTAATTCAATAGCTAGCAATATTAAATTAAAGAAAATACAAAGCAATGCAACTAGATCATATAAAGCAATATCATAGATGGAATTTGAAAGCTAGTGTTACATTAGAATTTAGGGTTCAATAAAAGATCTACTAAGAAAAATTCATTATGACATGAAATTAAACTAAAAGGAAATAAAAGATATGAGAAACCCCTATTGTAACTTTACCCTACACAATTTTTCCTCAAGGGGGCTCTCCTTGAATACCAAGCCTAAGATAGTTCATAACTATCAGTTAAGCAAATGATTACTCTTACATTATTAGCTATTTAAGTTAAATTTGTGGTCCGCGCACATGCCTTTGTCCTAAGGTAAATTAATGTGACAATTGGCTATGCTTTCCAGTTTAGAACATGATAGTTAGAAAATATTACAAGCATGTATAGTTCACTGAATGGAATAAGAAGGGAATCAAATTACAATTACAAAGGAATCGAATAGACATGTAATAAGCTATGAATGGATAATATGATGTTTACTTGAATGTAATGGAATTGACGTTATATTGCTTACTTGAGAGAATCCAACAAGGAATGAATAATGAATGGAAATTAATATAACCCGTACCCTTCATTAAATAAGAAAATAAACAATAACATGAACAATATCATTGGAAAAGTTGATTGGAAAGAAAAAAACAGATAAACATAAGTCATTCTTGTTTTATTGTTTATGCTATTGGAAGAATAGATAGACTAAAAAAAATTGAAAAAATAGATAAATAATTAAAAAAGAAAAACGACAAACAGAACATAATTCATTCTTCATTACGGTATTCCATCATATGATTCCTCCATCCTCAACATTGAGACCTTAATCATGAACAAGGCAAAATTGACAGTTAGTAAAATTGACAGTTAGCAAAATTGAAAACTCCTAACCCAAATCAAGGGAAAAACATGATAGTCCTTCACACTGTGCCATGAGGTCTTTCCATCTATCACCATGTCAAAACCCTAACCCATGAAAATACCAAATCAAGCCCTAGCATAAATTAAAAACCCATAATCCAAATTGAAATAGAAGATGATTGCAAATGTGGCTTTACTTTCAATCCTTAGCTCGATTGTGTGAGTGGCAAAGTTTGGGCACAAAGGGATGAAGCAACGAAAGGGATGAAAAAAGGATGGTGTAGATGAGTGTGAAGAAGGGAAGAATAGGATTTTTCCGCTTCAATTGATGTGTAAGAGGAGATGACAGAAGTTGAAGAGCAATGGGGGTTGATGGAAGAGGAGAACTTGATTTTTCTAGCTTCTGATAATTGATGGGTTATGATTCTTTTTAGGCTTCTGATAATTGATGGGTTATGATTCTTTTAAGGGGAAAGTGTTGTCTTTTTGGGGTTTGTCTAGGGTAAGGTTGGAATAAAACATGTAAGTTAGGTAGGAAATCACCATTCATGACTCATATTTCAGAATACCCATTCCCCACTTTTATCGAAAGGCAATTTATGGATTTCATTTGTATAGGGGAAACTCCAATTGAACAATGTAATCATGTAGACATAAGGAATAAGAGGGGAATGCCAATTCTATTCCCCCCATAACCGCCCACCCTCGGCCCAACTAAACATGCTAGACTAGTCCAATTACTTCAATGTAATAGTAATTCTATTTGCCCTTATTTCTTGTGGAAAAGTTAATACAATATTTAGTTACATGTTAGACCCATAATAACAATTTTATAAGGAATCTTTATTACCAAAATTATTAAATAGCCATTTACCCATTGCTTAGACTTTTGATTAATTATTCAATGCTAAAATTCTATCTCCCTAAAATACCCTAAATACAATTAGCAAATGGTAACAAAATATTCATCCATAATGCATCTATTATATAATTAAGCTTTCATTAAACTATACATTATGAAATATATATATATATATATTTATGTATGTTTGTATGTATACATGTATTAGTTTAAGATCTTGAGGAATCTTAATGCTTGCAAAAAATATTTTTCTAAAGATTGTCTTAATAAAACTTTATAGCAATACTACACAATGTGTTCCCATGTAATTAGTTATATATAATCTTAAAATCTTCAATAAAGGAAAATGATGGATTTTTTTCTTTTATTATGAAAATCAAATAAATTATATACTTTGGTTCTTATTACAACACATATGTATCATTTATCACTAATCCCATCGAAAATGACGCTCTCATACATTGTCACATTGACTAAACAATTAAATCCCATCTTCAGATAGTCACCAATGACAATCTTCATGACAAAACCTCAATTATCTTTCTTATAAGCATCAAACCACTTACTTCCATTAGCAATCCATGCATGGCAGTAGAATAAGGTAGTGTGACAATTATTATCTCTAAATGACCATTTGATCCAATGACCAGGAGCAAAGTTGTGGCAACTAATATAGTGGTTAGCAGATCTACAATGCACATGGACATGTTGATTTGAGAAGCCATTAGTAACTATTACATGATTAATGGCATCACAAATGTTGAGAAAAAGAGTTAGGAATAGGAAAGAGTATAGAAAGATTTTTATGGTATGTTCACTTACCATTTTCCTATGTTAGAAAAGCACTAATGTTAAGTATTTTTTTTTTCTTTCTTCTATTGTCTTGTGTTATGACTTAAACGGGTTTATAAAGCACTAGATGATATTACAATGCTTAAAGTAATTTCTAATAGAAGTGATGTTGGCGGTGAATCTTGTTTGGTTAACAAAACATTAAAAGAAAAAAGGGCATTGAACCTTTACAACTGTTTTGATTGAGACAATTTAAGTATTTGAACTTTTCATAAAGAAGGGAAAAGAAAAGTTTTGCAATTAACTTAACTCTACTGATTCTGTTAAAAAAAAAAATGCTGAGGTAGCATCTTAATAATAAAAGTGATATGTGTCAACTTCTTATTCATCATTTGTTGTGCCAAATAACTTACCTTCAATTATAATTGTCAATTCAAATAAAAATTAATTATAATTATGATTTTCATTATTTTAAGTAAGGAAGATTTGTATATGGAAAAAGAAGTTGAACCATTCTTCTCGCTTCTTTAATCAAAATTCAAAATTAAACTCAAGTTCAACATTTTCCATAATCATATTTTCAAACCATAAATCTTTTTATCAATCCTAGAGTTTCCCTTCTAAGGAGGATTGATTTTCTAGCGGAGGAAAAGAGGAACTTTTTTAAGTAGTAAATGACCTTTGTGATTTTCCTTTTTTTTTTTTTGATCTACTCTTTCTAGGAGACATCATTCTCTTTCTATATAAAAAAGGTTGGTGTTTACGATATGAATAATTAATTATTGTCCATTTCCTGGTTCAATCTACACTTTAAGGAGATGCCATTTTCTTATTGGAAGAAAAAAAAAAAGGAAATAGTAAAATTGGAGTTTACAATGTATAAATGGGTTTGTCTTTCATGCTAAAATCTTTAGCTTTTCTTGTCAACGTACGTATGCTTTTTCTGTCTCGATATCCATTTTGAAACTTAATTTGTAATTATCTCGTATTTAACGATCACTTATTAGGACTCCTGTGGACTATGCTTCAAAAGATTAATGGGGTGTCACTGTCATAGAAGCTTTGCTGAAGGATGCTTCCATGCAACAGTAAAACACTCTAGAGAATATCGAGAGTGCTAATTCATTTTTTGTCACTCACAAAAGAATCTGAAAAGGAGAAAGTAGAGGAGAGATGCTCTTGGAGACTGTAACTTTGCTATTTAATATCCTTAGACACCCCCTTTTTTTGCCTTTCCTAATTTTGGAATTAACTTAGAAAAGCCTTTATAAATAAGAAAAATCCAAAAGAGAAAGAAAAATAAAGACGAATCCAATAGATATGAAAGTAAGGAAAGACCAAAAAGCAACAAAAAAGTTTAAAAGTTCAAAAAAAAAAACTGAAAAAGTATAGAAAACGAGAAAATAAGCAAAAGTACAAAAGCAACAAAAAATTAAAATGGTGAAAAAAAATGTCTTAGTGTTATCGAAATAACTTGCTCAGGTTTCAAGATTATTTTTTGGTCAAAAAAATGAATTTTAAAGGTGAAATATACATATATGATTTGATAAAATTAGAGTTTTTAGTTAAAAAAAGAGCACTAAACTTTATTAGAAATAATTTTTTTGAATCTGAGTCTAGCTTGCTCATTCTTTAAAGTAGGGAAAGATTAATTTTTAAGTGATAAGTGACTTCAAATGGGTGTAATGGGCTTTGTAGACACCCATTTTTATTCCTATTTAAAAATATATATTAACATAAAAAAAATAATATAACAGTAAAAAAAAAGTTCGAAAATTTTAAGGTGTCAAATTCAGGAATAAATGAAAATCCCTAGAAAGACAAGTAAATAGAATACTTGTGAAATTGAAAAAGTTGGAAAATCCAAAAATATAAAAAAAAAATAGGAAAAACACTAAAAATTTCAAATTCTTATAAATTCAAAAAAATGAAAAATCTACTAAATAATAAAAAATGAAAAATCTTGAAAGTTTTAAAATAAGAAAACTAAAATTTTAAGGCTTCTTTGGATTAAATTTATCTTCAAGCCTCGATATATATATCAATTTGATAAAAATTAAGTTTTTTAAAGGGATTTCATTTTGATCAAAATAATAACATTTCGACTTAGGCCTAGTACAACCACTTTTATGAGCATGCAAGAGGACAATTTAATTCAAACATAGGTGTAAATCGAGTCTCATTTAGATTTAAATTTACTAAAATATGCAAAAATGAAGTTTTTAACTAATCAAATAGAAAAAGAATTGGAGTTCAATTTTATATTAAGATGAGGCTAATCAGAAGAATTAAAATCAATAATATATGTACGTATAAATATCCATAAATTAATAACCTCTCTAAAATAATTTTTTTTATCAATTCACAAAAATAATAATTTCGATAAATTAATAAGATAATAATTTTTTTGGAAGACCCTTATATAAATTTATAGTCCTATCAATATCATAAATTAATAATTCTTTAAAATTACAAATATAAATAGGATAATTTAGTAAAATATGAATCTATTGTCGTTTGTTTTTTCTTGAAATTCATATCTATATGGATTTTATCTCTAACTTTTCTCATTACATACAAAAACTTTGATGTCATGCTTTAGATACCTCTCAGATGAGAAGCTATTTTTTGGTATAATTTTAAGAATTGTTTCTATCTCATTTATATATTAGTTCTCTTCATCATCATATGTTAAATGTATTTAGTTCTAATACAATAAACTTACAGATACAAGTGACTTGTATTAAACTTTATTTAATCAATCAATACAATAAATATTGTTTAAGTATTAAAAAGAATGAATACCATTTATGTAATTATTTTCATAAACATATACATACAATGAATTTTCATTTTAAATTAATTCATGAAATATGATACATATATTAATAACATACAATGATTCTTTAGTAATTGAATTTATATTCACTAAATCAAAAAAGCACTCTTTAAATTAATAAATTATTAATTTACTAATTAATTAATATCTCACTAAATAAATAAAGAGGTTTTGCTATATTTGGCTCAAATTTTGTGAACCAATGGGCATGGCCTGATTATTGACCCAAAATCCTTTTTAGGCTACTAGCCAAATCTATGACCTATAAGTTTCATTTATTTACAAAAATAAACAAAATGGACTTGGTTAAGCATTTGATATTGCTAGGAAAGGGTCATGTCGGTTCTAGCAAACAATTAAGAATGAGGGGTTTAGTTTGTTTTATTTTCAACCTAATAACAACACAACACATAATTACTACTATACAAGATACCTTAAGTTATCATGATCACGAACTAATAAGAAAAGTCATCTTTAAGACTCATACTAAAAGATAAGCTCACTTATAAACTCTTAAATATATCTCATTCAAATTGAACACTGAACATTTGATATATGCCACCCTTTTCTAGTTCAATAAAACAGGATATTAATAAAGATCAAACAAGGATCCAACCGCGCTTAAAGAGGTGGAATGAATTTTTTTTTTTTCCTAAAATGATCTTTTTTCTTTAAATTGTAATTTCAGTAAAGTAAGGGGGCTAGCAAAAAAAGAACGAACTCTGAAAGCAATAGTGATATACAATAAGAAGTAATTTGTCAATATATTAATTTAACAAAACAAAGATAATCATTTTATCTTAGATTTAATTTAATACTTGACATCTAATAATTAGGGTCTACACTTAACGTTTATAAGATAAGTCAAACAAGTTAAATCCTAGTTTCCTAATTAGATTCAATACTCCAATAATAATTAAGAAACTTTAGCAAAGGAAACGTTCAGATTACTTTTGAAAAACATTTGTTTTGATCAAATAAGATAAATGTTGTACTTAAGTAAAATAATGAGTTACATTTCAGGAAAGACAACTAGTTTCATTAAGGGTAACCACTAATTTGATTAGCAAAAGAAGATTTATACATTAAATAAAATATGAATTATACTTTAGTAAATAGGAGATATACTTAAATAGTATAAGAATTGTATTTAAGTAAAATAAAACTTAGAGTTGTATTTTAAGTAAAATAAGAGTTATGTTCAAGCCCATTAGTTCGGTCTATTAATTAAGCCCATTAGACTATTACTTATGTAAAATTAAAAGGTTAGTTCCTAAATTGTTACATTAGTAAGTCTAATTTAATATCAAAATTGAATTGACCCTTTAAAGTTAATTAATTAATTAATTTTAAATTTTTAATTACTTTTATTAATTTTCCAATCACATAATTATTATTAATTTTTTAGTAAGGTCACATCCGTTCAGTTGGTAAACTAATTCAAGGGTGAATTGAAAGTACATGAATAAAATTGGTTGGGTTCTAAATGAACCGATTTCAAACCAATCTAGTCAAACTAAGAGGGTGTTCCAAAATTTTAAATGCTTAATATTTTCCTATTTCTAATTTTATTTCTATTTATTATTTATTCGACTTAGATATTTAACATATCTAATATTTTATGTAAGACATGTACTTGTATGACTAAGTTTGGTAATTGATTTAGGGTGTAATACCCCTTACATGCATGGAGAATGAACTCTAATAATCGAAACGCCTTTTGGTGTAGTAGCTCGGAGTATGTTGAAACTCTGAAGTTAAGTGTGCTTGGGCTGAAGCAATCCTAGGATAAGTGACCTCTTAGGAAGCTACTGCACCAATAGACAAAACAATACTGTGGTAGGAGAAGATTCGGCCAAGTCGTTACATAAGGCATTCGAAAAAGTAACTTGATTAAGTTGAAAACTTACGAAGGGTTTAGCAATGCTAGTCGATGAGCTCTTGTGGGCTCAAAATTTAAAAAATATAATAAAAGAATAAGGTTAAAATAATGGAAATTTACTATATTATTATATAATTATCAATAATGTGCGAAATAAGTCTGGAAAATTAACAAACACTTTATAGGGGTAATATAATTAATATTATACATAAAATAATATATAAAAGATAAGTATAAACATGGGTATAATTATTATGCTAATATATGTATCCGTAATTATCGAAAATACCTAAAAATACATAGAATTCATTAAATAAATAAATAAAAACATGTAAAAATTTATAAAAATCATGGGACATGCAAGAAACACTTATTTCAGGCATGGCAAGGTTAGAAATATAGGTTAGACAAGTCAAGGTTAAAAAACCCTAACATTTTGACACCTAAGTTAGTGTAATCCACATGTTGCTAGGGAAAAAAATCAAATTATCCTCACAAAAAAACATAAAAATGCAATCAGCTTTCCTAGTTGAGGTTTTGGGATATTTGAGGGTTAGGAAAAATTCTTGAAGAATGCAATTGGGAGAGAATGTGAGAAAACAAAATTTAGATAAATTATAGTGTAAAATAGGGGGTTGTGGAGTACTTGAAGAAAATCACAATCTAGGAGTGCAACCAAGACACCGCCTGAAGGAGTAGCAAGTGTTAAGGTAGGCCGACAAGCCCTCTTCCTTCAACGATGGCTGAAGCTTTGAATTCCTATAAGTCACCACTTTCCTCGTTTTTAACAAAAATTGACAAAAATATTAAATGAACTCCAAAAATTTTCAAACTTGGTTTTTCTTGGTATTTTTGAATGAAAACTTCAAATCTCAAATAAGATTTTTGAAATTTTAAGTTTTAATATAGGATCCTTAAAAAAAACATCCTGTACACAAATTTTCAATTGGGTTTTTAAAAAAACCAATTAGTATAGTTTTGACATGAAATTTTATGGTTATAATCCTAAGATGTTATATTTTGATGTTATGTAGTTAGATTGTTAAAATTGAGTCACCGGATTTTAGAGAAAATTTCAATTTTGCACAAACGGTGCATAAGACAAGTTGTTTTACTAAGGAGCACAATCAATCCTTGATAAAATTATGGTACGACCTATATTTACCTACATACGGTAGCTAAAAGTAGTTAATCATATGTTTTGAAATGATGATTATAAAGGGTAAATGAGTACTTCGTGGTTTAAGGGCAATTTTCCAAGTTTTTATACAATTGTAATTAGTAAATGGTGTAATAGGAAAAGAGTGTAAATAGCTATGGCAATTAGTTGATTTTTTTTTATTTATGTAGGGTATTGAAGTCATGGAACTTAGGGCAAGTTGGAGTATATATGAAGTAGTAAGATGTAATAGTAGACATAAGGTTAGAAACTGTATCAGAAAGTAAGTCAAAATATAGTCTAGTATTGAATATTTTGAATACACTAAATATTGGATCTAAGTTAGAAAGTAGTTTATATTTGACTCTACATCCTTACCAGAGTCAAAACATAAGTTAGAAACCTCTTGAATAATAATCTATATCAGAAAGCTGAGTCAAAACCTAAGTCAGAAAACTAGTCAAAAAGTAGTTTAACTGTAGAAGCTAAATGTAGGAGCAATTAGAAGTTTGAAAATGTTGGAACTAAAAATTAGATCACTTAAAGCCAGAGAGTAAGTCAGAAAGCCACCTGCTTACAACCTCTAAGAATTTACTAGAGTAAAAACCTAGGTAAAAAACTACCAGTCAACAACTTATGCTAAAGTACCAGGTCAAAACTCACAGTACTTAATTAATATCTAACAAAAACCTTGAAAAACTCATTTAACTCAGTTGAAGAACTTAATTAAATGACAAAATAAACTTATATGTTATATACTAGATGGAAACTAAAGAGGTTACATTAAATTTTAGAGATAATAAGGGAAGATAAGACCAACTCACAAGGAGAACAAGCATCAATATCTAAGTAAGTGGGATTAATGGTTCGTAGCATTTTAGAGTACTTTAAAATACTTAGAGGCTTTGGTATGCTTTTAGCTTATGACTATAATGTAGTTGCTTGTGCTTGAATATTACTTTGTTGCTATAGGAGTTGAGCTCTATGTTGTGATTGTTTTGTTACTCTGTTTTGTTCAAATTATCCGAATTGGTTCATCACTACTAAAACTAAATTAACTTAAACTCAACCTAACTCCTAACCTAACATGCATTGCAACCTATTAATAGTAACAACTAAGATTCCTGAGTCAAACACAAATCCCCTTTGATAAGGATAACAAAAACAGTTCTTTCCCTACACTTAGTTGAATTAAGTGATAGGAGGAGAGATCGCGACAAGATTAGGGGCTGTGATTCGAAAGGAGTCTCGAGAAGAAGATGTTGTTCATTGCACGAGCCTAAATTTGTTTTCAATTTATGAGTATGTAGTGTCAAACTCCTCAACTTAGATTAAAGCAGGTACAATTTCTCTAATCTCATGATAAACAAGATAATGACATGCGATGACATTTACTTGTGTATGCATTACATCTAACTAACTTAGCTGAAAACCCTACTTATAATGTGCTGAATGTGTACTTCTATCTCTATCTTACTAACTAAGCAAGCTATCACTCACTCCCCTATAGTTATCTTATAGGTTTAGAATAGACTCACAAGAACACCACCTAAATCTAGAAGATTAAACACGGGGTTGGGAAGTGAGGAATATGAAGAATTGGCTAAGCCATATCTTGAGCGTTAATTTTACTAACTTATAGGGAAAACTATTAAGGTCTTCTTATATGTTTGGTTTTCCATTATCAATACATTTACTAAGTTTTGTAAACTTTTAGATTTTTATAACCCTTTTTCTTGGACTTGTTACTAATTCCCTTACAAATGTAATTTTGTAAATACTTGTAATTTTTGAATATTTTACCAAATACCACTTTTCAAGCTCAAATCTTTTGAAAAACTTTGGCTACAAAATCAAGTTTCTATGATCATTTTTTAAGTTTGCAACACAAGTTTATAACAAACAGGTATAGAATTAAACACTCCAAAGTAGTTGAGTTAAGTTGAGTTCACCTAATGTGAACTAAGTCTATGATAGTAACTGTGAGGTCAGTTTCTATTATAGAATGGGTCACATGGTGAGACTGTTCTAACTTTACCTCTTCAGGGCATGACAATTCTAGATTAATATTAGAGCATTATTTTTAAGAACTCGCTTAAAGCGTGATTCTTAAGAATTTGTTTTAAAGCATTGTAAATTATAACTAATTAGAAATCATAGGCAAACACTGCTTGGGGTATGATTGGGTTGTGAAAGATTTAGACTATAGGTTTATATTTACTATCCATGTATTAGAAAAGACAAGATTTGTTAATATTGTTTTTGAACTATACAAAATCATACCCTTTATACAATAAACTTATAGAGTTGTAAGGAAGTATTTATATTAGTTTAACTGGATTTTGATAAAAACAGCAAAAAACCACTTATAGAATATGAAATGTGATTTCTAAGGTTGTTGTTAGAACTGACTGGTTAAGTAATGTTAGAAAGGAAGAGGGAAGGTTTAGATAGACAAAACTAAGAGATGTAAATTATGAGCTCATGGGTATATCACATGCATTTCTGGAAATGCTCCCTAACTTAACTATTTCAAGAGTACATTATTTTTTGTCAATGAAGTTGGATTTTGGGTCATTCTAGTTTAACGTGGAAATTCTGTGTAGGAAATGTAGGATTTATTAAGTAGTTTTATTTGCATGTGCAATATCATGGTTTTGAATGAGTATTGGGATGTTAAATCATTCTAGAAAAGTGTAGAAACATGGGTACTGGTGTTGAAATTAGGTGATTTGATGATTTAAGAAGTATCTTATGCAGATCAGAATGTAAGTTAGAACATTGAGTAGATGAAAACATGAAATAGTTAGATATACAAAACTTAGGTTAGAAATTGATGTAGGGAGTACGCTAGGGATAATCCGTGAAGCATGATTGCCACATCTTAGCATAGCACAGGATGCCCTATCACACAAGTAAACCTGTTAAATATAAGTTTAATTCTAACAAAATAACACTTTATTATATACTTGGCGCTTAAAAGAGTTCAACTGTAAGCTTTTGGTTACAAATATTTATACCATTTATAAACTTCAAAAACTTGACCACTAAACTCTATTTAGCGCTCTCCAAAAGTCTACCCTTGTCGCTAGTGACGCCCTAAAATGTTGCATCATAATGTGAGGATAAGAGAAAACTTATCCCCTTAACTATTGTTGAGCTAAGTGAGAGTGGAAAACAAGCACAATACACCAAAACACATAAACATAAACACTTAAGTTTCATAGTTAGTTAATATCCGAGCAACAAATAAGTTAATGTAAAATGTATGCCATGCTAATGTACGTGACATGCATCGATAATAATAGCCTAGCCAGCCTAGCAACTCATCTAGTTTGGTTTACTACAAGTTCGGGCATCCAGAGAATATATCCGAGAACCTAGCAAAACATCCCAACCTAACAAAAACCTATAGAGCATGGTTGAAGTTTTGGTCAATGCAAATTTATATGCACAAAACCCAACTTTGTAAACTTATCCTAACAAAACCATACGTTTTAAGAAAACTATGACGTTGGTCCTTTTCGTGCCTTGTGATAAATGCACCAACCAATTCCCAATCAACATTAAGTATATCAACAAGGCTTATCATATTCTTTCTGTCTTTGTGCTATGTTTTGAATTTGCTTTTGAAATAGCTTCTAACTCATTATAGCATCAATCTTCATATGTTTTACCCACAATCAAGTATAGAGTTCATCACATAAAACATTACTTACATTATACAAAATATAACAACACCAAGTATCATCATCGCGAATCTAGGCAATATTCAAACAATCACTCCATTCCCAAACTAGAACATTCACATTTCATTAAGCAAGTGTAAGTCAAGCTCTTTACGCAATAATTCCAAGCATCATGTAGACAAATACCACAATCCTGTGCAAAGATAGTCAGATGTAAATCTATACCTATACACGCAATTCCATTTACTTAGCTATTGGTACGATCCCAATTCACTCATTAGCAGGAACTTCCTCCTCTCAAACTCCACCTAGCAAAAGGAAGTACTTCTACAGTTAATTGTAAGTCATGAGTATATNAACTTTGGAGTCGCTACCCGACCAAAATCAGGAAAAACAATTAAGTTATAACCAATAGCCACTAGTCTAACAAGAAAAACCAATTTTGTAAAACGGTTTTTGAAACCAGAGATCATGGATCCATAGGTTAAGAATCTTAAACCTTTAGAGGTACTATTGACTTTCTAAAATTAAAATTAAACTTAAAAATCACTTTTTAATTTTGAAAGACAAAACTTGATTATTGGTTACTCTAATTGGATAAATAAAATAATCTAAAGTAAAGAAAAAGGGAAATTATTTTTCTTTTAATTTTTATCATCACCCTATAGATGCCTACGTACCCACTATTCGAGATTAGACGTACGTTGTTCTTTTAATGAAAACTTCAATGGGTTGTTTGGTTTTAATTTTGAAAATATGCTAAATTTACATTTTTAGTTTAATTTGGTTTATTTAAGAAAAATTCTGACAAAGGTCCTAAATTATATATATATATTCGAAAAATCTAAGAGTAGTTCAATTTGTAAATGGTTAATTTATTTTTTAAAAATTAATTTTTCAAAGTGTCAACAATAATTTTTATTTGCTACCTCATTTACTTATTTATCCATTTATTTTTATTTTTATCTATTAAACTAAAAATAAATAAAATAACTACCTTATGTTTCTTTTTTTTTTCTTCTTCTTTTTCTTTTTTTTTTTATTATTACATTTACATTCACAATAAATAAATAAACAACAACAACTAAATAATCAAATAAAGAAAATTAAAAAAAAAAAAAGAAACAAGACTTCGGACGACTTAGGCGCGCAAGTCAAACGGGTCAGTCGCGGATTGAATTGGGTCAATTGGTAGAGAAAGTGGCAATCACCTAAAGGTGGTCACTAGTGTGATCGAAGGGTAGATGGCTGCTTCAGCTGATTACGAGCGTGATACAAGGGTGGATGGCCACTGTCTTCAATCACTTACAGCCATGATCGAGGAGTGTGGTGGTAAGGGTTCCATGGAAGTAGTTTAGTGGCGATGCTAGAGGCTACAACGAGGCGTGGGGGTGGATAGTTTCGGATGCCTAAGCTACTAGGAGTGTTCCTAAGGTGGCAAGCCGTAATGTTGAGCTAGATAGAGAGAAAGCTATGGTTAGAGAGAGAAAGCTATCGAAAAAGAGAGAGAGCTTGTGAGTGTTTGTCGTTAGTTATGGATGGTTGTGTGTGTCCAATGAGCTCCCCCAACGCCTTTTTTATACTCATAATTAACCCAAAAACTAAGGAAAGCTTAAATCACATTTGAATGCAAATTCCAAATTTTCAGTTTTTTTTTCCCCTTTTTGGAGCTTAATTTGAATGCTGATTTGATTGAATCTGAACTTGTTCTTGGTACTAATCCATAGTAGGCCATGTGGAGGATGAAATCGTACCATTAATTGGTGTGTTTCAGTAAGGAAAATGGGTGAAATCAAAGGCCAAAGTGAGGGGGTCAGGTTTGTCCAAGGAAAGGGAAGGAAAACCAAAAGAAAGAGAAGGAAAGTACTGATGTGGCGCTACATCGACTAACTCAACCAACCTAGATTTGCCATGTGTCGTCATGTGACATGTGTTAACTAAAGTGGCATACCACATGATTGACACGTAGCAGACACGTGGCACTACATAAGCATGTCGTCCAATCCCCAAGTTGCTACATATCAGGACACATAGTACAATCAGGTCCTGACATGTGGTAGTTCTTAATGTGATGAAAAAAAAAAAGAAAAAAAAACTTTTGTGTACTCCCACCAAGATTCAAATCCCCGATCTCATACTTATCCCAATGCTAATGTCCATATGCTTATCTGTTAGGTCGTTGACCTGTGCGTTGTTTATATGTACAATTTAATTACACATATGAACTCAATCAACTTAGGCTAAATTTAAAACTAAGCATCGGTTCAACGGTCCAACTTCTAAACTTATTTAAAATTAAAAAATCTATATAATTAAAATTGTTATTTTGTGAAATCTTTTTTTTTTTTTCAATTTTCCTATTTTTTGTAATTTTCTCAATTTTCTAAATTTTTAAACTTCTTATTTTTACGGTTTCTTTCTATACTTCCTATTTTTAATACTTTTTTCTTATTTTTGAATTTTTTCTGTATTTTCCTAAAATTCTTTTCTTTTTTCTAAATTTCTTAATTTTTTGGGTTTTCTTTATTTTCCTAATTTAAGGTCTAATGAGAAAAGAAAGAAAAATAATAAAAATAAAAATAAAGAGAGCAAAAATTGGGTGTCTATAGAGATCATATTCAAATGGTCTTCAATTAACTCTCAATCAAGGTGATATGGACTAAGGTCGGCAATGTTGAAGGTATCAGAAACCCCATAGTCTTTAGACAGCTCTAACTTGTATGCGTTATCATTGATCTTCTAGAGGATTCTAAAAAGTCCTTCAACTCTTGCAGATAGCTTATTCCTCCTCTTACTTGGAAACCTTTTCTTGCTGAGGTGCAGCTACACTAAGTCTCCCGGTTGGAATTGCTTAGCTGTCCTACCCCTAGCCTTCAGTCGCATTCTTCTGGCGACTTAGTCGATTTGCCGAGTGACTTTGTTGTAGATGTGCTGAAGGGACTATGCTCAGGCTCTCGCATTAGGGTCTTCTTGCTCGAATTCAGGCACAAGGGTGTGATCAAGAGGTAACTCAGGATTGAAACCATAGACAACCTCAAAGGGGGTCTACTTGGTGGTGTTATGTACTATTCAGTTGTAAGTGAATTCAACCACTAGCAAGCAAACGTCCCAATCGACCAAGTTCTTGCCTACTGTAGCTCGAAGCAATAATCCCAAAGTACTGTTGACTACCTATGTTTGGCCATCCGTTTAAGGGTGATAGAAAGTACTAAATAATAGTTTAGTCCCCATGTGTTGCTACACAGTCCTCCAAAAATGACTCAAGAACTTTGGGTCTCTATCTAATACTACGCTTCTTGACATATGGTACAACTTGACAATTTCCTACAAGAAGAGAGAAGCAATAGCTAAAGCATCGTTAATTTTGGAGCAGGGTATAAAGTATGCCATCTTACTGAACCTATCCATAACTACCATTACAGAATCTTTACCTTGGACCATTCGTAATATTCCGAGAACAAAGTCCATGCTCAAGTCAGCCCATGATTTCTTCGGAACAGGCAAAGGCATTACTTTCCCTTGCTTAGTTTGATACTTAGCCCTTTTGCACATGGTACAACCTTCTACAACTTGGTACATGTTTCGTCTCATTCTCGGCCAAAAGAAGTGACCATTCAACAGTTCGTAAGTCTTTCTCTCCCCAAAATGCGCAAAGAGTCCTCCACTGTGGGCTTCCTCAATAAGCAATTCTTATTAAGAGCAAGTCGACACAGATAATTTTTCCCCTTAGAAAAAGTACCCATCCTCCACATGGTACTCGCCCATTGTCCTACTGTCAACACATCACAAAAATATGGTTCTAAAGTGTGGATCCCTGAAGTACTACTCCTTAATGTTGGCAAACCCAAACAATTTTCTTTATAGTTCAGTTAAGAGTACATGTCTCCTTGAAAGAGCATTTGCAACTACGTTGCTTTTCCCTTATTTATATTTTATTATAAAGTTAAACCCTTCATGGAATTCGACCAACCTTGCTTATTGCTTTGATAATTTCGTCTGACTTCAAAGATACCTTAAAGACTCATAGTTAGTGTAAATGACAAATTCTCTCGATGATAGGTAATACTACCATACTTCCAATGCTTGGATTAGTGCTAAGAGCTCTTTGTCATATACAAAGTAGTTTAATTAAGATCCCCTGAGCTTTTCACTATGATAGGCAATTAGTTGGCCTTCTTGCATTAGGACAGCACCTATTCCAATGCATAACGCGTCACACTCGAGCTCAAATATTTTCTTAAAGTCATGTAGAACTAACATAAGGGCAGAGGTCAAACTTTCCTTTACCGCAGCAAAACTCCTTTCTTCCCTCTTTCCCCATTGAAAGTGGATATTCTTTTTTGTCTACTCAATGAGGGGTATGGCTTAAGTGCTAAAATTTCTGATGAATCTTCTATAAAAGGAAGCCAATCCATGGAAACTTCTCACATCAGTACAAGTAGTAGAGGTCAACCACTCAGCGATTGCTCGGATCTTCTCATCGTCCATTAGTAAGCCTCCTCTACTTACTACGTAACCTAAGAATACCACTTCCTCTTAGCAAAAACAACACTTCTTAAGGTTATCGAATAACCTCTCGATACGGAGGACATTCAGTATAGCTTGGAGATATTCACAGTAACTCGGCATGTCTACACTGTAGACTAGGTTGTCATTTAAGTACACTATGACATACTTCTCTATCAGATGTCTCAGTACATGGTTCATCAATCTCATGAAAGTGATCGGGGCATTCAACAAGCTAAAGGGCATAACCATCCATTCATAAAGTCCATGTCGAGTTTTAAATGTTGTTTTCTACGCATCTCCCGGCCTTATGCAAATTTGATGGTAGTTAGAGTTGAGATCAATCTTGCTAAAGATCTTGGCTCTACTCAATTCATCCTGCATATCTTCCAATCTCGAAATAGGATACCTATATTTGATCATAATCTTATTCACAGCTTGACTATCTATACACATCCGCTAGGTACCATCCTTTTTCGGCACTAGAAGCGTCGGTACAACACAAGTGCTAAGACTTTCCCTAACATACCCTCTCTCCAGTAACTCATTAACTTGACGTTAGAGTTCAAAAGCTTGTTTGGGGCTCATCCGATAAGTTAGCTTATTCAACAGGGCAATAACGGGTATTAAGTGAATGCAGTATTCTATGCCTAGAAGTAGGGGCAATTCTTTAGGTAACTATTCTAGGAACAGGTCAGCATACTTATCTAGCAATTCCTTTACCTCCTAGGGTAGTTCACCCCGCTCCTTCAACTTTAATAGTCGCTTGACTAACATAAGGGTCGGTACATCAGCTTTAAGGGCCTATTAGGGCTCAGCTTTACTCATCATCAAAGTCTTCCTCAATCTACGAGTAAGTTTGTTTACAGTTTATTTACTTCCTTTAGTGGCATCGAGTTTAACATAATCTTTCAACCATCCTTCTCGAACATATACATATTCTTATATCTGTTATGAATAACTCTCCTATCAAACAGCCATGGTTAACTAAGCAATACGTACGAAGCATACATAGGCAATACATCACAAAGAATTTCGTCAGAGTAATGTTCAATAGTGATCAGCAATAGTACTTGCTAGGTGGCATGTAGTATCCCTTTCACACTCAACTAATGCAGCTTGTATAGCCTCGGGCATGCAATAGTCGACAGTTTGAACCTTGTGATTAGATCGATCGATGACACATTAGTATAACTTCCACTATCGACAATTAACATGCTCACTTAATTGTTCACCTTACAAGTGGTATGAAACAAGTTCTCCCTTTGCTCCTCCTCTCGTGAAGGTTTTATGTTCATTGTACGTTGGACAACTAAGGCCAACTAGTCCAATTCCTCGACGAATACATTCTCTTCAATCAGTTCTTTCTCAGCCATACTCTCCTCCTCCTCAAGTTCCTCATCTGTACTTTCCACCTCTAACTTCAGGACATCTCCCTTAATGACCATAGTCCTTTTATTCGGGCATTGAGCAACCATATGTCTGAACCCTTGACACTTAAAACACTTAATCTAGCTCATCTTCTTACCAGATCCTTGCCCTTTCTCATAAGTTCGGGCCAGCATATCACTGTCAGGTTGGCCTTTCTACTTGACTCAAACATCCATCTTTTGAATCGGCTCGGTACTTGACTAAGCTCAATGACTTCCTTATCTTAGTCAGCAATCTAAGTGATACTCAGCATCTTCTCTGCCTCTTTACTCATTGAGTTATTCTAATGGCTTCATCTATTGTGGTAAATCGTTAGAGTTCTATAATGTCTCAAATGTTACCTCTCAACCCAGTAAGGAATCTAGAGATTGTTCGTGCCGGTGATTCCTCCACTTCACATCGGATCATGAGCACTTGGAATTCCTAGACATACTTGTCAACTGTTCGGTCTCCTTGCCTCAACTTCTGATAGATAAGTATCCAGCATAAATCTATTTCTGAGTATTCTTTTCATTTCTAGCCAAGTATTAATTTCTCGGTAACCTTCTCGTCTCCTCATAACTTAGAAATTCTTCCACCACATGACGGCATATCCAAAGAACTCAACAACAACAATTCTCACTTTATTGTAATCCTCATACTGGTAATAGTTAAACACATACTCCACCTCCTCTTACCATTCCAAATATTCATCTGCACTTTTAAATCCATTAAAACTCAGAATTCGAAGCTTCACATAGTCAGAGACTCTAGGTGCTCACACTCACTCCTCTTCCTTATAATACTCTTCCTTATCTTCTTCTTCTAAATTTCCCAAGTCAATCCTTCTCCTTCTTCTTACACGTTCACCTACTCCTCTACCTCGAACTGGTTGAGGTAAGTTCCGACCTCTAATAAGTCAAGCAACTTGTGGGGTGTTAGGCACAGCTTCAGTAGGTCGATAAGCCAACGCGTGAATAACTCGGGTTAAATTCACTAAAAGGTTAACTACCTTATCAAGTCTCTCGTCATTGCTCCTAAAAGTTTCTTAAGACTATCGGCCATGGTGGACAACTCCACTATTGTCATCTCCAACACCAACGTTTACACTTGAGTTAGTCATTTCTTTAAACCAGAAACTCGATAGCTAACAAACACAGTAGCTAAGATGAACACAATAACTCGCTCTGTTTTACACATGCAAAACAGAGTATAAATTGAACTTTGAAAAACAAACTACAACTCAAGCGAAACATTCGCTTTGATACCAAAATAATGCAAATAGTGACCAAGAATAGACAAGGTCGATGTTTGAATGGGTCCAACCTTCCGAAAGCTTGAAAAGAAAATGGTGGCGAATGTATGAAAGAACAAAAGTGAGTGAAAATTAAGCAAAACTCACGAACAGTTCCAATGGATATAATGTACCAATGAAACTTTCGATGACTCATGATGCAACTCGATATGACGCACGAATTGATCTAATGAGATTACTCGCCACCTAACCTTACTTAAGGGTTAAAATAAGAGTGAAATGAGAGTAAACAAAACAGTGTTTACGAGAGAAAAAGTGTCGGGTATATTAATGTCAATCTGATTACAGTTACAAATACAAAGGGTATTTATACCCAATAAGTTAGGGCGATTTGTTTAAAAGGGAAAAGACAAAAAGGTTATTATCCTAAGAAATAATATAGATGAATACAAAAGGGTAAAAATGAATATTCAAGAAAAGTAATAATTAGTATGGCAAATTCTATACGCAACCCTATATACATGGTGGTGATACATTAGTAAGGCCGTTGGAGTATACGAACCAAAGTGTACGATCAAATTGCTTATTCAAGCAAGGGTGACTAAGGATCAATCCAAGCTCTCTCTCTCTCTCTATCTCACAAGGTTGACGTCAAGTAATTGGTCGGCTTGGACGTAAGTAAGTAATCGTGAAAGGTTTGGCTATTGTCTTAGCAATCTATAATTCGGCACACTTCAAAAAAATAAATAGTCATTCGGTTCAGCATACAAAGTGACTCATCAAAAAAGTATCTAGCTTCAACAGGAGTTGGCTGAAGTAGAAAGATCCACCTTGCCAGTCCTTCCAATCCTCGGATCCAATTGCGGATCAAAACTTCAGTAACCTAATTCCTATCAATTCTATCTCCTCCATCATTGAAATTGTGAATGAGACTCTCTAGATCTCCAAAGGATGTTCCTGGTTCAAAGCACTCTCTAGGCTACCATCTTGCATGATCATTCTAGAGCACTAATGATGTCACCCCTTAGTATATCCGCCTTGAACATCGGCATTCTCACAAGTAATGTGCTCTCCATTGCAATATGGATTATACTCCTTCCTTGAAAATGGAATCTTCCTCTTCAGACTATCGGCCAAAGCACGATCTCCGAAATTCTTTCCCGCTTCCATCTTCTTTCCGTGAAAGCAATAGTTAGTAGTTCCACTACCACCAACCCTAAAGATGAGCCCACCTTGATGTCCAGATTCCTCGTATCGGAATGTACCCTTGGGAAACCTAATTTGTTGCTCAGCACTTTGAGGCATATTTCTACGTCCCACATATGTACCATTTTGCCTTGCTTTATTTTTTTTCAGAGATTTAGAGATGTAAGGGATTTTCTCTGGCGAGGAATTCAAGTGTCTGATCTTCTACACACAAAGAAGCAGATTACCCTTTCATGATTTGTTTTCCTTTTAAAACCCCATCCGATGGAGACTCAGAAGTCCCGTTAGTATCTTCTTTAAAATATACAATTTTCACTAATGCCTTCCCATTTTCCTTTAACTGAACCAACATACTGGTTCGGGTATTCTTTTACTGATTTGTGGATATATTCTCTTTCCCCTTTCGGTTAATTTTCAAATTTTCAGTTAACCGTCTTGGTTCCTACATTTTATGCGCAACCTTCTTGTGTTGTACTTCTACCTAATACCGTACTTATCATCATGTATTTTTTCCGTCCAAGTATCTATATTTCCTATCTCCTTTAGGACTTTCCTCTCTGCATTTAAGTTTTTCAACTCCCCTTTTCCCGAAACATTAATGTCCTGTACACTCTCATTATCAACTCTAGTCTCCATGCATTGGTCAGTTTTCCCATTCAAGTCTTCCTTGCCTCTATTTAATACGTCTTCTTCATTTATGACCATTTTGTTCCCCACATCTTCCTGTACTGAATGCATTTGAGCATTAACTTTGAAAGGACAGTTGGATTTATTGTGACTTTACCGCCCACAACTTCCACATAACTTAAGAATACTTTCGTATGTCCATTAACATCCACTTGAACACATATACCACGAACTTGCCCCTTTCTAGTCCTACGCTATAAGAATCGTGCCGCAGGACAGGCCCAATTTTTTCTCCAATTTTCCGGATGGCAAGAGAGGAGTACTACTCCGCTGGAAGACTATAATTCTCAAACACACAGCCACAAAATTAAAAGCCGTTTGATCCGTGTGAAATCCAATTCCCTTTTTTTAATGCTAGATAATGTCCGCTAATAAACCATGGTCTATTTTTTATTACCCATTGAAAAACCAGATTATTGTCCAACGGCAAAAGGTAAATGGCCACACCGATACTTATAATTTTTAGATTTCCAATAGACCTCCATAGTCGTTTCAAACGATCCAAAAGGATCTTAAACCCCGGTTTCGGTCCTATAATTTTTGCAATAAAACGTAAATTGCCAGGATGTGCATGTGCTTTCTTTTTCGGCTTTTGAGAACACAATATGACATTCTCCTTGTTTCGCTAAATCATTTAATCTTTTCTCTTCCTCAATTGCATTTTCACTATCATGATCCATTGCAACACTAATTGGTGTGCTCTCAAAGCAATGTCTTTCATATGCTCCAAGGATGTTCGTGAGAACCAAATCCCTAAATGACACACGATTCATTTGAAAACCTTCTTTATTCACTTATCCATTCAAATCCAATGCTTTCGAATAATTTTCTTCGTCAATTGCTAGTCATTTCTGACTACGTTGAGCTTGATCACTAGTTTCATCCTTTAAGAGGCTAGGGTTTTTGTTGAACATATCTCTATCCTAATGGAGAGGGTATGTTATAATGTTAAATGACACTTAATTTACAAGTCATAGAGCAAATTTTTTCTTCATTTGTGCATTGAAAATACATAGCTGACTTTATTTTCATATAAAAGCAAATCTCAAAACTCCAACAATATAAGATTTGCTAAAATTAGACATCACGTGTAAAATTATACATAGTTGCAATTAGTGGATATAAATAGTTTTTATAAATTTTCAAATAATTTACTCATTAAGAAAAATTAGAAATTAATTTTTAATAAATTAGTAGGTGAATGAATGCTAAAATGCATTAAACTAAAGTATAAACACTAGAATATAATTATAACTAAAGTGTAGATACTAAAATATAAAAAATTGTGCCGACCATTAACTTTACTATTGATAGAGATACTAAATTGAAACCAAATCTAAAAAAAAAAATTAAATCATAAACAAATAAAAATTTAAACACTAAAATACCAAATATCGAAATTACAAGCATTTTATTGCTTTTATTCCCCGTATATTTGTGTAAAATGGAAATGTATTTTTTCTCTTTCCTTTTCTTTTTCTTGTTGCCAATAATTGCTACCAACTGCATGAATCTGGTTAAGAAGCCACATGTTTTCACTGAAGTAGCAAAAGCTAGTCTAAAATATTCTGTTCAGGTGAAGTTTTTTTTTATAGTGTCGTCATTCAACATTCAATTATTTACTCTAGCTTGTCTTGTGGGAAACTTTCAGGAACACGTCATGCTTTGTTTTTACTTTACTATTTACCTCATACAGCAGTAGCGTAGGAACACGTTTTCAATCATATACACGAAATTTCAGATGCTCGAAATTTTTGTAGTCACCCTTTACCTCGCTATTATTGATCTCATATCAATTTTCCTCTATTTTAAATCAAATATAATATATATATTTGTATTATTTAAATGCGAGGACCTTTGTGTAACTGCTAGAAGTAAGCATGTAATCCTGTCGTATAAGATATTCATTCGAACCCTGCTTGATTGGATAAGTTCCAAGTGAATATTAAGGATCATAGAGTAGGTTTCAGATAGTAATTTTCTGAAACTTACTTCTAGAAGATAGAGTACCAGAATAAAGTCTAAATACCCTATACCTATTCAAGAATCTAAGGTTGTAAACGAGTCAAACTAAACTGAGTTGAAATGAAATTTTAAAAACTCCAGCTCGACTCATTTAAAAATTATCAAACTCAAGCTCTAATTGAGCTTTTTATTAAGCCTAAAATTGAGGCACAAGCTCAGCTTATTTAGATGAATGAACTTTATCTTAAACTCGAGCTTTATCTTGAACTCTAGTTTTCGTTTACTAATCAAATTCGAGTCAAGCCGAGCTTAAAGCGAGCCAATCTCGAGTTATATATATAATATAAATATTAGTTTTTGGATTTTAATGATATATAATATATAATATTTACAATATATATAAAACTCATAAGCCTACTCATGAGCTAAATGAACCTACTCACGAGCCTAAACTAAGGCTCAAAATTGGTTGGTTTAAATTAATGAGCCTCATTTAGAGCTTAAGCTCGGCTCATTTACTAATAAAGCTATCGAGCTATCGAGCTATCGAGCTCGAGCTAAGCTAAGCCGAGCTAGAGTAACTTATACGTAACTCAATTCATTTGTAGCCCTAGAAAAACTTGTACTCTAAAATATATAGAGTACAAGTTCCAAAATACTATACGTTGTACTCTATAGCTACCCTTAATAATAAATAAAAAAATATAATGCTATTGTAATTTCTTTAGTCTTAGAAAATAACAAAAAAAGCCTAACTCATGATAAAACCTTAAACTAAGTGCTTAAGTCCAATCCCTTTCCCTTCTTTACTATTCTTCATTCTGTTACCTCCTTTTTCTTCTTTTGTTAAGTCCAATCTTAGTCTATGAAGATTATAAAATATCTCAATTCATAGTTTATACATTTGAAAAAGTAAACTTGTGTTGTATAGCTTTATGTACGCTAATTTTGAAATTTATAAGGAAAATAAAAAAGTATCATATTGAAACTTATAAGGAAGATTTAAAAAAATACAAGTTTCATAAGGTATCCTATATCCTATATATTTTATAGGATACAAGGTACAGGGTTATTTTGAGATATTGTAGGATAGGTTTTGGTTCCAGTTTCGATTTTAGTTTTAAAAATTTGAGAACCTGTATCTATAGAGTAAGGTATAAATAAAGCCTTATATCTTACCCACCATATATTCACTCATCCTTAGTGATTGTCTCAATTTTTCTATAAATTTCTTTAAATACCCTTAAAAATTTATACTATTCAATACCGTAAAAATAACTATAAGGGTATTGTAATAAATTTTTGAATAACCCTCCTTTTAATCACACTAAACCACTAAACTAGCATTTTATCTTTATCTCCTCTCACTCCTCATTGCTTAGTAAAATAACTCTCCACTTAGCACTCTCACTTTATTCTTCTTTATGAATGTATGGAAATATTATAGTAATAGGATAAACAAACATTGAACATGTTATAAATTGGAATTGAAATTGAAATAACAATTGGGATAATTATAAAGACATGAGAAAAAAGTTGCATGTTTATGAAAAAAGTGAAAGACAGGTTATCATATAATACATTTATCCTTTTATTTACCCATAATAGGGATGTGTTCCGCTAGTATATATATAAAATAAGTGTATCATTCGATTAATCTAATTCACTTCTTGTTAGGTCATGATCAAGTTGCAAATAAGGGTGGGCACGGTTTGATTTGGTACAGTTTACCCTCTCTTATCAAACCAAACCTAATATATCGGTTCGGTTTTTTTTTTTTCATAAATTTTTCGAATCTAATTAAAATCGGTTCAATCAACGGTTCAAACCAGTTATATGTCAAATTTTCACTAAATATTTTTATTTTCAATAAATATGAATTTTCAAATGAAATTTACTCAACTTAATTTTAATAATTAATACAAAATCATGATAAAGAATAACAAAATATGAAAAATTTGATGAAATTTATAAAGATTGATGGAAAGAAATATAACATAATTATATAATTTTTTTTATTTAACTAAACGATTCTATCCGATTATAAACTTCTCCAAACCAAACCATAAACTGTTTATACATAATCGAACAAAATTATAAACCAAACGATTCGCAAAAAGGTGATTTTTTTATTTGATTTGTGGTTTTTTTCTCAGCCCTAATTGCAAGAGCATGTAATCCTAGTACTAATATAACACGTGTGCTCCGGTAGAATCCTAAATCTAAGGAGTACCATGTTAATTTGATTAATATGGTTGTTGTATTGGTACTCTGGAGTATCCTATAGTTAACCTTACCAAAATATACACTGCAGAAACCGGTGTCATCCCTAATGTCAAAAAGGCACTTTCTTTGTCCGACAAATCCAGTTGTTTTTTATTGTTTTTGCTAGAATGATTTCTTTGCATACATCTCAAATAATGAAACTGGGTTTGTTTGTTTCTTGTTTATGATTTAAACTTTCTGACATAAATGGCTTCCTTTTTATGATATATCTTTCTCACTAATTGCTTAGGGCCCTGGTCAAGCCATGCTGGGAAAAACATGCCAGTAACACACTAAATTCCTTTCAGACAATGCCGACAGGAGATTGTCTGCCCTCTACATGATTGAGACTAACCTTCTGATAGATTTCTCAGTTTCTTTTTTCACATCTAGATGATGGAAATATAAATCACCCTCAATTTGTATCATTTTAATTTACTTTCACCCAATTTTTCTCAATTTCATAAATCAATTACCAAAATTTTCTAAATCTTTGAAGTACTTGACGAGATAATCATTACATCATCTTCTTGCATATAATCTCTACTGTTGGTCATACATTACGACATCTTAAAAGAATAAATTAAAGAAAATGAAGAAAAGTAAAATAGTGAAGATAATCTTATAAATTTATAGTATATAGAATTCTTCATACACTAGGGCTATAAAAATAATCAACCTGGAGCTTCGAGTCAAACTTGATTAAAATAGGGCAAACCCACATATGAGTAGGAAAAAGAAGACTACTTTCATAATTATAAAAAAATAAAAAATAAAAAAAAAGAAACTGCCAGAAGATCAAAACTTTGTACGTACTAAATATGAGTCACAAACCTTATAAAGCGCAGAATATAAAGACATCCATTAACGTTTATATTCAATATTTTATACTGACGATTAGTTTTTAACTTTTTTACCTTATTGCATCATATAAGCAATTTAGATCCACATCTTAGCACTTTTAGGGGGAAAAAAAAAACCATACTGATAGAGAGATTGGGATGTCTAAACATAATCATGAGATGCAGATTATTCACATCGCATGTAAATTGGCAAAGAAATTGATGATGATAATAATGATAATAATAATAATATATGTCAGCATAGAAAAGATAGATAGTTTTTTTCGTATGAAGTCTCTAAATTTATATTTTATCAGTTTTTTTAAATTTAATCTCTAAAAATATTATTACGTGTAATTAATTATTAAAATCATAAAAAAGAAAATGACAACACAATAATATCAAAAAACTTTTCGAATTTTTGTAAAACCTCAATCATTAATTAGTAAATTGAGAACAATTGTAGAGATAAAAATTAAGAGAATCCATTTGCCATTTCACATGTATTTGAAAAACAAAAAACTTAAGCGAAAAGGAAAAGGATTTAGCACTGTGATAGAAAAACACATAATGGTTGACACTTTTATATGACAATTTCCCTATTTTCTTCTACATTTACGACATTAGTAGTTAGCAGAACTAAAATCTGAGTAGTTGAGAAAGATCTCTTACATTTACATTTAATTCCCCGGAAAGCAAATCGTGATTTTTCAAAATAGACAGGGACATACATAATCCAGAAATTTAGTAAATATTGAGGTTCGCCAAGGTAATGCCCAAAAACGATTATTCCAGGCAATCTCCCTATAGATTATGTCATTACATTAATATGTCTAAGGAGGAAAAAATTTAAGAGGAAAAGAAAAACAAAAAGCCTAATAAATAATAATGCAGCTCACAAATAATAAAAATTCACACAATTTAACAAAAGTTGAACCAAATCTCGTCCATTTCAAGGAATCTACTCATCCACTCCAGATTCAGAGGACCTTCACTCGAACTATCTAAAAATCCATCTCTGCTTGGCGTTAATTTAGTTTCTTCTCCATCTCTTGAGGTACCAACGTCGCCTCTGATGTTGGTATCGATCCTCGTGTTTTTATGGACGGAAAGTTGAAATGAACTGTGCTGTGAGATTTTATTCTGACTCTCATTTTGTTTTATCTTTTTGCTCAAATGAGAGTTCCAATAGTTCTTGATCTCATTATCTGTTCGACCAGGAAGTCTTCCAGCTATTAAAGACCACCTTGATTTAGACAAATTATGAAATGATTAGAACGAACACTAGCTAAACCTTTAAGCAGCAAATAAACAAATGCATGTTTAGGAAAAATCAAGAAATTAGAGAGTAAAACATGTTAGTTATGTCAAAATTACCTGTTTCCAAGGAGTTTGTGGAGTCTAAGAATCAAGTCCTCTTCCTGGTCAGATATATTGCCTCTCTTGATGTTGGGTCTAAGATAATTCAGCCACCTAAGCCTACAGCTCTTTCCACACCTACTAAGCCCTGCAGCAACATGGAAATAATCGAGGGTCACAGCTCAAAAATAATTTAAAAAGAAAGAACCCTTCATCAAAAATAAAAAAAGAAAAAAGAAATAATGGAAGAAAAAAAAAAAGTTACAAATTGCAAATATTACCCTAAACTATTGATAAGGTGGCGTAAACTTCAAACTACCAAAGTATGATTCCACTCACGATAATTTTTGAAAATGTACACTATACATCTAATCATGGCCAAAGCCCTTAAACGTAATGATAGTTATTGAAATCATAATTACAGTTTAAGGGGTTATTTGTATAATTTCAAAAGTCATGAAAAAGTGAATTCATGCTTTTAAAGCTGATGGTTGTATCTGCACCTAATGAATAGTTGGCAGAGATTCACGGAAGGCCTTCTCTGAATCTACACTACACTATACCTGCTTTGGCAGCAACAGTTTTCCATCTCCTAGGACCATGAATTTCAATAACTTGAGCCAACTTTTTGTCTTCTTCTGCAGTCCATGCACCTCTATTTGCTTCTTTCCTCGAAGGATGACTAGCTGCAGGTGGCGCCATTAGTAGGAAATATTGCAGCAAAATACAAGTATAGAACAACTCTGGAGCTTGCTTTGGGAATGAAAGTAAAAGAACAGTAATAATTGTTTTTAGAGAGGGCAAATACTTTTGTTTTATTGCAAACGATAATAAGATAATAAGGTATTTTGGAAAAAGCCTGTAAAAGATAAATGGGGTTTTGTCACATAGCATTAAGAATGTAGTGGAGCTACCTCTCTATAATGTATGCAAAATATATATATATATATATATCAAATTTATAAATGATGATAGTCGACTGAAATGCTGGGACATTGGAAACTGGGAAATTCTGAGCACGGAGAGGAGAGTTGTGTTTTCTGTGGGTCTTGATTGAGTAAAAGAAAGAAGGTGGGAGGTGAAAGAATCTTAGCTGGTGGTACTCCGTACATGAGAATTGGGACGTAGATCTCTTGAATTTGTCAGTTGATGATTTCGCTTTTGAATGAATTAACTTTTCTTGCCAAAGGAAGTGTCATTTACCATGTTGATGCACGTGCTACATCTCAAAAATTAGTATCCTTGTCTTTTCCTACAAACTTTATGAATTGTGTTTCATTGATACATAAATACATATAAAAAATTGGAGACGGTGTGAAAATTACTACATGAACTACAGGTTTTTGTTTTTACAATTTCTCACCTAAAGTTTTAAGATATTAGATTTCATACAAAATCAAAGTTTTACTTATCAAATTTACTACTTTACCTTCACTTTCACCTATAATTGTTTGGACTTATACATTTTATCTAATGAACGTCTATCAAGTCATTTTTGTTAAGATGATGGAGATATTAAATTCGATTAGTACAAATTCAATTAAATATGATATTCAACAATTTAAAACTTTAAATATAGAACTAGATAAGAAAAGGTTTGATTGGATATAAAATTTAACTAAGTGTAAAAAGTGCATATTATTGTATTTTTCATATTACCTCTAAGAAAAATGTTAACTATCTTATAAGGACTTGTTATGAGCCGAAAGAGGAGAGTCTTTTTAATTACAATTACAATTACCAACTTTCGCAATTAGCATATAATCAATCTTAAAAAGATTAAACAAAATTCCTTGTAAGCTTCTGTTCTAGTATTTTAAAGACCCGATAATGGGATTCTTTTGTATAAATATTCACACAACACACAATGTATGAGTTAAAACAAATTTATAATTGTTTTCTACATATTATCTTGGATAATTTATGTTAATATTTACTAGAAATTGTCAAACTAGAGGAGACCTTAACTTTCAGAAATAGTTACTTTTAACTCTTGAAAAATTTGGACATTGCAAAATTTTATCCTCTAATTGTAGTACCAAGTTAGTTTTTTTGTATAAATATAAACTTACGAATTTTTATGACAATTTGTCATCTTACTTATACCATATATGGTTTATAGAATGAAATAAAGGATAAATAGATTCGCAATTCTTCAAGAATAAAATAGAGAAGTAATAGATATTTTTTATAATTATTTTGAGGTATTGTGAATAGATATTAAAATATGTTGTAACAAAAAAAAAATAGCTATTCCATTAATCCTATAAAAGAATTACAATTTCTTATTTTTTATTGACTGTAATTTCATGGAATAATAATTCCACCAATCAAATATAGTAATAGGTATATAAGTGAGAAATTGTCATTTTATTTCATCCTTATAAAATCAACCAAATGTAAGATTAAGGTATTTCTTTACTGATTTGATGTTTCCACAAGTAATATGAATTAAATCAGGTGGCAAATTGATATGCTATAGGTTTATTTAAGACAAAAGTAGGTAAATATTATTAATAATTACAAAAAAAACATTATACTTTATAAAAGCGTTGCTCTCCGATTATGGGATCAATTAGATAGCTACTTTATAAGGTGACTGGTTCGAGCGACTAAGCAAAACTTGACAACCGAAAGTAGTTGAATATTGATCGTAATGTCTATTATTCATGAGCTGTCTCACATATCTTAGTGGAAACACGAACATAAGAAGCATCCCAAGCATGAGCGAGTTTATTTACAACTTTTGTGTATCGAGAAAAGATTTCATTCATGCCTTCCATTTTCAGATGGGGACCCCAAATCAAGCCCAAAACGTAACTTTTAGGATTGTTTTCGTAATTCGCTAAGCACTTTGCAATCATGCCCTGTATACAGATTTGCAAAATCACATCAATTTCGAAAATCAGCCAAATCATAATAAGAATATTTAGAACCTTCATAAGGAATAAAATTTAAGATCCCTAATAATCTTTAAGGATACAATACGGCGGGCTATTATAAGGTACCCAACTCATAATTCAATAAAAATCCTGTAAAGTAACATCTTATAGGATTTAGAGTCGGATTTTTGAATTATAAAAAACCCGATAAGAAACCCAACTCGTTAAGAAATCATAAATTATTTAATTGACTTTATCCTATATTTTTTTAATTAAAAAGATTAACAAGTATATTAAGCATTTATTTGTAAAAGTTTTTTAAGAATATACTAATAATAGCTTAAAATTTATAAACAAAATAAAATATTTTATATAATCATTGTCAAATAACTTGAATATAGAGTCCATAACGACTTTAGGAACAAATTTTAATAATAAATGAAAAAACATCATAAGTTCTAAAAAATCCAAAACCTTGTAAGTATAGGTTTTAGGTTTTATAGAGTTATGAAAAACATTTAACCCTATCGAAATTAGTTTGAGTTTTATAAAATCCATCTTGATTATATCTCCAATAATCTCATGGCATAACTCTGGTACAAAATAAAAAATGTCCACAAAAGGCAAAATAAAGGTAGGTATGATCCTAATTTACTTTTTGAAATGTACTAACATTAAATTGATAATACTGTTAGAAAAATATATGGAAGACAGTTAACGACCATATTAGCCATGATTCAAAAAGGCTAAGCTAGTTTTAGACGTTTCAAATTCTATGTGTATATATATAAGCAATAATTTACAAAGTATTTAACACAATTAAATAAACACAATCTTGGATGCATATGAAATGTCGACATTCGAGGGCGGAATTTCAGTCGAAAGCAAAGACAGCGAATATATATGATGAAATCAAGGAGGGGGGAAAGGAAAGACAGGACAGCAAAGAGTCAAATTACAAATCAAAATAATAATAGTCAAATTTAGTCATCAGAACACTGTAATCTTAATGATGTAGGGAATAACAAAGTACAGTTAAAAGTTAGGAAACATAAATAATTGCTATGGATTTGTGAGATTCTTCCTTACCCCAATCGAGTAGATGATGTCTATTAAAAAAAAAAAAAGGGAAAAAAAATTTAATTATATTAACACATCACATATTTTAATAAATAATAAATAAACATTAATTATATTTAAATATAAATTTATATTATTTTATATTAAAATTTTATTAATATTTATTTAAATCGATTAAAACAAATAAAATATTAATATTATTACAACATTCCTCAATTATGCTCCTGTTACCAACTCCATAATCATCATGGTTTTAAGTCACCGAAGTTTGTGCCATCCTTCGGCTATTTTAATCTTGTGTTTGTCTGAATCCTAAAACAGTGAACCCATTGGACGTGGTCAGACTACAAGCTCATTACATTGCCTGGCAGGTTACAGAAACCCACTTGGGTCCTGCCACAAAGTTTAAATGTTGTTGGGTCCCTCGTGTTGCTAGTCATGCCATGTTACGCATTGCGATATCTTGGGTCAATACCCAATAGTAGTTTCGAGTTTCGACTGCTACATAGTTGGAGCGAGGAGAATGCTGTTTAGGGTGAACTCTTTAATTAAAAAAAAAAAAAAAAAGAAAAGAAATCTTTTGATGTTATCCATTTTATATATGCCAAGTTAATCTGAGAGAACATCTCTTTTAATAAAAAAGCTTTTTCTATAAAAATCGAGCCGTTATTTCTTCTGATTCTAAACATTTATATTATCAAATAAGAAATACAAACAATAACATCACATTTTTTACTATAGAATTTTTGTGAAATCGATGAAAAATGGCTTGTCTTTTTTTTTCTTTTTTTAATTTCTTGAGGAAGTTCGGTTACATATCATTGATTTAATTACTTGCACTTTAGAAAATAACTTTTGACAGTCTCCTCTACTTGTGTTCTTCCCTCTCTCTGTCTCCAAACTTACACATAGGAGAGCTGTCAATTCTAAATTTTATTAAAAACCTATGACAAATACATTGGGGTTTAACTTATAAGCCGTACTTCTTCAACATGGGCAATTACGTCCCAAATTTGAGGAAGAAAATATACTATATGCGTCCATAATTCAATGACAAACATTATTGTTGAAGAGCCATATTTGAGTCATGACCCGCATAGAGCTGTTTTTTGCTAAACAATTTACTAGAGTGTTTTAGATGTGAATGAATCATATCTATTCAAGTATAATTTAAATACTTACATTATTGTAAATGCATAGTACTCAAATCAAACTTGAATTCGAACCATTCTAATTGTTCATGTCATGATATTTGATCCAACTATCTCATAAGTCTAATCAAACTCAGTTCAAACTTAAATATTAATTAAGTCGGGATCAATTTTGGATAACAATGTCATTTGAATTGAAAGAAAAATATATATTTATTATATATCAAGCCAATACAATCTTAATTAAATTGAGCTCAAGTTCGTTAAATGCTACTTTAAATCAAACTTAAGCTTAAAATTATAAATTTAATGAAGCTGAGTTTAACACTGTATTTTATCTTAACTCACTCGACTCATTTATACGTCCATCTTAGAGTATGCAATACAGTTACATTAATCACCTTAATTGAATGCCACAACCATTTTAGGGTTATACAAAATATACAATCTCATATTTAGAAAGCTGATTTAAAACCAATTTGGAGCCGACATCATTTACCCATCTTCTTTCCACAACGAATCTGGACACCCCTTATCAAAAGCTTCAAATTCTACCATCTCAACGGACAAATATATCTATAAATAACCAAAAGCCGTAACACTTGCATCACAAAATACCTTACCACCGACATAGGTCGATTGCCTTCTAGTTGCATGTCTACTCAATGTACAGCCTTTTGCTTATTTCCTTCCGTACAACCACTAAGACCTTTTGTATTCTTGTTCATGTCTATGAATCTGAGTAGTGAGTACAGGCTTTATTATAACTCAAGCACGCCAGCACTTTGACCTAGTCATGAGTAAAGAAGATTTATATTTAAAGAGCTTCGATCTCATTATTTTAAAAAACTCCTCTTATTAAGAATCTTGCTATTTTATTTCAAAATCTTTTATGAAAACATTTTAACAATTTTTTTTTTTAAGTTTTACAGGTCCCAATATTTTGTGTTTGTTTAAACCTCATGATATTTTTTAACAAAATCTGAATCTTATATATATATATAACCTTATGGGGATCCTCTATAAAGGACCCCAGCGTTTTGCAAGATCCCCACCTCAAAAGCCGATCCTAGGCTTGGTGAAGCGCATTAAGGAACGCGTGTTAAAGTTGGCCTTGAAGGCCATCCTCATCCTCAGTACCTTCTTGTGGCTTTGGAGGGATAAGAACACTTACTGGAATTCCTTTGCCATTTTGGAGAGTTCATTAGCCAAGGAATGATGCTCTGACAAGCACCTTCAATCATCCAATTATTTTTTTAACTATGAATAGATAAAAAAAAAAAAAAAGTAACTTTTTTATGATATATATATATAAGTAGTTTCTTTTAAAATGCTTATAAATAAAATTGTTAGTTTATTGAAAAAGTGAGTTCATTAAAACATTAACATATCATCTAAGTGTTGACAAGACTTTTTCAGCATAGATCCATTATACCCACACCAACCGATTTGGATGTCACGCCAAACTAGCTAAGCCCATGGCCTAGCCTAATTTACTAGCATTTGACCTTGTCATCTCCATAGTCAACCTTAACCTAAGCTCTTTAGACGGCCTACCAAGTCACAAAGCCTCATAATGGCTATTAGACAAGAAGATAAGACTTGGAGACTTAATCAACCACTACGACCTTATAAATCTAGACCACATCAAACTCTATAGGTCCATTACCTAAATCATGCGTATGTGCCAAAATGTTACTCGTATAAATACTAACAAACATCCAAACAGTAAATCACTTACACTATTTGCACACTCATATTGTACTTGAGCCTTCTCACACAATCTTATTGATTTAAATATCAAAGTATTTATAACGAACAACATCTCGATACCCCTGCTTTATTTTGCAAGCTCATTTCATAATTATCTATACCAATTACTATGAATCATCATATCTTACATGTGCACTTTAGGACCTTATTTGGGATTGTTTTTTGTTTTGTTCATCGATTACAAATTTCATAACTTAGGTGTGTTTAGATGTGCATTGCTATATTTGCTTTAGAATCTTGCATAAAAATTGCAATCCTTTTCATATCAAGTATAAAATTGCATATTTTTCATATCTTGCATAAAAAGTGCAATCTTTTTCATATCTTCATAGAAATTGCATTTACTTCATATCTTACATAGCTTTCATAAAAATTACATATATTTCATTTCTTGAATGTCTTTCATAAAAATTGCAGATTCTTTATATTCTCATGAAAATTGTATAATTTGCATATAAATACCATAGTTCACATGGTTAGGTATTTGTTTAGGTTTTTTTTAGGAAAAAAGTTTTATCACATAGGAAAAAAAAAAAGATTTTTCCTAAATAAAAAAAATATTAATTTAGGTTTTTCAAAATTAAGTTCTCTTAGGTTTTTTCAAAATTTGGCAATAAAATTAGGACTTTGGGTTTTTTTTAATAAAGTAAATTGGAAAATAACGTAAACCTGGATCTTTTTAGAAATTAAAGCAAAACCTATACACTAAAGTTTTATTAAAAAAAAAAAAAGGGAACCATTTTGGTTTGATCCCAACTAATGCATATATAGACACTTCCAAGGCAACCTTAAAAAATAAAAAAAAATTAGAAAATTCATAATGAAAAAATCATTTGTGTTGCATCTATTTCATGTTTTGTTATTTTTATTTTATTAGAAAAATGATAAAAATAGAAGCTCATTAGTTAATTTTCTTAAATTCCTTTATGGTGACTTTTATCTTAATAGATTAGAATTCAAGCTCGGTTTTCTAATTAAAAATTTTCACAAAATTATTTTTTTTTAAATTCACAAACTAGTAACTTAATCAAAGTTTTTCACCTAAAAACCCTGATTTCCTTTTTTTTACCAGTTTTATTGTTTAGAGACTCCAAAATTGTCTTCAATAATATTTTGAAAAATGTTTTTCTTTAATTTTATATCAAATAATTTATATTAAATAAGCTAGGCTTGATATAAATTAAATTAAAAAAAAAAAAAAATAGGGCTCAATACTTAGGCAAAGTTAAAGTCCTCGAGCATAACACGACACCAGCAGAGCTAAGCTAGATAGACCCTGTTAGGGCTTACTTAGAGCAAGGCACATTGTTGGCCGACAAAAAAGAGGCTAAGAAGTTAAGATACTACGCCTACCAACTATAACCTAATTGACGACGTCTTATACCAAAGAGGAGTCAGCCTTTCCCTACTAAAATGTCTCCAACATGATGAAAGGTTACACATCATGGAAGAACTGCACACTAGAGTATACAGTAACCACATTTAGTCACAAGGCCTCTATATCCAAGCTCTTTAACTCAAATACTATTAGCTAACTATAAGGTAGGACATGAAGGCAACTGCTTAAAAGTGTTCACAATACTAAAAGCACGCCCTAATTACTTATTCTCCAAGCTTTAACCTCCAACCTCGAACCAACCTATGGCCCTTCACTCAATAAGGCATTGATATCCTGAATACCTCCTCAAAGGCATTTGGGGGGACAGCAATTTATCATAGTGGTTGTCAACTACTTCACCAAGTAGGTTGAAGCTAAGGTCAAATCCGTTGCCGAGATCATCGAAAGGAGCATAGAGTCTTTTGTCTAAAACAACATCCTTTCTAGGTTGGGAGTTCCATACGCCCTCGTAATGGACAATAAGTAGCAATTCGATAACCTCAAGTTTAAGGAATTTTGTGCTAAGCACCATATGATACCCCACTTCATCTCAATAGCACAACCTCAATTTAAGGGTGGTAATTGCGCGACCCATGTGCTCCCGCATGCCAAAATTTGCGTGCTTTACGTGCTCATACTTTTTTGTATGCCAAGCCTATTATGCTAATGTGCCTTGCTTGCTTAGATTTCACATGCTCGAATTTCACGTGCTTGTATTTCACGTATCGGCCGTTTATAACCCGTGCTGGCCTATGTGCCTTTACATGCCCATAATTGAGCTTCAAATAAGAAATAAAATGTCAAAAATACATTTTTTACTATTTTTAGGTATTTGCAATAATTTACAATATTAAGAAAACATATACAAAAGAAAAAACAATCCTAAATTTTATAAAACGGTAAAAATAAAGAATTCAAGGCTTGACCACCAATAGGACTAGGCAAAGGTAGCAAAGGTCGATATTGGAAACCTCGCCAATCGAAATACACTTATTGTCAAGTCCACATCTCGTCTATCCTATTATGTTGCTTGTTTTGTTCAACTTGAAAATCAGCAACATCCCTCTTTATAGTTGTTACTCGATTTTTAATGTTCCGTACACTTCCTTATATCTCTGTAAAGATTCCCATCATTTGTTATTGATTGATCATCATCGTTCTGAATCAACAAAATGATTCTTCTATGGTGAAAGGTTCGAAGTCCTATTGTTGTTTTTGTTATCCTTAGCCTTCAGCCCCCTAATCTTAACCCCACGAGACAAGGTCATAATCATCAACATCTACTTGTCCCCCTTAGCCTTCACCCCTACCCACATGTTGTTAGTGCTACCCCTACCTTATTCATTGACCAGTTTCCTCATCACGATGAAAGTGTAGTCTATTTTTCACCTTCGCTAGGTTGAAAATAAATTTTGTCTTGTGTAGTGCGTAATTGTCTATGTTGAACCCATTGGAAAAAAGAATAAACTTAATGAGTCAGCTATAACTTAAATGCTTGTCTCTTCATGAAAGCATATGAAGGAAGCAGCAATTAATAAAATGGCCAATGTTGACCGGTCTCCTTTGCACCATGCAAAAGAGTAAGAAAAGATCTTCCTCGTTATAGAAATTTGTGTTTGATCATAAGGCAATTGAATTGGTGATCATGTAGTGTAAGATTCAAGTGTGTAATGAAAGATCGCCAGCAGTAAGATATTTTAAATGTTGGGCCTACGTCTTATTTGGATATATCGGCTGCTTAAAAACACATAAAAATGCAGTAGACATATCCTAAGCTACCAATATATGTACAACATCCCCACCAGGCCAATTGAATAAATCGTTGATAAAGTCCAAAATGATTTCTAGGATTTGGCCGAACATGAAGGTGGTAAGGAAGCCAGCATCCTGGTTCGTTTCATGCTAGGGTAGGATGTCATCATTGGGAAAAACGACATTAGAGGTTGCATTGGAGTAAAACAATCAGACCAAATCCATGTACATCTCGTTCTCTAACTCCACCGATTCTAGAAATCTGGTTACTTCAAAAGCACCCCGGAAGTCATAGATCTCATTGAGCTCTTCAAAGTCGCACGACCGAATGGAGAGAACATTTCAAGTGTGGAATTCATCCATAAAGCGACTTTGCATTTGGAAGGTAATTGGATGCATGGAGTAAGCATCGGTCGAACCGCTTAGAGGGGATGGTAGAGTAAATGAGTGAGCCCAAGGATACTTACCCCTAACTTGTGTTTGAGATCAGGTAAAATACGACAACATAATAAGCCTTCCATAATGAATATTTGGGTGGAAAAAGACTTTGAAAATAATGTAGAGTGGTGTTAGAAGAAGTAAGTATATGAAAGAAAGCAAAGAAGAGGAAGTATTGGAGTTGTAGGAATGAATAGAGTGTCGACCATTTATTTATAGAAAAAGGGAGGTTTCGACTGTTAGAGGCCAACATACCCACGTTGGGGCCTAACATGGGTACGTTGGCTCCCAACAGTAAAAAAAAAAATTTGAACTTTAGGAGCCAACGTACTTACGTTAATCGCCAACATAGGCACATTAACCCCCAATAATCAAATTTTTGGACCATTAGGGGCCAACATACCTACATCAAGCCCCAACGTTCAAATTTGTAAATGGCTGCTGGATAACGTGGGCACGCTTGGGCCCAACATGCTCACGTTATCTCCTACCCAACAAATTTTTCATTAGACGAGAGGGAACGTGGACACGTTAGGCACAAACATGCTCATGTTGGCCCAAAAGATAAAAGACATCGTGCTTACGTTGAAATCAGAGCTATATATGGCCCTCAACCGCGCTAAAAGCATGTAGTTTACCCAAAATTTCACAAACCACCCCTAAATTTACCCAAGTACTCTCCTACTCTCTTGACCCTCCATTTGAATTCCTTAAAATTAGCATTTCTTCTCTCACGATCAAGGAGATCATCCATATATATGCTTTAGTAGTTCAAATGAAGCACTAGGCATTGTCTCAGGTGAGGATGGAGGTGAGGATGACAGTGATGATGGTGAGGACGATGAAAACAATTACGATTGATTTGCTTTTCTTTAGGATTTTCCAAAATATTTTTTTTCCTTTATTTCTTTCTGTAAATTCCAATAACTTAAAGCAAAATTTCACTTATACCATGAAATTTTGTTAATAATAACGTCATATGATGATATCTTCTTATTTACTTTCATTGCAGATAGATGATCTTAGTAAAAAAAAAAATTAATGATATCAAACCTTTTAATATATGAAAAATATATATAGATATATTTTTAGATTGAGAAATAACATTTGAAATTTTTAATACATCATGGTGAATTGAATGGTTTAAAAAAAAGGTAACAACTAATTATATTATATTAAATATCGATAATTGCTAATTAGGTAATTTGTTTATTCAATAATTTACATAATATGTTAACAAAATTATTGTGCATTTATTAAATATTATGTTATTCAATGAAAAACTTATTCTTTTCTAGATAATTTATTACTCATTGAATAATTTATTATTTATTTCAAAAATTACTACTTATTGAATAAATTATTATTAATAAAAAATTTTTTATAGAAAAAATTAAGATTTTTTAAATATTTTCTTTACGAAATAACCTACTGTATTGTTTAGTAAATACCATATTTACTTATTAAATAATTTATTTTCCATTATATAATTTATTATTTACTAAATGTTTTAGTATTCATTAAATAATTTATTATTAACTGAATAATTTCTTATTTATTGAATAATTTATTACTTATTCCAAAAATTATTATTTATTAAATAACTTATTATTTATATAATTAATTCATTAAAGAATTTACATTATCTACAATAAATACAAGCTCACACGTGCTACCTATGTGCTTACGTGCTTGTGCCTAAGTGGCCCAACTAATAATCGTGCTTAGTGTGCTCTTGCCTTACATACTCTTGCCTGGCCCTTATGTGCTCGTGCTTCCGAATTTTTTTGTGTGCCCATGCTTGAATTGCCCAAGCATGCAAGGCTGCGTGCCCAGTTTATATGCCTAAGCCCACTTACCACCCCAACCTCGATCTAACGGCCAAGTCAAGGCGACCAACAGAATCATCATCAACAGCATTAAGAAAAGAGTCAACTAAGCTTAGGGTAAATGGGCAAATGAGCTACCAAATATCTTATGGAGATATAGGATTACTCACCACACATCTACAGGTAAAACTCCATTAGCTCATAAGCAGCCCTCCCCATATAGCTAGAACTTCCCAACATCAGGACATAATCGTTTAACGCCCTTATTAACAAGTCCATCTTGCGGACCAGTATGAATACCATAAAAGAGATCTAAGACCTTGCTGCAACTCGAGTAACCACCTATCGACATAAGGCAACTAGATATTATAACAAAAAGGTCCGACATAAGGAGTTCAAGGTGGGAGATGTGGTCTACTAAAGACTTCAAGCGACTAACTTGTAAGAAGGGCAAGAGAAGTTAGCCCTCGATTGGGAAGATCTAATTAGAGTCAAAGAAAACTTAAAGAATGGTATATATAAGTTAGTAAGATTGGATGGAGAGCTTATCCCGCATACAAGAAATGCCAACAATCTACACTTATATTTTGATTAAGAGTATTGTAAATATGATCGTATTTTCTTTAAATTATTAATGAAATTTCATTCCCTCAAAGTTGTTATGTGTTTTATTTCATTTTCATCTTTAATTCTTCTGAGCCCATGCTAGGTGAATGAGCTTATAAACTAATAATGCCCTCGATAGAACCTTTAACTTATGTACATCTTTAAGCATGGGCAAACTGAAACACCATTGACCTTACCCCTATTGGGTAACTATGGATGTAGGGAACAGCTCTTACACAATTAAGGGACTCCCATAATGCTTGCTAGAACACCACCAGCTCAACCCTCGAAGTAACCTAAGCTACTAATAGCTGAACGGTCCCTTTTAGAAGAGCAACCTCGACTTTTCCCCAAGCAAAGTAACTTAAGCTACTAATAGCTCAACAGTCCCTTTAAAAGAGCAACCCCAACTCTTCCCCAAACAAAGCAACTTTGGCTACTAACAGTTAAATGGCCCTACGAAAAGTAACATTAACTCTCAAATTAAGCACAACAAGCAATTAGAAACATAAAAGAAGAAACAAAGTATAAAGTGGCTACAAAACTAACCTATTCATTACTGGATTCAATGCATTTACAAGGCTACAGGCCGACATACCAACCTGATCAATACAAAGATTCTTTACAAACAAAAGAAGCAAAACAAGTACCAAAAGGGGGAAAGAAAACAATGGCTCGTCACTTCAAATCAACCATCTCCGACAAGTCAAAAAAATCAAGAGCGTCAACCGCTCGAGAACTAATCCGTTAGAGCGAATGGATCTTGAGCTAAGGAGGAGGGAGCAAGAGTCTTTATGCTTTAACTGGCATGGGGGTTACCCTAACCTTGATTCTCCCTTTAAGTTCCCTTAAAGGTGACCCCTTGTGAAGTTATCAAGGCTAGAGAGGATGTAAGAGCGACCTAGATAGCCTTGACAGCAAGAGCAATCGTTTCCTTCTTCCCCTTAGCTTCCTTTTCTTCTTTATAAGTTAGACCATCCAAGAAGTCCAAGAAGCTTAAGTCTAACAGCACCATCTTTTGGATCTCCTAACCTATCTCTGTAGAGATATCCTCATACTCATCAATCTACCGCTGGGTTGTCAAAAATCTCTCTATAACTTTCTCCTTAGTGATGGAGTACGACGTCTCCCTTCCCAAGGCTAATGATTAGCTTCTTCATCTCACTAGCCTCATCTTGAAGATCTTTGATCTTCTTCTTCAACTACCCTTTTTGATTGGCTAGCTCCAAAGAGAATTTTTTAGTAGAGGAGCACTCTTTATCCTTCATTACCAACTCAGTTTACATTGTAGAGACTAATGCGCTCAACTCCTTACTGTATTGGTCGAGCTTTGCATTGGCCTTTTGCTTGCCTTCCAATTTTTTAGAGAACTCAACTCAAGAATTCTACTCTTCCTCTAGCTATTGCTTCAGAGCGGCAATCTCCTCGACAGCCCTGCCCTCAAATTCTATGCACCCCTGCCTCTCCTCCTTTAGCTTAGCCTCCGGTTATGCTCTGTACACATAAGCACGACAAAGACATCAGTTAGCTTTACACAAATTTTTTAATGTAACACATAGATGAGGACTCCATCTCCTTACAATGTCGATGTGCACGAGACAACTCTTCTCAAAGGAGCTTTACCTCTTTTAAGACCCAGTCATAATGCCTGAGCTAAAGCATTACCAAACTGTTATACTGCGTACGATTAAACGAACAATAAGCGATCAAAAGATTAAAAAAAAAAAAAACTTAAACAACATGGTGAAATAAAGCAAACCAAAGGAATCACAATTCACTTAGCGAACCAAGGTGGTGAAGTAACCCCCCATCTCAAAGTTGACTCGCCCTTATTTCCGTCATCTTCTCTAGGATGGCCTTGTCAACTAGGGTATAAAACCCCATCAAGGCTTATAAGCTAATCTCCTAGTAGCGCAGCATCACGTCATTAGCCCATACACTCCACTGCAGCAAGAGAAGCCGCCCCCTAACATGCCTAGTGGCAAACTTAATAGCCTTCTGATATAAGATTAGGATCTCTGACTCATATAGGGCACTCTTGAACGAGTCCGGGACCAGTCCCCTCCTCTAACACTCATTCAACTCCTCTTAGTGAGCTTCCCACATTTAGTCAAAAGCAAGGTAAAGGAGGCTAGAGGGGAATTCAAGCACGATGGTGCAATCAAGCAACTCCTTCACCATTTTGGAGAGCTACGAGGCTTTAGTAACCTCCTTCGTCTTCTTTCAAGGTTGTACGCTACACTTGCCTCACTTGCTTTAGGGGCCTTCCTCTTCTGACTCACTAACTCTTCTTATATGCTAACCTCGAGCCTCTTCCTTCTACCCCCAAAAGGAGGGTAGAGTGATGAGAATCAAGCTATGGGGCTCTTGACCCGCAGCCAAGCTTGAGAACTAAAGGGGTTGGCACGACGAATCCTTATGTTCCAACTAACCTTTACCGAAGCCAAGTATCTCTTTGTTGAGTCATCTCTAATGCCGTACCATATGACTGCCCATTATTGTGTAGTATGCCAAGTTAACAATTACTCTCAATTACCAAGTTGACCAACTACTCGGCCTCTTCCTTGTCAAAAAAACTAAAGAGAAAGACCGAACTGACTAGACCGAACTGACTAGACCATCCCTACTCGAACAAACCCATCCATTCGTCCATACTTTTTATCCGCATCTATTAACAACCTTGCAAATACTGTATCGCTACGTGTACTATATCACATATAGAATACGTAGCAACAGTGATTGTTTTCTTTGTATATTCATTTTTTTTCCTTTTGTATTATGTAACATTGCTGCTTTAGAAAATGTCCTTTTTGTCTTTTTTCCCTTTGGACAAGTTATCTTAATTTACGGATATAAATATCCATGTACTTGTAGTTGTAAGAAGAGTAGGTTACCTTTAATACACTTGAATACTTTCTTCCTTACGTAAACACTGCTTATTTTTTTCTTAAGTAAGGTTAGGTAGCAAGTAACCTCATTGGACTAATTTATGCGTCATATCGAATTATGCCGTGAGTTCTCGGAAGTTCCATTGGTGCGTCATATCCTCTAGAGCTGTTCATGGGTTTGCTTACTGTTTTCATTCTTCATTTCTTATCCTTTCCGTATCTTTCCCCATTAACCATTTTCGAGCTTTTTGCAAGCTTAGATCCATCCAACAACCAGCCTTATCTATTCTTGATTACGGTTCACATCATCTTAGTATCAAAGCAAAGGTATTGTGTGAGCTGTAGTTAGTTCTTCTTGAATTCTGTTATACTCTATTTTGTGTATGCAAAACAGAGCAAGTTACTGTATTCACTTAACTGCTATGTTGTTAGCTGTTCACTTTCTAAGGTGTTTGTTTGAATTTCAATTTGTGAGGAAAAATGATAGATCCAAGTATGAATGTTAATACTGGTGATGACAGTGGAGTTGTCCACCATCAATAACAATTTTAGGAAACTTCCAAAAGTACTGACAAGAGACTTGATGAGGTAGCTAACCTCTTGTTCAATCTGACCCGAGCTATTCATGCCCTGTCTTGCCGATCTACTGAGGCCACGTAAAACACTCTACAAGCTACTCAACTTGTTAGAGGTCAGAACTCAACTCAACTAATTTAAGGTGGAGGATTTGGCAAATGAATAATGTGAAGGATAGACCTAAGAGAGCTAGATGGGAAGAAAGAAGAGTGTTTTGAAGAGGAGCGTGTAGAGTCCCAAGAGCATCCAACCATGTGAAGCTTCGGATTTCGAGTTTCAATAAATCTAAGAATGCTAACAAGTACCTGAATTGAGAAGAAAAGGTAGAGCGTGTATTAGATTACTATCAATATGAGGATTATGAGAAAGTGAAGACTACTGCTGTTGAATTCTCCAGATATGTCGCCATGTGGTCAAAGAATCTTCAGACCATGAGAAGAAGAAAGGGGTACCAAGAGATTAATACTTAGCTCGAGATGAAGAGAGTACTCAAAAACTGATTCATACTGGAAACTTATCTCCAAGATGCATTCACTAAGCTTCAAGAGCTGAGACAAAAAGGCCGGATTGTTAATGAATATGTTCAAGAATTCCAAGTACTTATGATAAGATGCAAAGTAGAGGAACCACCTACCTGAACAGTCTCAAAGTTTGTCACTGGGTTAAGAGGAGACATCTAAAACACTGTGAAGCTCCAACGATTTGACACAATAGATGAAGCTATTAGGATTGCCCAATGATTAGAAAGGCGGAAAAGGAGCCGAATAACGACTAGAATGACAACTAACTAACCCAGACAAGTGAGTCATCAGACTTTGTCGAGTATCGAGTCAAGTAGAAAGGTTGCTATCCGAGCCGAGCAGAAAAGCCAACCTAAAGATGTAGTGCCAACTCAAATGTATGAGAAGAGGCAAGAGTCTAGCAAGAAGACTAGCCAGATCAAGTACTTCAACTATTAAAGGTTCAGACATATGGCTGCTCGTGCCCAAACCGAAGGACGATGGTCATCAAAGGAAACATCCCAAAGTTAGATGTAGAGAGTACGAATAAGGAACCTGAGGAGGATGTTCCTATCGAGAATGAGAATGTCAAGAAAGAGTTGATTGAGGAAGACGTGTATGCCAAGGACTTGGACTAGCTACTCATGGTTGTCCAACGCAATATGAGTGTGGAACCTTCACAAGAGGAGGAGCACAGAGAAAACTTATTTTATATCACCTGCAAGATAAATGATCAAACTTGCACCCTCATCGTGGATAGTGGGAGCTGCACCAATGTAGCGTCAACCGACCTCGTTTCAAAACTGAGGTTGCTGACTATTGCATACCCGAAGCCGTACAAGTTGCACTGATTGAGTGAGAAGGGAGCCTTACACGTCACTCGGTAAATACTATTACCGATCACTATCGGCAATTACTCTGACCAAATTCTTTGTGATGTACTGCCTATGTACACATCCTACGTATTGTTAGGAAGACCGTGGCTGTTTGATAGGAAAGTCATCTACGACGGTTATAGGAATACCTACATGCTCGAGAAGGATGATCAAAAGATCACACTAAATCCAATGTCGTCGAGAGAAGTTCACAAGTTACAGACAAAACTTGCTCGTGAATCAAAGAAGGCTCTAGTGATGAGTAGAGCCAAGCTCCAAGAAGCCATTAACACTAATGAGCCAACCCTCCTATTGGTTAGGCGATTATTAGAAATGAAGAAATGGAATGATTTACCCCAAGAGGTAACCGTTGGATGAATATGCTAACTTGTTCTTAGAACAATTGCCAGAAAGGTTATCCCCAACCCGAGACATAGAGCACTGCATTGACTTAGTATCCAACGTTGTATTGCCAAATAAGCTAGCTTATCGCATGAAACCTGAGCAAGCTTTTGAGTTTCAACGTCAAGTCAATGAGTTACTGGAAAGATGATGCGTGAGAGAGGGTCTCATGATCAAATACAGGTATCCGATCCCGAGACTAGAAGACGTATTAGATGAATTCAGTAGAGCCAAAATTTTTAACAAGATTGATCTCAAATTTAGCTACCATCAAATCCGCATAAGGCTAGAAGACGAGTGGAAGACTACGTTCAAGACTCGACATAGACTATACGAGTGGATGGTCATGCCCTTCGACTTATCGAATACCCCAAGCACCTTCATGAAACTTATCGACTGTGTGTTGAGACATCTTATTGGAAAGTGTGTCGTAGTATACTTCGATAACATCCTGATTTACAATGCCGATATACCGATTCACTGTAAACACATCAAAACAATCTTGGACATCCTTCATGCCGAAAGACTATTCGACAATCTGAAGAAATGTCGCTTCTACTAGGAGGAAGTGGCATTCTTGGGCTATGTAGTTAGTAGAGAAGGCTTGCAAGTCGATAATGAGAAGATCTAAGCAATTGTTAAATGGCCGACCCCTACTACTTGTGCCGATGTAAGAAGTTTCCATAGATTAGCTTCGTTTTACCAAAGGTTCATCAAGAACTTCAACACCCTCACCGCGCCATTAACTAAATTAATGAAGAAAAACATCGACTTCGAATAAAGAAAAAGAGAGGAGAAGAGTTTTGTTGAGATTAAGAAGAGATTGACCTCCGCTCCGGTATTAGTACTACTTGACTTCAACAAAATTTTTGAACTAGAGTGCGACGTGTTAAGCATTGGAATAAACATTATCCTAATGCAGAAAGGCCAATCAATTGCCTTCCACAATGAGAATCTCCGAGGACCCAAACTAAATTACTCCATGTATGACAAAGAGCTCTTAGCACTAATCCGTGCGCTGCAAGTATAGCAGCACCATCTACTTTTGAGAAAATTTATCATATAGACTGACTACGAGTCACTGCGATACCTCCAAAGTCAAACCAACCTGTCCAAGCAGCAGGCAAGATGAGTTGAATTCTTTGAAAGATTCAATTTTATGATTAAATATAAGTAAGAAAAGAGCAACATAGTTGCGGATGCACTATCGAGAAGGCATGCGCTCTTATTAAAATTACAGACTAAACTGTTTGGTTTTGCAAGTATAAAAAAATAGTACTTCAAGGATCTACACTTTGGACCAATAATTTCGAGATTCGTGGATGGAAGAACAATGGACGAGTGTTATGTATAGGATGGCTATCTGTTCCGAGGAGGAAAATCATGCATGCCAACTTATTCTTAACGGGAATTATTAATTAAAAAAACCTACAGCAAAGAACTCTCTGGACATTTTGAAAAGAGAAGGACCTATGAACCAGTGAACAGCCGATTCTTTTGATCGAGAATGTGAAGAGATGTGCACCGAGTGGTCGAAAGTTATACTATGTGCAAAAAGGCCAAGTGCCAAGTTGAACAAGAGAAAGCGATACCGTTGCTTGTTTCAACGAGACCATAAACTGAAACAAGCATGGATTTTGTTCTCAAACTGACGAGAACTACCCGAGAAAAAGATTTTGTAATGGTCGCTGTGGATCGGTTCAATAAGATGGCACATTTCATGCCCTGCATCAAAACTAATGACGCTACAACTATTGCTTCTCTTTTCTTATAGGAGATTATGCGGATACACAGCGTACCGAAAAGTATAGTCTCCAACAGTAACCCGAAGTTCTTAAGCCATTTTTGGAGAACCTTGTGGCGTCAGTTGAGAACCAAATTACTTTTCAGTACCTCCTGTTACCCTCAAAACTGATGACCAAATAGAGGTGGTTAATCGTACTTTGAGTTCACTGCTCCGAGCTACAGTCGGTAAGATTTTGTTTGATTGGAACATCTGCCTGCTAATGGTTGAGTTTGTTTACAACCGAACTGTACATAACACCACTAAGCAAACCACCTTTGAAATGGTCTATGGATTTAATCCCAAGTTGTCCCCCAACCACACCTCTATACCTGCACCCGTGCAAGAGGACTCCGACGCCTCGACCAAAGCACAATCCCTTCAGCACATCTATAATGAGGTCACTCGGCACATCAACCAGGCTGCTAGAAGAATGCGTGAAAATCCCAAACAAAAGGAGAAACAAATTATCTACAAAAGCATAAGGGCCTTTCAAAATCCTCCAAAAAATCAGCAATAACGCCTATAAGTTGGAATTGCCTAAGGACTATGGGGTTTCTGACACCTTCAACATCGCCGACCTTAGTTTATATCACCCTAATGGAGAACTAAGCAAACACCATTAGAATTTGATCTCAAATCCAAAACAACTCGAAGGGAATGATAAGAATCAAGCTATGGAGCCCTTGACCCGCAACCGAGCTCGAGGACTAAAGGGGCTAGCATGATGAATCCTTATGTTCCAACCAACTCCTGCCGAGGCTGAAGCCGAATGCCTCTTTGCCAAGTCACCTCTAATGCCATGCTGTATGACCGCCCATTATTGTGTGATATACCAAGTCAACGATTACTCTCTATTACTAAGTCAACCAATTACTGGACCTCTTCTTTACTAAGAAGATAAGAGAGAAAGACCGAACTAACTAGGCCATCCCTACTTGAACAAACCTATTAGTCCGTACTTTTTGTTCGCATCTACTAACAACCTTACCAATACAACATCATCACATATACTATATCATGTGTAAAATCTGTAGCACCAATAATTATTTTCCTTGTATATTCATTTTTACCCTTTTGTATCACGTAACACTGTTTTTTTAGGAAATATCTTTTTTGTTTTTTTTTTTTTCCTTTAAGCAAGTTGCCCTAGTTTACGGGTATAAATACTCCTATACTTATAGTTGTAAGAAAAGCAGATTACCTTCAATTCACTTGAATACTTTCTTCCTTGCATAAACACTGCTTATTTACTCTCGACATCACTCTTATCATTTCCCTTAAGTAAGGTTAGATGGCAAGTAACTTTATTAAACCAATTCGTACATCATATCGAATTATACAGTGAGTCCTCGAAAGTTCCATTAGTACTTCATATCTTTTGGAACTGTTCATGAGTTTGCTTACTATTTTCATTCTTCATTTCTTACCATTTTTGTACTTTTTTCTATTAATCATTTTCAAGCTTTCTATAAGTTTAAACCCATCCAGCAACCGGTCTTGTCTGTTCATGATCATGGTTCACATCAGTAAAGCACCACTAGTTCCTGCTTGACAACAACAAGCTCCTATTCCCCTAAGATGTCAAAGGGCTCAAACATTAGAGTGGACTCAAACATTGGAGTCACCATAGACTCGAGCTTGGAGACCATCAGCTCCATGGAAGGAATGTTAACTAGGACCCCCTAAGGCAGAGTTAATGGCTCCTTTCAACTGGTTTCCCTCATACCTAACTTTAGCTCGAGGACCTTCACCTTCGAATAAGCAACTTTCTTTTTAGGCTTTATCTTGGGCTCCCGCCACCTTAGGAACTCCAGTCCACCAGGTTGAGGGCAACTCCCCAAACCTTGCTAACTTGTCACCTACAAAAGGAAATAAACAATTTCAATAAAACATAAACAACCACGAGTACTTACAAGCTCTGCTATAACCAACACAAGCAAGGAGAACTCCTCAATCCTCGAACGACAAAGGACAAAAGACAGATTCCTACGAACCCACACCAACATAACGGAGGAGTCAACTCACATCGAGATCAAACCTATACCTCCTAGCCATTGCTTCATCATAAATTTCTCCATGCCTAAAAAGATCTCAAAGATTAGCTTAGAGAAGTATCTTCACAGAACCTCCTTGACATTAATTAATTGATTATGCCTTAGAGCCATGAAGGCAACAATCTCTTGCTCAGCCCTAGAGTCACTCTTCTTCTAGCACTTACTCGAACTAACTTGGTCTACTAAGTCTAGAAGTTCACTTACTCGAGTAGCTCCACCACAAGGAACTTGTCCTACTAATTCTTCACAAACGAATTGAAACCCTTGAATAATCTCTTCCTATAACAGTTCTGCAAGTATGACCATTTGCCTAAAGTATTCCATAAATAAAAATAATTAAATAATTCTAGCATAGCCCACACTATCAAGTACTTACAAAGAGCCTAAAATGCCTTTAGTATCCTCCACCCATTGGGAGGAACCTAAGTAGGGCAACACCAATGCTAATCAAAGAGCTCCCTTTCAAACTCGATAAAAGAGAGGCGCATCCTATACTCCAGACATTTCTCAAAGATAACAAAGCGCCTACCTAATAGTAAGGTACCCTCTCTTCTAACCTTGGTGCCTACAATACTATGCCAGGCCAAGCCCTTACCCCTAAATAAAATTACTTAAAACATATCTTATAGCAGACAGTTTGCTCTTGCTTACCTAACCGCTTAACCCCTTATCATTTCCACATTTCCACTATTAAATAAATTGGTGGCCTCTAGTACCCTCTCGCAACGGTACACGTCATGAGGGATGGCCCAAATGAGCTCCGCTGTATCTAACCCCTCCATCGCTCTACTTAACTCCTCATATAGTTATTGCAGTGTAGATGAAACTTCTTCGTCCACCGTCGCAAGGGGAGTATAAGTATACAATGGCAACTCCCAAGAAAAAAAAAAGGAAAGAAAAACTAAAAAGAAAAGGAAGAAAGAAAGAATCAGGACACATAAGCATCCGATTAAGATGCTAACTAGGAACAAGAAAACTATGTCCAAGTTAAGTTAAATAAGATAATTAACAATGTTAAAGTCAAGTAAAATGACATTTGATTACAGGTTCTTATGATACAATGTTAGATAAAACTTTTTAGTTTATTATTTAGTTTGTATATTAGACAAAGTTACTAAATAAAAGAGTGAGATACTGAACCAAAACTAAAAAGTTTGTTCTATATAATTAATCCTACAAAAATCTATTTCATATAGTATAAAGTAAATATATGTTTAAAATTCTAAAAATAAACCCACCCGTCTTCCCAAAATCACAATATAGAACTTTCACATAATTTATGATATGAATTTAATTGTTTAATTTTTTAATCTTTTCAAGTATAAAAATTCTATCTAGTATCGCATGCTCTAAAGGTGATAAGAAAGGATGATTATCCTATTTTTCTTATACCATATTATCCAGTTTTTTTTTTTAACCATGCAATTCTACTAACCAAACACTAGCTTCATAATGTCAAAATATAGCTAATAGTGCCAGTAAGTTTAATCGGGTAATCCTTCCATGCCATGAGCGCAACCACTTTGCAATTCCATTTCTTTTTATCCATCTTTTATGCATACACGGTGGCCTTCATTGGCAGGAAAGCGTACACGGGAAACACCGATAGTATCAATATGATACAATCATCAATTCCCATGACAATTAAGGCATGAAATGGTTTTGCATCTTTTTTTCCGCTTTCATGTTCCACGTTGTTCAACTGAATAGAAAGCTAAAACAAACATCACAATAAACCAGCTAGAAGAAAGAGCAGCATAAGATTTACAAGAAATCATGTCAGTTGAATGTCATTCTATGCATTAATATATAACATTACACGGTATCGATCCAATCTATCTAAAAATTGAACTACAACTCACAAAATTGATTCCAACTGCCTGAGTTCTGGGTCTGAGACCTCGGGTATCTCATCTTCCGGGATCCTGTAGGCATCAGCTATGGCCTTTCCCTTATCCAACAAAATTGGTGGAACTGTTTGGAGTAGACTGCAAAGGATATTACTCAAAATCAGAGATGTCCCTAGATATGTTTGCATAATAAAATTGGCAGAGATGTAGAACCTGTCTAGAGCATTGAGGGCAACACCAATCTTCAATTTCATGGACTTGACTGAGGCGTGTGGATCATTTCTAGTCGCATGCAGGAGCAAAGAATCAAGTTCTTCCAACGCCCTGCATGGTATAAGTACAAATGTTGAGACTTTTGTAACAATTTTACGCTGACAAGCGTCAGATTAAATGAAGGCATGTTACAAGATGTAGCAATAGCAAGACCATGTTTGAACCATTGCATATTCTTACTAACTTGTGGAATCGAGGACTGACATCCTGACAAGAATGAGATACAGCATTTTCTCACAGAATTGCTTTCCACATAAAATATATAAGCCCTGTCTTATTTTTACTTACAATATAGAGACTGGCATAATAAATCTTATTCCACATTGTAAGGGGCATGATGCATATAAAATTAAACATGTCTAGCATGTCTTGTGACATAAGACTAGCTAATAATTGTCTGTATCTATGAATGAATGGTACTAACATCTCTAAAAGTTTGCAGGTAAAGAAAACAGGTGCAATCATCGATGGTTCAAGTGCATTTGGGGATAATCAGATTTCACAAGGGATCATTCACATAAGAAAATGAAAATACCTGAGACATCGGTCAACATTGTCAAAAGCTGCTTTACCCTTTCCATCATCGGAAGCATATTGTGCAACCTATAGTTCCAAAGAAAATTTCCAAAGCTCTTAGGAACACATTGCAAACTAAAACTGCCATAAAGAAAAAGGCAATGAGACTGAAGAACTTGCTGTAACATGATACTAATTATAAGTTGAGCAATTGAAGGAAACATATTCAGCAGAAGATAAGAAAGCCAACCAAAGAGGAATAAACGGCCACTATAAATCCACTTTGCCTAATGCCAGGAATGAACAAGATTTTGGATTCTGACAAGCACAAGTATATACTGATTACTGTTTGTTCTTGGACGTTGTGCTTGTGATGCATCAGGCAAGTCTGGCTCTAGAGATTAGGAAATAACTCAACTAAGATGTCTCACTGTTCCCCACAAGATCACTAACGTATGTTGCTGCAAGAGTCCTAATAACTGAATTAAACTCAATAAGACAATCATAAGAAAGAATAAAATTATAGTAATTCATCAGTCACAGGCTAAGTAATTTAATCAGTTATAATCTCCGATGTGTGAAAAATTAGTCAAATGTTTCTTAATTGCATTGTCATTAGTAACTTCAACTATCCAGAATTCGTCCCACACTAACAGATTACTTTGAGTTGTGCCAACAACTGAAATTCTTTAAATTAGAACCAAGCTATTAATTATCAGACCAAAGGGCTACAAAGCCTTTTCAGAAGGCTACATACTTGAATTCCATGCTTTTCCAAGCATTTGGGAGGAAAGATACAGACTTGGATTAGAGGATATGAAGTTTGTGTTTTTTTTATTTTTTAATCAGTTTGAATTAGAGGGTATCAAGTTGGCTGTGAGATATCTAGAAAGTTGCAAGAGAAAAGAATATGCATTTTCCAGATCCTAAAACTAAGCATCAAACGTTTCAAACTATTTAATGCTATGCCTACTGGGAACAAGAAAGATTGTGAGGCTCAATGACCTAAAAAGACTGGAATTCCAAGGAAAGGAAGCAAAACATCTAAAGTGGCCCCTACGGCATAGGTTAATATCAAATGCAGTTATGTCAAAAGGAGATTATTCCTTAATAAGATCTTGAACTTACTGCCCGGATATTAACACGAAGAGATGCAGCAGGGCCAGATCGCAGAAGAGATCGGCAGGTACCATATTCAGGTTTATCTCCTTCAAGGGTTTTCTCTGTAGAATTGTGGTCAGTAACTAAGAGTTTGGGCAGTACATCTCATTTCAGGTAAGGAAGCATATTTTTTTACAGGGTAAAACATGGATTATTTTAAAAATTTTAAAAAAAAAAAAAAGATGCAGCATAGGATATTAAAGAAAAAGAAGCCGCACGACATAAGTACACAAACAAGCGTGCAGCTCCATGGCAGCAGAATCAAATCAGGAATCTGTTGGCCATTTCATACTAGAAAAGGATTACTCATTCAACAAAAACATGATTACATAAAAATAGTTTTCCAAAAGTCCCAATTACGAAGAAATAAATCACCAACAAAAACTGAAGAAACAAGAATATTGCATGAGGGGTCAGCAGGGCTATATAAATGGAAGCTGGAAATATATATCTCCAGCCCCACCTTCCTAAAGTTAGAGCTTTGATTGCAATGTAAATAAAGGTAGTTGGTTACCCAAATCTTTAATCTGCAGCTCAGTCAATATCACTGCAGGCACATAAACCTCCAGTGGATCAAGCTTTTTTCTGTCAAATGCAATTAAATGACATTAGATCCTTAGCAACATAAAGTTAGTCATGCAACATTGGGAAATTTGCCACAAAAGCCCATGAGGCTTGTGAACTAGAAATCCAAGAGGAGACTATAGAAGCAATGGATAACGCCTTTTTTTTTTTTTTTTCAAAATGTTCAACATGTGACAATATAAATCCAGGAAATATGACACACACACACACACACATGCACAGAGAGAGAGAGAGATCTATTAGATTGACAAAGGCAGTATCAAGACAGCATCATAAAAATGAAAACATCTAATCGTTGAGAAACAAACAGGATCCCATGAGTGTCAGTTTCCAATTAAGTCCATTAGTGTCACTTATAAACTTAGGCTAGAATTGGTGATGTTGGACATGACACAAACATGAAACAATATACAAGATGCATTTGTATAAAGAACCCAAAAGTGCAAAACAGAAAGATTGTTAGTCCACATATAATGAATTGGTAATTTGATATCATTTTAAACTTTGTCCAGGGCTCTAAATTAGAATTAAGCTTTATGTCGTTCAAAGAATGCTATGCAATATCACACAAACAAACCAATGATTGCAACTGCATGATATTTTAAGCTTCTCAATGACTGAAAAAGAAGGTCTAATACCTACAAGTGAAACCCAACAGAAATAGACACCAGCCTCTAAGTGTGTGAATGCCATGAAGCCTTGCCTGTGAGAGTAAAGAGGCTCACTTATTTCATTAAGGCCTCACACTAAGACCTAGACAAGAGCACAAGGTGTTTCAGGAGAAGGACCACATCATGTGCTGACAGGCACCCTATGCCTTAGCCAATATTTGCATGTTCCACCTTCTTATGAGGGTCAGGGAGTCAATGCTAGTGCCACATACATGTAAGTCTCTTCTTCATGCATGATCCCACACTCTCATCATCTCTCACTTCATGCCCAAAAAGGTCAGGCAGTTCATGGCAACAAAAGCAACACAACAGTGCACTAAGATCTCAACACAAAAGCTAGGCACATTATATGATGTATCCTTATCAAACCTCGTGGTTCACCCCCTCAACTAATTACCAGCTGCCTTGCCCCAATGTGCACACTTGTGCTCTACAATCTCCCATTACATGCATCATTCTCTCACTAGTCACCATGCTCCTAGCCCCATGCCTCGTCAAATCTTCACGTAGGCTCATTCTTATCCTGCCTTGCCCATGAGGCATCAATTAAGTGCATCAGACCAAACAGAACCAGGAAAACATAGCCTTGTAAGCCTTAATAAATTAGGAATACAACCAACCTCACCCTTAGACATTGATTCTGTGTCAAAATTTATTCGTGATACACCAACTTATGCCCTAAGTATTGACATGTTTATTGCAATTCACCTTTGAGAACATATACAAGAATTTCATTTGCATACTAACAAACCGATCATTCTAAAGACACTATTGATGAAAGTTTTGTATTTTTGATTGTCATCAACCTTCAAATTTTCCACCATTAGCAATATCATGATTCACCACCAGCACTCCTCCCAAAAGCTACCATCCAAGGAAGAAGATCCAAATCCAGATCCACAATCATCACTCACCTAAGACTATACCGAAAGGAACACCTCTTCCTAAATCTTCACTACTAAAAAATAATTAGAGATCAAAAGAAGCCTATTACTTCCAAATTAAGTGCTTCGATTTGTAACATCTTTCACACAGGATCATCACCATACAGAGTAGGCCAAATTTCGAGTTGTCAACCAATATCTCTATTCAATTTCATATAAGGAAGTCCGAGGGAAACATAGAAAGAAGAGCTATGTGTATGAACACATAAGGATAAGAGAACATAGTAGATATAACCGACAAACTTGTGGTACAAATAAAACCTCTATTGCCAAAAATTCCTATCAATTGGATTGGAGCTGCCTCCTGAATATTCCAAAACTCTATATAAAGTCTCATTCTTTATTTGGTCTTAGCACTACAAATGATCGATATACTTCAATTCTATGCATGTATCCTCAATAGCCACCACAAACTGCATCTGCCAGAAAACAGCTAGTATGAAAAACGATCGCATAGAGAGCACGCAAGACAATTTTAGAGTAAAACTCGCATGATATTGTCCTCGGAATGAACTCATAGGTCCCAAGTTCCAATTGCTTGGGGGTAATTTCAAGTACCTGGACGATCAATAAAACCTTTTTTTAAGAAATAGGCAGTTGTAGCATCAAACAATGTAGATTACCTCTTCACATATTTATCCAGCAAACTGGCTCCAGTAGCATCTGCGTTGGTTTCAAAAGAGAAAAAGCAACTAAAAAGGTGAAGATAAAGAGGAAAAAGAAGAGGGAGAGAGAGAGATACGGAGAGAGAGAGATGGAGACGTACAGTTGGAGACAAATATCCAGGGAGAGAGAAAGAGGGAAATTGAAACCAATCGCCTGCTTTCCCGCCATTGGAGTGGGGACAATCCGCACCTTAAGGTTGCAGCGTGAGTGAGGGTTTTCTCGCCGAATGTAATAATTTGGCTAGGAGAGAGAAAGCGAGAGCTGCAACTGCTACTCCGACGGAAAAGTGGGCCCACGGCGGTGGTGGTAACGTGCGCAGGAGTGGAGACGGTTTCCATGGCTAGCACAACAACATTCGTGAATGGGATAATGTCTAATAGGTTGGTCTCGATTTCGGATTTTGTTGGTCCCGCGGTTCCAATTTGCATCCGTTGGATTATTCATGACCACGAAAAATATTCGCACCTAGGAGCGGGTAAGTTTCATTCCGGTACCATTCTTAGACTCGTTTGAGGACTGTGAACCGATCTAAAGGACGGTTGAATTGGCTTAGTCCGGTTCAACGCGAGCTTAAACCGTCGAATCTTGAGGATCTAGACCATTTGACCGTCTAAGCTCATTGAATAGGTAAGTTGTGTAACCAGTTAGTTCGATTTTTTTTTTTTTTTATCAAATACAAAAAAAAAGTTTCTTTTTAAAAAAAATTAAAAGAAAAGGACAGAAAATTTCATTTCTCTACAACGATTTGCAATCAATAATTATATTATGTTTTATTTCTCTATTGTAGTTCACAATTTCGTAACTAAGGAAAATTATTTATTCATTACAACCTCTCTCGTTTTACTTAATATAACTCATTATTTCAGTATTATACTAATATTAACTTTATGCGAAACAAACCTATTATTTCGAAATAGAATAAAATTTTAATCAAAAATATTAGTTAATCTTAAACGCGACATTAAAACTTATTATTTCAAAGAAAACCAACTGAGAAATTAATAAAAAATTGGAAATTATTAAAATTAATAAAAATTAGAAATTAATAAAAAAAATTAGAAATTATTAATATGAATAGTAAAGTTAAAAAGAAAAAAAGAGCTGGTTCAATGGCTAGTAAACCGGCCCTTAAACCACTAGCCTACTAAAGTAGCCCAGAACCAGTCAGGCTGATCACAATTTGACCTTTAGCAAGCTCATGAACTGGCAATTCCAAACCAGTTCGACCTAGTGATCAGGTGTAACAATTTGCTCTCCTTATCAAATTAAACTTACTATAATAATTCGGTTTTTTTTTTTTTAAATTGAACCTAACTATACAGTTCAGTTTATAAATTTTTCAAACTTAATTAAAACAGATTCTGTCCAGTTTAAAATATTTATGTCAAATTTTTACTAAATATTTTTATTTCTAATAATATGATTTCATTTCCATTGAACTTTCATATATTTTTAATTAATTTTTTACATATTTATCATATATAATGATACTTAGTAAAAAGTTACACAAAATCTTAACAAACTCAACTTTATTGAATAAAAATAAGATACTCTATTCTAACGAAGGAGTAAAGCTTGCAATAAAAAAGCAATATAAAGAAAATAAAATAGACACACTAAAGATCAAAAAAGAAATTAGATATACATAAAAAAGTATTAAGGTGAGATCTTTAATTTGAAAACATATAAGAAAATAATAATTTAGAAAAAAAATTTTAAATGTGAAATTTCGAATGAAACCCATTCAACTTAATTTTAATATTTTACCCAAAAATAAGAAAAGAAAAAGAAGAAAATATGAAAATTTTGATAAAATCCATAAAGATTTATGAAAAAAATATAAAATATAACAAAACAATTGTATGAAATTATTTTTATCTAATCAAATGGTTCGACTCAATTCGATTCTATTGTTCGAACCGAATCACGAACTATTTATATATTATTGAATTAAATCACGATCAAATGATTCATAAAAATAAAAAAAAAAAACCAATTTTTTAATTCAATTTACAATTCAATCCGAGATTTACAATTTTTTTCCCAACTTTATTAGCAGTTGAATTTGTCTCTCTTTCCTCATAAGAAGACAAACAAAATTCAATAACATTAATATACTCGTGATCATGAATCTAACTTTTAAAAATTTATTATTTATGTTTTTACATGTTAAAATTTAATTATACTATCATTAATCAAATCATATACAGTGTACCGCTACAATAGAAACATTTTTCGCACCATGATGTGTCTGCAAAAAAACTAAAGAGCTATAATAAAAACCTAAGGAAAATGATGAGTCCTACGAAATGTTGGCAGAAAGTGTCTACCAAATTAACATGAAACTAATCAAACCTTTCCAGTTGTTTCAAGTATTTTATTTACTTCAAACCAACAACAAATTATTGGTCCAACATGTTTTCATATGTAATTTCGGCCGCCGAAAGATTTCGGCTTGTCTGTCTATCTCTCAAAAACCTAAATACACATGACACGGTTTAAATAAAAAGCTATAATATACGATGTGAAGCTTCTGGCCAGTTGGTGAACCTTCAAAAATCCAGCATTTTCTTTAGTAAGAATGCTCCATCAACACTGATCGAGGATATTTTTGCTGAGCTACATATTCCAACATCACCTAATCCAGGAAAGTATTTGGGTATGCCTACTCTTTGGGGAAGAAATAAGTCAAAAGCGATTAGGTTTGTCAAGGACAAAATCAAGACAAAGTTGAAGAGCTGGAAGCGGAGCCTTCTATCAAATGCAGGTAGAGAAATTTTGATTAAGGCTACTGCCGGTGCAATTCCAAACTACTCTATGGGTTATTTCAGGTTCACAGCAAGGTGGTGCAAGGAAGTAAATTCACCGATTTCTCAGTTTTGTTTGGATGAAGTTAAGGATGAAAGAAAAATACACCGGATGACTTGGGATAAGATGAGAGAGGGGTGGTCTTGGCTTTAAAGACTTGTATGACTTCAATTCAGCCCCACTAACTTGGAGAATACTCACAAACGCCAAAGCCTTTTGGGTATGTTTCGTAAGAGGCATTTACTTTCCTTACGCGTCCTTTCTGCAGACGTCTAAAGGCTCCCATGATTCTTGGAGCCGGTCAAGCATTCTTCAGGGAAAGGAGCTTCTGTTAAGAGAAGAACTCTGGCCGGTTGGAGATGGAGTTTCTATCAGAGCAAGTCTAGACCGTTGGGTTCTAAATGCACCAAGGGATATTCCTTTGTTTAAATCTAATACCTTTGATTCTGAACTTAAAAGATGCAGACTTAATTGACAGAAAATGGGATACCTAGAAACTCGGGCAATTCTTCGATCCACACTCAATCAGAGCTATTCAAGAAATTCCGCTTTCTCATGTGCCTACTAATGATCGATCGCCTTGTTTGGCCCCATGATAGATTAGTGAAATACATAGTTAAAACGGCTTATAATTTTATTCGCTGCTTGAATTTCCCTAACAATACACTGTACATCCCCTCATGTTAATGAAAAGTATTTCTGGAAGCAAGTTTGGGATTGTCCCTCTTTGCCTATGGTGAAACACTTTTGTGTGGTGTGCTATAGATGATAGCATCTCAACCTAGTACAACCTTTATAGTAGACATGTCATCGATTCTCCTAAATGCAAGTTTTGTGATGATTTTGAATCAATTGAGCATTTATTATTGTTAGGTTCTGCTTAGAAACAACCTTTTATGGCTTGCTTCACTTGGTAGTAGGGTTGTGTTGGGAGGATAACATGAGGCTTGATGGCTGGATCCTAAAAACAGTGAGAAGTGCAGCAATTGAAAAACAAGAGGCCAGTATCCTTTTTGAAAGAAATTGTACGGCTCTTTGGAGCATCTGGAAGGCCAAGTGTGAGGGGGGGTTCTCAATTCAAGAATGCCTGATGTGGAGAAGGTACTAATTTAAGCATCCAGGCTCTTGAAGAGGTAAATAACTTAAACGAGAAAGAAAATGCATCGAGTCTTTCGTATCCTAGATCGGATTTGTTGCGCGCAAGGTTAATCCACCAAATGTTGCAACGTGTGGAACATCTCAATGATCTTCTACAACTCAGGTCACTCCATCCACCACCGTTGCTGAGATCAGTCCAACCATGGCGCCATCTGCTGGTTGTTGTCCGGACAAATCTGGACTTCACAGACCTCTACATCAACCAACTCTTTCACCGCTAATGCAAAGGCCGAGCCTTTTAGATGGCAGTTGTTGGCGGGCGCCACAAACTTTCCCAGGTAAAAATTAATTTTAATGGTGCTTTTGATCATTCGTCTAAGGCTGCTGCTACAGGCGTTATTGCTAGAGATTTTACTAGTTCGGTGTGTGTAAGGGATTTAACAAAAGATGTGTTGCTAATTCTCCTATTGAGGCTAAAGCTATCGCCTGCTTAGAAGCTATTAAATCGGCTATTGATCGTAGTTGGAGTGATGTGGTTTTTGAGTCTGATAGTGGTGTAGTAATCGAAGCTGTAACTTCTAAGTCGGATCCCCCTTGGGCTTTACATGTTTTCATGGTGGATATCGATTTTCTAAAGAAGTTTATAAGATCGACATAATATAATGGAGTTTGGTCAGAAGACAAACTAATATGGCTGCAGATTGGAACGCCCCAGAGTACGAGGATGGAGATGTGCCCTACGGATTGGGTTCTAAACCCACAATCTCCTTTAGAGGATATTTTGCTCTGTGATTCATCTTATGTTGTTGATTGTACTGATATTTCTCATGTACTAAACAGTTTACATCTTTGAATGAATTTCTCTTTGGCCAAAAATAAAATAAAATGATAAGCGTATCTCTTTTACTCTAATTGGTGAATGACAAATCAGTATGAACTAGAAAATTTTACAATTTCTAATATATCTGACACTTGTTGTATCAAAGATCGTTTTCCTTAAATAAAACAATTAAAGAGAATAGTAAGAAACTTGGAAAGGAAAAGGGTGATACGTGATTTCTGAAATTGGAAAAAAGTGGAAAGATAAAAAGTAAAAAAACGTAGGAGAGAAAAAGGTGAGAAAGAAATGAATGTTAAAAAAGAGAGGTTAGTATGATTAAAGCTTTTCTCCGTTATAAACTAGTAGCAGCTAAGCCTTGATGTGTTTGTAGAAATTAAGTACAGGAGAGTTTAAATAAAGAGCTATGATACACATGACAAAGATTCAAACCGAAATTGGAAATGCACGGACAAAACAACCACACATATCTCTCGTGCTCTAGTTTTTGGTGAAGGACAAGTTAGTAAAAGTCATACGATTCTATAATTTCTAATACACTCGATATTTGTTTGTATTGGGATCGTTTTTCGTAAATAAAACATCGAAATAAAACAATTAAAGAGAATAATAAGAAACTTGAGAGAGGAAAAGAATGATGTATGATATTTGGGATTGAAAAAAAAAAAAAAAAGTGGAAGGATAAAAATAAAAAACGTGGGAGAGAAAAAGGTGAGAGAGAGATGAACATCGGAAAGAGAGGTTATACTTTCCAAATGAGAAGCTTGTTTTTAAAATGAGAGCTATTAATGAAAATATTAATTAAAAGATTTCAACATATAAGATAACTATATAATATACCAAATGGTGGTTAGGAAAGCCCTTAAGCTTAAATTATATATATAAATATAACTAATTGTAGTATCTAAATACCAATAGAACTTTGATATATATAGTATGTATGAAACATGAATTCTACTATTATATATATTATCGATATTTACATATTATACATACATACACATAGTATATTATATCTAATGAATCTTTTATCAAAGGCTATACAAACATTACTCGTTTTGAGATTTGTCCATAAAGGTGGCTATCCATTTTTTTAAATGAATATATGATTTATCATAAAAGAACAAATATGATCTATATTTTATAACTACTTGTTAATTTCAATTAGGAATGGATACCCGTCAACTTCCGTTTAGACAACTAATATTATTAAATAAATTTAATTAGAAAATTAAAAAAAAAGGGAAAAAAAAAAACACAAAACTTGAAAATTTTTTCAAAATTTTGCTTGAAATTTTAGACATCTAGCTAAGTCACGTTGATTTTCTTTTTCCTCTTCAACTCAACCTTTAAGATATGAAAGTTTTGTCCTCGAAGAGATCTAAGCCCACCTTTATCTACTTGTTCTCTATCATATCGTCTTCCTTTTCTCTTGATTGTTTAAGATAAATAAGAGCAACACACCAACATCTCCCTATGTAAATGCTTTTTGATATATTATTTTGAGTGAGCGAGTACAGTGTAGGTAAACTATGAGATACTACTCGTACCCTATTCTATAAATATAGATTTCAAAATTTTTGTACCTAAAATATATCTTATGATTACAAAGTGCCCTAAGGAATTTATATTTTTTGTTCTTTATCTTTCTTCAAAACTTTGTAGTAGATGCATAATTAATATCAAAATTGTAACTATAATATTACTAAACCCACCAATAATAATTTGTATAGGTTGTAAGATATCTTAAATTAAGACAATATAAAACTTTAGTAAGTAAAATAAAGAATTTTTTTTAGCTAAAAATGTTCAAACCATTAATTAGGTCATATTTAATTTTTTTCTATCTTTTATTTTCAAATTATCAAAATAAAATGTTTATCAAATCATAATATTGTTATACATAGAATGTACAACCATGTGTGAATTATTCCAATGTAATATATTGGATGATAAATTAAAAACTGAGATATTTTTAACACTATACTAAACTAAAGTTAGTAAAAGAAGATGAAGGAAAAAAAAGATAGTAAAAGAAGAGAATGGTTTTTACTATTGAAAAAAAAAAAGACAAAGAGAAAATGGGATTAAATAATAGACACAAGTAATGTATAGTTTTAAGGTTTTATTATGAACTGAGCTTTTATTATTATTTTCTTTAATATTAAAGAAAACAATAGTATTAATTTTTTATTTATTACCATTATTTAATTATTATTATAAAATAAGTATAAAGTACTATGAAATCGGTACTTTGTATACTTTAGCGTACAAGTTTCAAGATGAAACAAAATACCCTAACTTTATACTCATATCCTGCTTTGTAAGAGCAAATTTGAAAAAATTACAATCGATAACCAACCTTATGACCTTTATCACCTACCAAAACCTACCCAATACAATAAAGTCTAGATGAGTACCCTATACGACAAGGTAACTTACCAACACCTACTTATTATGCATCTGATTAGTTTGATGTTTTGCATTCTAAATTTATATTTAGCTCATTATGGATGCTACATATTAGTTTAGTTTATCACTTATCATGATCTAATCAAAACAAAAGGATTTTATATGCATAAGTGGAGAGATTTGATCTTGTTTTTTGTTCTTGCGTTTTTATTTTATTAGTATTACATTGATTAATTACATATATTTAATAATATTAGTAGTTTATTTAGAAATTAGCACGTATCCTTAATTTAAATTAACAAATGAGTATAAAAGAATAGATGATGTGCTTTGTTGAAAAGAAATTGCTTCTTTATAAAACACATGTAATTTTTATGTAAGTTTATTAAAGTTAAAGGGTAATCTTTTTGCCCTTCTTGATATTAACCATACACTTTAAAAAAAATAAATGAAAGATTAAAAGGGTCTTCTTTTCATTGTATTTTAATTTTAGAACATACCTCTAAAGTTGAGTACAATTTGGGAGGATATGACAACAATGTTAAGCTTCAAGTTGAAACCTAAGTGCTTAAATGTCAAGCGGTTCCACCCATTGAAGAACTGAGTAACAATCATATGCCCTGTTAACCTAACATTTTGATCACAAGCAAATCCAATAGGAATACAAATGTGGAAAATGGATTAGCTTGGGAGGACATTGTTGAAGACTCTAATGACATCGATTTAGATGATGGTATTGCTATAAGTGAAGGGTAGCTCCAGTCTATAGATGATAATCATAGGTCAAACCGGAGAAATGACTGGAGGCATAGGTTGACTACAGATGTGGGTACAGTTGGAAGCTCGGATGCCATACCATTCTAACAACTAGTGTAGGTAGTGGACTTGTATTATTTGAGGAGAGCATGAATGACGGTAAATGGAGTTTCAACAATGAATTTAAGGTAGACATGAGGTTTCAGAGAAAGAACGTTTACAAACAGTTGTGAAGATGCATTATGTTTTGAACCATCATGACTTTGTAATTGTAGAGTCCAACAAGAAAATCTGGTATATCAAATATGCTAATTGGGAAAGAGTTGCAAATGGAAGCTACAAGCATGTCAAAAGAAGCATTGTGAGTGTTTTGTAATAACTAGGTTTACAGCTCACACATGTGCTTGAATCTTACTATTAGCCAAGACCACCCTCAATTGGACTCAATCATCCTATCTCATTATATTATTAAGGAAGTACAGGAATTACCAAGCATAAATGTGAAATATCTTCAACACACCATTTGCAAGCAATACAGATATACTATATACATAAAAAGAGTCCGGGAAGCAAACCATAAAGTTATTGAAAAGGTTTATGGAAAGTGAGAGGAATCATATACAGTGCTTCCACATCTATTATATGCTATGCAAGAGGCCAATCCAAGTACTATGGTTGAGTAGAAATGTTAAGATGGCAACATTGCAAGCTATGCGTTCTTTGATAGAATGTTCTAAGCCTTTAGGCCGTGTATCGAAGCTTCTGTATATTGCAGGTGTAATACCATTACTCACTCAGTTAACTAGTTACTTATCTCTTATGTAAATAATTAAACTAACTAAGTTGTTCTTTTCAAGCCTGTGATTACCTTAATGGTACATTTATGTATGGAAAGTATAAGCATAAGCTACTTATTGCGACCAGAGTTAATGGTGAACGTCCCTTTAGCATTTGCACTTATCAATGAGGAATATCAGGATATTTGAGATTGGTTCTTAAAGTATGTTCTCATGCAAGTGATAAAGGGTCTTACTAACATATGTTTAATCTTTGACTGTCATGTTGGAATATGGTTCATAATTGAAGGACATAATACAGTATAGCCGAATGGTTGGCCATAGCGCTAGTGTATCCACTACGTTGTTAGTAACTTTAATTACTAAGCCAAGAGCAAGGAATGCAAAGAACTAATGAAAAAAAAAAAAGTTGCACATCAATTGTAACCTCACAAATTCCATGCATACTACAATGAGGCTAAAATGATGAGTCCTCACACCAGAGTATACTTTAAAGAATTATATTCAAGGATGTGTGAATATCATGGTAGAATAAGCAAGGTTGGATGGTGTTATTCAATTGCTTAAGGACATCAATCTACATAATGCACCTAGGTTAAGACCGAATATCGAACGAGACTCTCCACCACATAAGTCACAACATAAATGGCATTGTCGAGGACAAGGACATAGATGAGGTAGAGGGGCAAGGACACCAACAAGCCAAGTTAGGCATTATGGACAATCCCTCTCCTCAATACTATTTACCTCCTACATCTCTTATAGTGCTTGCATTCCAATTTCAAACACCCTTCATCAAAGAGAGTACCATTTACCTCTTACATCCCCTATAGTGCCTACGTTCCAATTTCAGACACCCTTCATCAAAGAGAGCTCCAACAATCAGATTTATGCTCCTCCTCTCCATTAAGGAGTTTAGCTAGATATCGTAACAAAGACATGAGCAAGGGGCTTATGCAAGTTGAACCTACTTTGGTTCTTATGCATGTGAAATACTTCAATATGACTACTGAGGATAGGGCATAGATCATATAGTTAAATGCAAACCAAATGGTGTAGCCTCAACCTAATATAAATATTCGGGAAACATTGTACTTATGTACGCCGACGAAGCAAACAACATTAGATTATCACTAGCTGTAGCTATTTGAAAAATTGATTGTAATTGATGTACATTTTGTATATACTTGAAAGGAGTAATAAAACTTTTGAACTACTTAATTACAATTTTCCAACATTTCATTTATCATTTGCTCTACTATGGTAGCCAATGGTATTAATGCTTGTGAAATATAGAATTTGTATGGTATTCCACTTTACAGGTGCTGATAAGTTTTGACAATAATGCAGCATTACTTATACAATTTTGAGGTGTTTGGATCTTGTTATAAGGGGTTTGTTGTAGCTATGAAACCTAGTTCAAGTATCGTTTTATTGTTGGAATTAGGGTGTTTACTTCATTTGTATAAAATTAGGTATATGTATGTACTGTGTCTTAGATCTAAAGGAGCTATTGATTTTTAACTGTTTGCTTATAATTACCTCTTTAAGGTGCAATTTTAGTCCAAGTTATACTTTTGGAATTATTTTCTCAAGAGCAGTATTTTTAACCGATTTTTATGATTTTTTAACTTAGTTCAAGTTATACTGATTTTTATGATTTTTAACTGTTTGCTTATAATCACCACTTTAATGTTTATGTCTCCAAGTTAAACTTAATTCATGTTGGTGTAAATTTATATAAAAAAAAAAACTTAATTTTCACGATTTGTAATAATTAACCATAAGGTCCTAATATTTGTAAATTTTACCTTCTTTCCAAGACAAAAATATTTAAACTTGCAATCATAAATCAACTATTAAAAAATGTGCATGATTTTATAAATCTAATTTAAATTTTCAAAAAAAAAAAACCTTAATTTCCACAAGTTTAATTAAAAATAGTTCAAAACACTCTAATATTTAGAATAGTCAACTAATTTTGATAAAAGTATTAAAATTTGTGATTATGAAAATAAAATTACAAAAAATAATCTAAAATTTGTAATGTTATAATTAAATTTCAAAAATATAACTGAAGCAATAAAAATAACAAAAAACATAAAGTAACCTAATTTTTTGTAATATTTACATTAAAATTTCTAGAAAATTTTGTTGACAATTTCGATGAAAGTACAGTAAACATTGTATTGATATAATATAATTCCATAAAAAATGGAACACTACCAAATTTAGGGAGAATACATTAAATGTTCATTATTTAATACAATTTAGAAAATTCAAACACTTAGCAATTTATTTTAAAAAAAAAAAAAAAAGCACTTCAAATCTTCATTATTTTAATGATAATTTGTAAGAATCTAATTTTAGCTATTTTGAGGAAGGTACATTAAGAATTCAAAATTAGTCAATATATTTTTACAAAATTCATATTTTTTTTATCAATTTAAAGGAGGATGCATTAAACATTCATTACTATTGATAAATGGGAAAATTGCACATGAAAGAATTAATATTCTAGTCAAGTTTATATAGAGAACTGTATTTTTAAGTGGTTTAAAAAATAAAAATAGAGGATTTGCATTATGTTAAGTGAATTAAAGAGAAAATCGAGTAACAACTCTATTATAGCTCTTATTAATTATATATATCGTGTCATGTGAAGTGCACACTAGGATGTTGAGGTGGTGACTATATGTCCTCAAATTATAAGGGATGGTTAAGGTAAAATGCACTTTACTTATGTGAAGTTGTTCTCTTTTTCTTTCATGAGGTTGTTGATCTACAATCAACCAGATTTTGATTACAATTCTATCTTCGAAATGTAGACATAAAAATGGAGTTGTTGCTAGCTGATTTTTTTATTAAAATTTTCATCTAAACTTAAATAGGAGCAAAAAAATTTAATGATATTAACATATCATCAATATATCGAAATATGTTGCTTTTCATCTAAGTCTAAATAGGACGCTTTTGCAGATTCAAAAAATCTAGATCATGATGTCAAAATTGTTAGCTTTAATTTCATAGATCTATGAGAGCAAACTGACTGACTGACTCACTATTTGGTAAATAAATTTAGGTTATTAATATCTAATTTCTGTTTCATACTAATTTTTTTAGTTTAAAAAACTTGTGAAGAGTACTAGAGTAGATATTACATTTTTCTATTAGACTCTAATGTATTCTATCTTGATTGTTACCAATAGAAGTCCAATTTGTTGTTGAAAAGGGGAAAAAAAAAAAAAAAGGTGCAAGTGACAAATCTTCTCCATCTATAAGTAGACTAGTTTATTAAAAACGTACAAGCAAAGCACTTCTTTTCCCTGACCACTTAATGAGTGTGCATGGAAGACCAAGAAAGGGCTAACGAAGACAGAAGATCATTCTAAAAATTTAGAAGATCATCCCTATGCGAAAAGAGGCTATAGGAAAATTAGGTCAACCCAAAATAGCAATATAGGTGGACCAAATGCATAGCTATTTGTCAACCAATTTTGTAACTAATGGTGAAACAAATTTGCAAATATTGGCCAATTGAAGTTCTTGTAAATCATCTGAGCTAAAAGATTTCCATTAGTTTTGTTTGTTTTGCAAACTCTTTTTTTTTTGTGTATTTAATTAATCTCCCGTTTTAGAGGTTAATTATGGTCTATTTTATGAGCTTATAAATTGGCATTCTATGTAATAAAACAATTAATCAATGAAGGAACGAATGGAGTTACTATTAAACCTTTTGATGTATGGATTTAGTGAGATGGATATTTATAATTCATGAATAATGAAAGCATTATATGTCTTTACTCTATTGAGTTTTTATCAATTTAGTTTAGGTCATGTTGAATTAGTTATCTAAATCCCATGCATCATATCAATATCTATTTAACACCGTAGGTTATGTCGTAGACACCGCACCATAACAATTACCAATTCAATCTAAATTCGTCCGTTCTAGTTTTGATACATATTGTTCGATACTGATTTGTCCGTTCCCTTTTATTTTCAGTTGTTGCAGTCTTGCAGATATTCAAAGACGAAATAAAAGTACCTTTTTTTTTTTTTTTTTCTCGTTAGTTTATCGATTTTGAAAATCCAATATCCGAAATCCTTTTATCAGTTGGTATCGGAGCAAATCTAGTTCCCGAATACTTAGTATAGGAAGCTTTAAAATGCAATTAATGGTGTTTTAGCTAAAACAAATGTGCCCCAATCAAAAATTTGTCCATTGTTCTAATTTGTCCACTTCTCTAATGTAATCAGCCAGGAAATAATCTACGAAATAATATTAAATATGTGCCTTTTATCACGTGGTTACACTTATACAACTATATTTTATTTAAGTTGGGTAGGTGATAGATCCCGTTGAGTATTAATAATTACACACGGAATCAATAGTCAGATTCTTCTCAATCAAAGGGATTCTTCAATTGAAGTGACATAACTCCTATATCTTTATTTCTTGGAACCCTGAAACCTTAATACCAATTTAGGGAAACTTTTTTCTTCAAACCAACAAAGTTTACACTAGGTGAAAATTGTTTCACTAACACCAAGAGTCAAGAGCTCAGGCCAATTTCTACATGGGAAAATACAATGGCACTTTCAAGAAAATAGAATTTAAATGTTTTAAAATAAGTATATAGGTAAATTAGATTTTCTTCGAAAATAAATTTTTTCATGAAATGAAAGTTTTTCAAAAGTGAAGGACTAAGGTACTTATTATAAGAAAAACCTAAACCCTGATAACTGAAAGTAATGAATTTGCTCTATTTTTACTCCTAGAATTACCAAAAGAAATAGATTTCCTATTTTACTTTATAGGGACAAAATTGCATAGTTTAAAGAAACTAGATCGATACTTCAATCATTGTGGTAAAAGTCAATATTATCAGATCCGACTCGAATAGTTAATCCGGATATATAAGAGAATCAACAGTTAAATAAGCATAACTGAATCTGATCGATATTCAATTGGAATTAAATTAAGATTATATTAGATCGATTTTACGGTGAGATTAAGTCAAATTGAATTAAACCGTAACAATAGATCCAAATTTCACAACAAAGGTAAAAACCATGTCATGTCACTGGTAACCTAGAAAAGGAATATTGCAATTTTCTTGCATACACATGACAATTTTGGTCTTATTCCTAAGTTCGAAAACTCTACGTTTCTATATTCATAATAACACAAGCAGTCAAGAATACCTCACATCACATGGGCAAGTTGAATGGCTAGGTACCACATAGCAAGCTAGCAATATCTACAACTAGCTAGCTACCATTCAAAGCATCCCCTTTCCTACAAAACAAAACTCTAAGGCGCATAGCAAAAACTATCTTGAATATCTCCCCTTATCACCAATCAATTCATCCTCGTTTTTTTTTTTTTTTCCTTCTCTTTCTCCGAAACATCCACGCAAGAAAAAAAAAAAATGGAGGTCTCATGGGAAGCAAGCGTGACAGACTCAATTAACACCATTTATCTACTCTTTTCAGCTTATTTGGTGTTTGTCATGCAACTCGGCTTCGCGATGCTCTGTGCCGGGTCGGTCCGTGCCAAAAATGCCATGAACATAATGCTCACCAACGTCGTCGATGCGGTCGTTGGTAGCATCTCTTACTACCTCTTCGGTTTCGCTTTTGCTTTTGGTGAAGGATCCAATTCCAATCCTTTCATTGGTACCTACTATTTTGCTCTCGAGGACATTCCTAATGATACATATGATTATAGCTTTTTTCTTTACCAATGGGCCTTTGCAATTGCGGTTGCTGGGATTACAAGCGGTTCAATAGCCGAGAGAACCCAATTTAGTACTTACTTGATTTTTTCATTTTTCTTAACGGGATTTGTGTACCCAATCGTGGCTCATTGGGTGTGGTCATCAAGTGGGTGGCTAAGTCCTAGTGCAACCAACCTTTTCTTAGGTTCGGGTGCGGTAGACTTTGCCGGGAGCGGTGTTGTACATTTAGTAGGAGGAATCGCAGGCCTTTGGGGCTCTTTAATTGAAGGCCCGAGAGTTGGTAGATTTGATGCATTTGGTAAAGCCGTGCCCATGAGAGGCCACAATGCAACCTTGGTGGTACTTGGAACCTTCCTATTGTGGTTTGGATGGTTCGGGTTCAACCCGGGCTCTTTCGATAAGATATTAGTGGCATACCCCACCACATCGAACCAAGGTAATTGGACCGGAGTGGGTCGGACCGCAGTGACCACCACTCTAGCCGGTTCAACGGCCGGACTCGTCACACTGTTCGGTCGACGGTTACTAATAGGCCATTGGGATGCATTGGATGTGTGCAATGGTGTGCTTGGTGGGTTCGTTGCAATCACATCAGGTTGCTCCGTGGTTGAACCATGGGCCGCAATAGTTTGTGGTTTTGTAGCTGCTTGGGTCCTAATTGGGCTTAATGTACTAGCACTGAAACTGAAATTCGACGACCCACTAGAGGCCACGCAGCTACACGGCGGGTGTGGAGCGTGGGGTTTGATATTTACCGGTTTGTTTGCTAAGGAGGAATTTGTGATTCAAGCCTATGATTCGGGTGAGAGCGGTGTTTCGCGTCCATACGGGCTACTAATGGGTGGAGGATGGGGGTTGATAGGAGCCCAAGTGGTGGAGGTAGTAGTGATAGTGGGTTGGGTTAGTGTGACAATGGGCCCCCTCTTCTATGCCCTCCACAAACTTAATATCCTGAGGATTTCAGCGGATGAAGAAATGGCAGGGCTTGATATCTCTAGTCACGGTGGATATGCGTACACTGGCCATGCTGAGGAAACCCAGCCTCGCTTCTATGCTGATTACCTGCGGCTTCAGGATCAATCCTAGTGTTTGGACCGCTTGATTTGGTCTCATCAGATGAAATTATTGGCAATTCTTTATGCAAGTATATAATATTATATTTATGGAAGATTATTCAATGTCCCAATCTTTTACACCAACCAACTTCACAATTAAAAGGACCAAAAAAAAGGGATTTGGTAATCACGTTTTCCATGAACTCGGGAGTTGAATTTCATCAAGCATGTGCATATTACTCTAGTTCTCATTTTATACGATCTATTTGTATGTATAAAATGCTATTCTTAACTTAATTAATTGGGATTCTCAATTATCGATGCATATCTGACACGAATAGTTAATTTAATTACATGGTTCTACTTTCCTATATCATGTACATATACACACTAGAGGTTTGCACGCACACGATACGCTTGTTAAATAAAAAGTTATTTGAACTACTTATATTGAATATAAAATGGTTATGGAAATGAATATAGGATAATTCTTTTACATTGTTCGTCTTATAGGAATCAAAATATAGCTACAACTTTTATTTTTTGGGCCAATCAACAAGGCTTTATTAATTTACCCATACGTAACTATATATTATATTAGCATGTGTTGTCATTTGAATTTAGTTGATAGAGATTTTTGTCCTAAACCTTGAATATGAGCTTGGACCTACGGGAAAAAAAAAAAAAAAGAACATTGTCAATTGGTGTCGTAGGATAGTCCACCATGGCTACTAAAATACTTAAACCAGCAAATATGTAAGATTGGAAAAGCAATAGAGTGAGAAGGCTTTTTTGGGTGTGTTCAAAGTGTCTTAACTAAGGGAATTGTATTGGTGAGGGATGAACAATTTTGGAACAAGATACTATCTTAGCTTAAATAGAAAAGTGTATATTTCGAATAAATTTCCTCTCAAATAGGCGAACCGGGGGGGGGGTATGTTATTAAATAGGTGATTTAGTAGAATCGAGGTAAACCTCAAGTCTATATAGAATTGTATAAGTGGGCTAAGTGAGCCAACTTGCCTCGCAGTACATTGGTTCACGAGTTAAGTGGGTTGACTCGCTTTCACTCACTTACAAATGCAGCCCGAAATTTTCAACCCAAACTACCCTATGGTTGGTCAACGGATTAAGCTAGTCAACATGTGAATTATATTATTCATATTTTTCATGAATGTATTATGTAGAATATTTACAAATATTTACAATACATCGATTCTAATGTTTATATTTAGTTTTTATTTACTATAATATTTAAATTTTGTTTCATTTTTAAATATATTCATAATATATATATATTTAAATCAACATTTATATACTTCATAAAAATCAAACACAAAAATGAAAAAAAAAAAACAAAAGAAGTAAATTATTTCTTGGACTTATTTAATAATATATCAAACTATATTTATAATTAACTTTACATAACAATAATGATCACATACACTACAATATTAATATGATAATCAACTTTATTATGTAATTATTTTGAATATTCCATGTAAGTTAGTATATAAGATAACCATATACTATATTTATTATTTTCTATTACAAATAGTTAATAATAAACATATTTTTACTATATGATATATTGAACAATATACTATAGTTAATTGGATATGAGTATAAATATAGCAATGCTTTCATTTTAATAATTAAATATGTTTTGAAATGAAATAAATATCAATTACATTTATAAAAAAATCAATCCTAAAACCTAAAATATACCTAAATGAAATGCATAAATAGATAATTATAAGTTTTCTTCTCTTTTTTTTCTTTTTTTTTTAGTACAGGTTGACCCCTGCAATGGGTTGGCCTACTTTAACCCGCAAGTTAAGCAGGATGATTAGAAAAACCCGCATTTAAGTGAGTAAAAAATATTTTACCTGCCTCACATTTTTTCGAGTTATTAAGACCAACCCGCATAACTTGTCCTGCTTGCACAGCTTTAGATCTAAATGACTTTGGGTGGATTTTCGAGATCAGTGGTCTCGGTGGTTTGAGCACCACGGGTCCACAAAAGGCCTTGACTAGACGGTATAGAGTTCGGCTTAGGTAATTTTCCGAGGTTGAGAGCAGTTATGGGTCATAACCTATTAATTCCTACTCTGCAAAGTTCGTAGTGGTCTAAAATCTACCATTAATAGTATAAAATAAAATAGGATATTTGAACTTAATAATACAGATAAAACAGATAATTAGTGACGTCACTTTGAATTGAAAAAGTACCATAGAATATATAGAGCCATTAGAATTACTGATAGTATTGAAACATTGAAATTTAGGTTCTAGGTATTATGGTAGTGAAGGAGTGGTTAAGTGTAAAATGGGTTAAGGTTGTTGTATTACTTCCTAAATCAGTTTTCCTATACTATTATTTATTTTTTCGAAATCATCCGAGACATACTTGAGCTTTAATATAAAGACATGGATACATGTATACACATTCCCAATTTGCTGATGGATAAAGTAATATCAATATGGTTTAAGAGAGAGAGAGCAAGGTCATTACATAATATTGACTTATTACAGTTAAAAAATTACCAAGTTATTGCTCTTATGTTGCTACCCGATAATAAAGTAGGATGGACGAGAGTAGGATTGACCTCCAATAAGGTGCATTCCATAGTTCGATTTATTAAAAAGAAAGAAAGGAATAACAAATAACAATGGCACAAAGCATTACTTGGGTCAGAGATCCGAAGTATCCTTAATGTAAAATATACTCTAGAAGGAGTAGGATTCAGATGAAAAACATAACATACTGTTCATACATAGGATTTTCCATGCTAAATTATCTTGTCCATCTCTTTCTTTCTAATCTCTCCTTTTTATTCCTTGTTTTTGTATCATTTGATTGCAGTTGTTTCCACTGCATAATTTACAAGCTGAAACTGCACCTGCTTTAGTTTAATGTCTGGTTTGGTAATTTAAGCATCAAGACTTTTCATGGTTGTGGTGAAAAAGAAAAAAAAAAAAGGAATTTACGAAGATTGAAAAAAAGGAAAAGAAGAAAAAAAATCTCATTTCAAAGTTAGCAGCTAGAGAAATATGTTCTGCAACTTATTAGCATGTTATCAATAGTATCTATTGTAAAAATAGAAAAGAAAGAGGAGATTGTGTTTTCAGGAAATATAAGATGCAAGTTAACATTTCAAGATTACAAGATGCAGAGCTTTACACGGAAAAAACAAAAAACCAAAAAGCTTCCAGGTAGTTCTAAGCAGAGTGCTGCCAGTTGCGAAAACATTCAAGCCTCCCAGAAACTTGCAGAAGCCTTGCACTTCAAGATGAAAGCAAGAACAATGAGAACAATCACGATACCGGCAGAGGAACCCCCAACTCTGTGTATCCAGTAAGGATCAAACCTGGTGAAGCTTCTATCCAAGTACAGCGACAAAGGAATGGCTAGGATTAGGACAAAGAGCAGAAGAGGCAGCAATGTGGAGATATTGATGGTTTCTGGATCAGGTGATGACATTCGATCGATAAAAACAGGCGAAAGCACTGCAGCAACTGCCAATATAATTGCCACTAGCCTCTCCTGCGGAGGAAACCTGCTGGTCCTGAAAGGAGCTCCTACTTCCATGGGACAAGTGAGTATCAGAAGCAATTTCAGTCTTGCCCAAGCGGGTATGGTTATGGTGTACTCAATCAAAGGGGAAAATGGGGGCTTTAAGAGCATCTTATTCTATTTTCTTTATTGTCATCTAATAAAGTTGATAATTTTGCGGCACAGTGGAGATACTTTTTAAGCAGATTTTGCAAGGTAATTATCTGCTCTGTTATGGAGCACGGTAGTAAAAAGGATAAGTTTTAGCAGTAATATCTCAGGTGGGTGAAACTCAGAATATCCTAGATGATAAGCTTGATCATAAAGTTAGATGCTGTACTAAAAGCAAGATGCTGTGAAGTCAGTCCTAACACCAATGGTGGCATCTCATTTTCCAAAGATATCGTATTTGTGGCAGGGAATCCCTAGTGAAAGTGCAGAATCAACTAGACTAGAAGCTGAAGGTCAAGGACTTCACCTTGAAGCTACGGTTGTCTCATTGGTTTATAAATTGTGGTGCAATAAGGACGGAAATTAGTTAGAGAATCATATTCTCTGATGTGAACATAGCTGCTGAAGAATCTGATGCTGTCTTTCCATCTTCTAGATTAGAGTAGCTGCACGGTGATTGCCCTATCACCATAATAACTAGCTTTATCCTAAGAGGAAGTTAGTGCTTCTTCTCATAATTTCCGAACCTATTAGAAAATGCGTCCTAGAAGCAGAATCCAGATCATCCAAAGATGTCTAGGTTTTGTCCAATTATGACCATCCACTAAAGATTAGTGGTTGTTTACATGAGCTTTTCTTCACAACCCCCCCCCCCCCATGCAGTGTCTTACTTTCATCTTACTAACTTGAGTGCCATCATAACGAAACCCAATACCCAATCAGATACAAATAAGATACATATAAGAGTAAAAACACACAAGCAACAAAAAAGAAGACACTAGTTTATTTTTTCTACTTTAACTTACACTAAATTTCAATAATACAAACAAAAATTACAAAGTAAAAAAAAAAAAAAATCCAGACAAAACTCATAGTTAATAAGCAATAATAATATAGGAATAAAATGAGGGTCTCCCGTGCATTTGGAAAAACACAAGGAAATGGGAAGAAGAAATATGCAATGGTCTTAATGTGTTCAATCTCTTCATTCCCAGATGGAACAAGATCCAAAGCCGCACTCGTATGGTGTACCATGCAGAAACAAGAGTGGACTAAGGTAGGTAAAATCCCTTTTCAGATGGTACATCATTCAAAGTGACTCAAACACGTAACTTTGCTGCACATAGCTGGCTATTGCTACAATCTAAAACAAAAGGGAAATCCAAAAAGCTATTGAACATTAAAGAATGGTCTAAGTACGTCGGGAAAAGTTCTCTGACTTGTTCCCATGGAGTCTTCTGATCCATTGCTTCTGCGATGTAGTAAGACCAGGAGAAATTGTGTAAGAAGTAGGGTGCTCTTGCGATGCTATCTTCTCTGGAAGTTCAGCAGGAAGAGCAGCAGCGGTGCTAGTGAAGGCATTGAGAACGAGAAATGCCAGTATGGGGGAGAAATCTAATGTACCTCCAAGGGGTGGGATGATGCCACGGAATATATTCAAATATGGGTCGCAAATTGTGCTGGATGAACAAGGGGAAGAAAAAAAAAAGATTTAATAATTTACAAGAAGTTTCTGCAGTGCAATTTCATACGAAGCAACAAACACACACACACATATATATATATGTATGTATGAAGTGGGCCATCTTCTGTAATACTAATCACTATTGAAGGCAAACCTTGTGCATCTAAATTTTTCTAAAAAATTGCAGTAATGTTCTATATTGAGTTTATTTAACATCATAAGACAAACCTGAGAGGACTAACAATTGCAGGAGGTGCATTGGGGAACCAGGTCAAGACAAGCCTGACAACCAAAAGGGTGTTGTACAAACTCAAGAAGTTCAGGATGCCATTAGCTACCACGATCCCTGCTACTGAATCACCAGGTAAAACTGCAGCAAAGCTGTGACAAGAGAGAGATCTCGCCTTCCTCAAGTTCCTGTATTGGATCTGTAGGTGAAGACTAAAATGCTGAATTATGCTCATACATACAAGGCCACACCTTGAGAATGTATCCTCACTTTAAATTCCCTTTGTTGATAGTTTGAATAACAATAGAGCAAGTTAACTATGGCAAATAGACAATAATATATACAATTCCAACGCACCATTTATCCTGAAAGTTTAAAATGTGGAGTGAGAGGTTCAGTGATGTGTAATCCGTATACATAGACAAATGAAGTCCTAAAACTTGGTTAACTCTTTCAGTTTGCTAATAACCCCAATGAGAATGTATCCTCACATTAAAGCACTTTCATTTGGCATGGTAGGGGCATCAACAACATGGACTCAAAAATTATACGTTACAAGGTATTAGAATTTAATTAACATAAAAGGTTTAGGACTAAATTGAAATACTACATGAAATTTAAGACATCCGGTAAAACTATCTCCATGTGTACCTAGGAGAAGAGTTTTTTCGCCAGACCATGTGATTTATTAATTCTGTTCTTGTTTGGTAATGACCAGAGGAAACCCCCATCTATATGAAATTTCAGCAATAAACAGAGATTGTAAATGTCCCATTTGTTGCTCTTTAATGCATGAATATGAAACCTTTATCAAATGTTAACTAAAAAGTTAGTACAAACTACCTATTGTCAGTTCTTTGCCTACTAACTTCTGCATTTTGTCACTTGTTTGTTAGCTAATAAACTAGCACTTCCTAGTAGTTATTAAATTATTGCTCACCGAAATAGGTTTTCAAAACCCAATGTAATGAGCAATCTCTCACAGAACATTATAGTATAATTTAAATTAAAACAGGATAAATGATGAAGTATAATCATCAATACATGTCTAAATCTACTGGCATAAATATATCAGAAAGAATTCGCCCCTAAAAACTATTGATCCATGCAAATAGTCGCTGAACTCCAAAACTGTGTATTCGACTTCCATAAATGAAAACATGTACATATCATCAAACTGTTGCTAAAACTCCAAATTCATCGAATCAAATGATGATAGATGGCCATGGTTTTGGACATTAGAAACAGTTCGAGAGGTATATTCAACTTTTCGAGAAGTATATTCTTATTGCTACCACTATTTGACTTCCCTTTAGGCCACATTCGAGTATAATATGTTTCATAATGCCAATGATAGAAGGCAAGAAACCTGAGACCAAATTTCACACGAATGTACGATAAAGTATACGTATTATATTATACAAAGTATACTACTACTACACATAATAATATCAAAAGTATCAAATTCTGTACTATAACAAGTAAGCGAGATTTAAATGAGAAAACTTTAACGGCACTAATAATACGCGGTGTGTATTGATGAATGGTGGATAAGTATCCATAAAATTATAGTAGATGAAAACATTATCATTAATACATATCTAGAACTTATTAGTATTGACCGCTATACATAAGATTAGTGGCATGTTAATTCGGATGAATCTTTTTTGGATTTAAACATAGTACAAACAAATAACATTCAGAAAATGGAACAAAGATCCAATAAGCACTGTCATAAGTGACCAATATCAACATAGGGACACACGAAACGTCAAAGAAAGTAAAGAGGGGATGAATATAGAAGAAGTACCTGCTGGCAGACGCTTTGGAACTGGGAATGCACCGAGATGAGTTTCTGGACAAATGGGTTCTGAGAAGCGATGGAGTGGAGGAACCTGAAGCAATTATCGGTAGCTGAAGCGAATGATTTATGAAGAAGTTGCAGGCGTTGCAGTACCAGGGGGTTTGGTCTTATAACGATGGGTCTGAAGAATGGAAGTGTTAATGATGGGATGTGAAGATTTTCTGTAGAAAGTAATGTTGTTGACGTTGTTGTTGAGTCGTTTGGAGAAGAAGCCATAGCCATGAAAATTGAAGTATGTGTTGGGGGTGCGTACTGGACAGCGAAGTGAGTGAGCCTGTTGAAGATAAGGTAGGTGACAAGCAACGCAAGCACCGACCGATGCAACGGATTGGGTTTTTTCTTTCTTTTTTTTTTTTTTCCCCTTTCTTTTGGTTACTTGAGGAAACCGAGTAATTTGAACGGAGTGGAGTGGTCGGTTCGACCAGCTGGGTGGAGAACCAACATTGGATTTGGACTGGAAAAGAATTAAACCACCGAAAAGTTTGTATAGTCTTGCAATTTCGAGAAACGCTTTCTTCGGTACCATCTGCGAAGTTGATAAATACTGATAAAGTTTAAACCCATGATAATGGTAATAGATATTGTTATGTGTTTAGATTTAAATGTTATTTACTTATACATTTAATAATTATTGGATTTTTTTTCCTGTAATTAATACAAATCAATTTGATAAGAGTAATGATGAGCGACACGAGAAGAGTTACGAGTAGAAACACAGAGGGACAAGTGGAGGCTTTGTCTTACACATTTCTCAGAACTTGATGAACACATGGATGGTTTGTCTTACAAATGTTACTGTATCGATGGTTAGTACTTTTTCATTCGTAATGAAAATCGTTTCTCATGTTATAATGTCGCATCTTAGTGCTACTACCTCGTAACACATTAACCAAGAGATGTGTAGTTACTTTACAAATCGAAAGTTTAGTTGTGTAGTAAATATAGGACACAACAAATTTGGGAAATTAATTGCAAGTTAACCTAAAGTTAGGTTTCTCTATTTTTAAAATTAAACACACATAGCTTTGGTCAAAAATAAAGACTAAGTCCTAAAAATAAAAGATATGATAAGAGGAAAGTTGGAAAAATACAATAAGAATCAAAAAGTAACAAAAATGTGGAGGAAAATGGAAAATTTTGAAAAAAAAAAAGGACAAAAGAAAAAGGAAAGAAAAAAATTATTCAAATATAAAACAAGTGAAATTTCAAATTTAAAAAAAAAAAAAAAGAAGAAGAAGAAGAAGCTCGCCTCGATGTTTAAAGTAGCTGGTCTAGGAGTGGAAATAATTTTTTCAAAGAGAGAACAATTTTTGAATTTTAAACATGCATATATGAATTGGTGGAATTCGAGCTTTTACAGTAGGAGAACCAACTTTTATAAAAATTAATTTTCTCGAATAAGATCCAAGTTGCTCATGCTCAAATCCATGAAATAATATTAAATTTGGTAAGTTTATGACTTCCAACGTGATTTCAATTGAATTTAAAATGACCAATTTATGAAAATCTAAAATTTTAAACAAATCAAGCCATCTATTCTGCTGAATTATACTGCTTTGGAAATATTTTCTCGCTCATGCGAGTGACATTTTAATTGTTAGAAGCATAAATTCATGATTTCTAAAAATCCAAGGGCTTGGGATAATCATTAGCCCAAGTATTGCTGTTGGACCTAATTAGCCAAAGCCTAACTTGTTAAGTTTATACACGATTTAATTGCATGACTAAATCGAGTTAAACTTGTGGCGCATTTGGTTAAGCACTTTAACATACCTCCCCTTTAAGCTATAAGTCCTAAATTATAACCCCCATGTTTTTTATCCGATCTGCGCACGAAAGTCACATGCTTAAAGCGCATGAGGTAAACATCTCCTTCGTCTTACCCGGGCTGCAAACCAACTTAGTCGTGACAAATCGAGTCAAATTGATTCAAATTCAATTTATTTAAAAATTATTGAGCTTGTATCAAAATTTTTATCAAGTTTGAAATTGAGACTTAAACTCTGCTCATTTAAGTAAATAAGTATTGTCTTAACTTAAACTTAAACTTGGCTCGTTTACCAATCAAGCTCGAGCTCGAACCGAACTGAGTCTAAAACGAGTCGATTTCAAGTTTAATTTTAATAATATTTAATATTTATAATATATATAAAATTCATATATCTACTCATAAGTTGAAGTAAGTTAATTTGTAAGCCTAAGTGAATAAACTCACAAACCTGAGTTAAAGTTCAAGCTTAATTTATTTAAGTAAAAGAGCTTTATCTTAAATTTGAACTCGACTCATTTATCAATCGAGTTTAAACTAAGATAAGCTTTAAACAAGTTAAACTTAAGTAATTTAGCTCATTTAGTCTTACTCTTTTGATTCAAAAATTGCAATACATAAGGGTTAGTTTGTGCCCGAAAGTTGGTCTTTTTGCTTCATTTAACTAATTTACTAAATTAGTGTTTAAACTGCAAAATAGAGTTGAAAAAAAAAAAAAGCAAAAAAGCAAAATGGAGTTGCCGGTTTGCATTTGACCCATCATCTGCATCCATCATCAAGGAAACATGAATTAAAATGGACGGCTGAATTTCAATGAATCATGCAATCAAGTAGATTGGAAAGTCGGTAACATGTACTGACCACTCTTTTAAAAACGAATAAATCAAATCTGTCGTCAATTTCACCTATCATAATTGAAGATAGTTTGAAATTCAATTTTTTTGTGAGTCCAATGTTTCCTTATTCAAAACCAAGCATGAATTATTATAAGTAGATACCTAGGGCTTCACTTCGGTCACTAAATGCACATTATAACACTTAAAATCACATTTGGATTGCTTCTTCACTCTTTAGGTTATTTGTGCGAGTTTAAGTTCTCTTTCCGATGGATTCTTGTCATTTTCAATCAAATCGAACAAACTCAATAAAGAAGTAGCCTTAGCATCATCCAAATAGCAAAAACTTTATATACTGCTTTTCATATTACAGTTTGTTTGAGCTTTCAATCAAATCAGTTGGAAAATAAGTTTTTAATCAAATCAATTGAAAAGTGAGAGTTCTTACTCTTAAAATCGCATTGTTACAATGCTTGTAATTGTTGAAAGTTCAAATTAGTGAAGGCCTTTTATCATGCACGCTAGTGCGAGGAGATCCAACCACCCCTTTAGCATTGTGCACCATTGGAGACACACCAATACCGTAGCTCGTGCTTTTTAGGTAGTTTCAGTGTTTTATTTTATTTGTTCTTCTTTTTTCTATAATTTATTAATTACCAATAATATTAATAAATAAATAATATATTGTTTGCACTTTCAGTTTAATCATCTCATATCATTTTTCCTGCAAAATAATAAAATTGATAGAAACAAGTCTAATGATAAAATACATGGTTGTTTAATATAAGTTTTCATGCTTTAATGTTTTACTAATTTGTTTGTTCCTTTTATAGATACTTTAACTTTAATGTTTTTATTGCGTTGAATAAAATTACTTTCCTTAAAATACTTATTGCTTAGGGCATTTTCTACAAAAAAATTTTAAAAAAAAAAAAAGAATTGAAGTTTTACTAAATTTAGGAATTTTTTGGAAATTTTCAAAATAAAACTTTTAATTAGCAATTTAAGGCTTTTTAAAAATTAAAAGAAATGGTAAATTGGGATCATTTCACCTATAAGTTAATTGGCAAATTAGCAATTTAGGGTTAATCAATAAGTTAACATCGAAATTCATTTTCTCTAGTTTTCTAAAAGTTCTTTAAAAAAAAAAAGAAAATACTTTTTGCAGATTAGTTACTAAATTAGGATTGTTTCACTTATTCACCCTAAGTTAGGGTTGTCCCCTTCTACTACAAACCAATCGTTTGCTCATTACCTATGTCAATAACATTGATTCTTAATCATGCAAATTTCTAAGCAGCAAATAAAATTTAAATAAACTCATTAATATAAATAAAATCAAATAACACTTATAAATAAGCATTATTTATTGAATACTATAGCAATAAGGATTAAGGAACAGCATTCTATTAAAATAAAAGCGAGTGACTTCTATTTGTTTGTTGATTAGCATGTTAAAATAGTTATTTACAATATACATATTCGTGTTATTTGTGTTCGTATATGCTAGTTTAGTATAAAGTGGAGTAACTAATAAGTAAGGATATAAAATCATATAAGCTACATTTTCAAATCTAGACTATAAACTTGCTTGCACCTTCAAAAATTAGACTCTAAAACCTACTCCATACGTTTGAAAGTAGGATTTCCAAAAATCACTCCATACTTCTAAAACTCAATGTCTAAGAATCCGCTCTATACTTTCAAAACTTAACTTCCAAGGATCTATTCTATACTTTCAAAAACCGGATTCTACAAATCTAATGGATCGCTTTAAAAATTACTTGAAGGAGTATTATAGATCCACACTTTCAAACACTGAAGTTCAATGAGTGGAGTTTATGCTTAAAAAATTGAATTTCATGAAGCATTATGTGTTTAGGCATTCAAAATCCAAACTCTATGGAGTGTGCATACTTTTAAAAATGACTCCAACAGAGACATAAGTCTACAATTGGTTTATTCCATATGGTCGACGGATAGTACTCTTTAGCTATTATTTGATTAAGCAAATTAATTGACATATTTGAGTGTGCTCGATATATCTTATTGTTGCATTAGTTATATCAAGTCTTATATAGTATGACATATGTATTTTATGCACTTACATGGCAGATAGTCGCTTTTAAGGCTTTACTCACTCCATCTAAAGTTTTATTTATTTATTTATTTATTTTTTACTTTTATATAAAATGGACATGAAGAAAACACGCGAGGTATAAAATTGAGCTTTGCATATGACCTTTGACTTCACGGCATAACGATTATCTTTTATTATACCTTTAAATATAATGAATGATATTAAATTAATCATCAAGGACCAATGACAATCTAACACATATCATCTAATTAATATTAACGAAATAGTGTTGAAATACGGCTATGAATTTTTTTAAAAGAAAAGCACATGTCACTTTTTCGCGAAACTATTAAAACACAAGTTATATTTTTGTAGTTTTCAAATTAATAATTAATTTATTATAGAATATAAGGATAAAGTGATTTTAATTTAATATGCAATCATATTAGTTATTCATTTGTAAGTGATTATATATATGTATAATACATACATATGTATGTATTCATAATACGAAAGTGGGAAGCCTCTAGAGTATATTACATAATAACATCATCCAAACATATTGATAGGTTAATTAAAGGGCAAATATAAGTAGCTCGTAGCCCTGCCCCTCATAAAATGCAAGTTTATCTAGTAAATATTGTAAATCATCTCCCAAACTTTGATAAAATTAGTACATAATTATCCTAAACTTTGACCTTAATATAGAAACACCTCCTTGAATTTGACAAGATATATTCTAATATCTCTTAAACTTTTATTATGGTGTGTTTTCTAATTAATAAGAAAATGTCATTTATGTTACTAATTTATGAAAATTTAAAAAGTGATTTATAATATCTAAAAGTAGTATTGTTAAACTTAAATTAAGTGGTTAAACCAGATATATGAGATAATAAAAAAATTAAGAAAAAATAGAGATTCGATCAGAAGTTAAATCGAAATTGAACTGAAGTTGAATCGAATTAAACCGTAGAAGTCAATCTAAATTTAATAACATTATTTAAAATTTTAAGAAACAGATATATGTTTAGGTTAAAATTTAACGAAGTTATTTACAATTTACTATTAACTAAATCAATAGAACTTTCATAAGTATTGTTTCAATGACTACTTACTACTTTCAATGTCATATCTTTCCATTAGATTATACATCTACCTCAATGCTTCTAATAAACATCCCATTCATTTATTCTCTTGTCATGATTTCCACTCACTCCATCCATCACATTACATGTAACTAATTTCAATATATATATATATATATATATTATTGTTAATATAATATTCATATATCAATGATAATTTTGCTATAATATATATATATGTGATTACATCAATTCCTTAACCCATTGTTTGATTTATATATTAATAAAAATTATTGGACAAAAAGGTCTTGAGATATAAGACCAAAACTAAAAATTTAAATTAAGTGGTACAAAAGTTTATTTTATAGTATAGTGTTGATATATCTTTAGAGTTTTAAAAATAACCTTATAGCAAATTTCAAATCATAATATTCTATTTTATTGTAATTTATAATATAAATAATTAATTTTTTAATCATAAAAATCTATGTTTAGTATAGGAAAAAAGAACGTAGTACTAAAAAGTTACATAATTTGATTATTTTGTGACTACGTTGTTCAATTTCATTGAGAGTCTTTTTTTTTTTTTTTTGGAACTAAGCTACCAAACTCTATTTATCCGGTTTTTCGGTCCGATTCGATTGGTTATTGCGTAGCTAAGGGCAACATGAGTTTCCATCCAAGTCAAAGTAAAACCATTAAAATATTCACGATTTCCCGTAAACGTGCAAACGTAATATCTCTTCTCCTCCGATATTGACCACAAAATTAGTTGACCCACATGCGGGCAGCTCAGCAGCCAAAACAAATACTTACAAAATGCCCAACTTCTGGTATTGGATCAATCCCATCTTACGCGTCATAGTCATAGTTATACCATATCCTATCCCATTTCTCCACTTTCATTTTCCAAACATATCGCTAACCACCTTCACCTGCCATCTCCGGCAACTACCTCTAACTAAATCCCTCCCCCCCCCCCCTCTCTCTCTCTAATGACAACCCATTTACTCAAGCTTCCTCACTCCCTTGCACCATATCCAGTCCACCACAAAGTCAGCAACAGCTTCCACTTCCTCAATGGCCACCGCCGCCACCACCACCACCACTTCCTCCTTCCACGCCACCGCCGCCACCGAGACCTTCTCTCTTCTCGGCTCCCTCGCTTCACTCTCTCCAACACTCTCGAAGCCACTCCCCTCCCTCAAGATGCACTGCACTCTCAACCGAAACCTTCTCCCTCTCCCTCTTCCTCCGTTCTCCTCCACGTCACCGGAATGATGTGCGGAGGCTGCGTCTCTCGAGTTAAGTCCATCCTCTCCTCCGACGATCGCGTGGATTCCGTCGTGGTCAACTTGTTGACCGAGACCGCCGCAGTCAAGTTGAGGTCGGAAGCGTCGTTAGGTAGAGGCGATTCGATCGGAGTGGCGGAGAGCTTGGCGAAGAGGTTGACGGACGTAGGGTTTCCGTCGCGTAGGAGAGTGTCGGAGGTTGGAGTGGCGGAGAATGTGAGGAAGTGGAGAGAGATGGCACAGAAGAAGGAGGAGTTGCTTGTCAGGAGTCGAAATCGTGTGGCTTTTGCTTGGACTCTCGTGGCGTTGTGTTGTGGATCGCATGCTTCGCATCTTTTGCACTCTCTAGGGATTCATGTTGCACATGGTGAATTTTATTGGAATCATATTGACAATTTATGTACATTGTTCTAGTTGAGTTCAATAACTATGCGTAATTAAATATTGTTACGGTAGCAGATGCTGAGAGCCATTAGAGATTTGCATTAGGTAATATATTTTTGCAGTACACTAGTAATTATCATGAAATATTGCATATATTTAGGAAAATTTTACGAACATCCTAGTAGAATATGCCATAGTGAGTCCCTAGGGCGCTCGATATTGAAATGAATTAGTAAACTCTCCATTCGAGAACAGAATGGATAGGTCCATTTCATTAATCTCATGGACAGTCCGAATCATGGCAACATTAGTTGAGGGACTCACTTCAGCTTTTACTTATGTGTGATTTGCTGGTTAGGTGTTATCATAAGAAACGTTCTTTTCTTTGCAAGAGACGTCAAGTATTTTATTAAGAAATGGATTAAGTGCATTTGGATTGAGTATCAAAGGCACCCAAATCCTAATTGCAATAGTAATCATTTTGATGTAAAGCAGGCATAGCATTTCATGGATTTGACAGGGGAATATACGTGTTAGGACTAGTTCAAAGACGGCCAAGCATTCAAATCCAATTTTCCTTAATTGGGCATCATGAAGTAGTGAATCTGGATTATATAGAGCAATGCCTTTTATTTGATCTTAGATGGTCAAGATAACATGTGCAGTTACTGTGACATTGTTTGTGTTTTAGGAATGAAAAACTATAATTCAGTTGCGTCTTGCTGTCAATCCCAATAATTGGCATTTTACTCGTTGCAATATAACAGTTCATAAACTTTGGTTCCATTTATCACGTGATCATTGACTTGTTAACTGCATAGTTATTGCTAGTATAATAATATGGCATCATATCTTTAGGCACTGTAATCATGAGTTTGGACTGAATTCTGAACCCTAATTCAAGAATTTGTTTATCTCAAATAATGAGTCTATTTTGACCTCCATGGCTGATTTGAGCATCAGTTAGAACAAACGTGAAGATAAAATGTGTGTTTGCATTAACAAGTGGATGTGTTGTCAGTTTCTTAATTCTGCTTACTGTATCAGGTTCATTTTGGGATATTCTCCATAATTCGTATGTGAAGGCAGGATTGGCTTTAGGGGCTTTATTAGGTCCTGGACGAGGTTGGTCATCATTTCCTTTTTAGTTGATTTTTTTTTAAAGTAATTTATTTGTTGGTTGTCCTCCTATTAGTTTATTTTCTTCAGTTTCCTACAGAGACATTTTCATCTTTCCAATATCTTGAGACTGTTGGTATTTGGATTGGGTTACTTACTTCATCATACTTTTATGCAGCTTTTAAATTTGACAAATCAAATTTGTGCAGAGTTGCTCTTCGATGGTGTCAAGGCATTCAAGATGGGATCACCTAATATGAATTCTCTTGTGGGATTTGGATCAATTGCTGCATTTATAATTAGTGCGGTGAGCTATGTTGGTGACTTCTTAAGCAGCATATTGTGCACATGGTCTTTCAGTGAAACTGAATTGTTCAGTGAATTTTCTTATCCACATAGGTCTCGCTTTTGAACCCAGGACTAGAATGGGATGCATCGTTCTTTGATGAGCCGGTAAATTCCTTTAGTATTTATCTTAATTTCCTCTCTTCTGGATGCATACACACATTACCCCTGGAGGAGCTCAACATGTTCTGATAAGTCTGATGCGAGAAATCTGTTCTATTGGTATACACTTTTGTGTTGAGTCCTACCTCCTGTATAGAAGTTGATTCCTCTTGTATTGACAACAATCATTTACAGTATCAGACTAGAGCTTACACCTATTACATATTTTCCATCCTTAGCAGAGGATAAGTTGCTGCATTCTTTTGTAATCTTCTCATGCCAAGATCTTATGATTTAGTTTGCAGGTTATGCTTCTTGGTTTTGTGCTTTTAGGACGTTCTTTGGAAGAGAGGGCAAGAGTCAGTGCATCCAGTGATATGAATGAACTACTTGTAAGTTCCAAGTGTATCTGAAGATGTGAAAGCTACACTAGTGAATCCCCCTATTTGAAAGCAACCTCCAGATATCACCTACTGCAATGTTGTCCTTTCCTTTGCCAGTGCAAGTACCCATTTATATGAGGATAATCTGTATTTTCAATCTTGGTTGAATAATGTCTTACCCTTCATGTTGAATATTCAGAAACTTTTGTAGCAAGGAATTACTTTTCATATAGTTGGGTATATTTTGCCACCACAATTAAATGGGGCAATTGAGAGTGTGCATGCATATACCAAATCGCTGATCCTGCACTGCTCTTTTTGTTATCATTTCTTTTTTCTTTTGTCATTTTTCAACAAATAGGTTTGCCATTCTCTATGCCTTTTGTTTATTTTCACCAGTTCTTTAACCTACAAATCAAAATGCCTGGCACTCAGCTTAGAGCCTATTGTCCCTAGATTTTGGTGCATGTCCATGGCCGCTTATATGACACAACAAATTTAAAGCATGATCACAAGCCGCAGCTGGCAGAAACCAATTACAAACTAACATCAAGCCTTTTGTTCTTTTTTCATTTTATAAGTCATAACTTGACATTCTTTTGCTCCTTTGCTTTGTTTGCATGTCTCTTGGCCTTCTGTTTCTTGTTAATACTCGTTCACTTCAGTTTTGAGCTGGTTTACATCTGAATCTATATATTCTGCCTATAGATTCCCCGCTTGATATTAAAATAATGCTTACCTCCTTTTATCTTATTTTTTGCAGTCATTGATATCCACTCAATCTCGGTTGGTTATTAGTTCCTCTAAGAATAATGCTGCCATTGAGAGTGTGATTTGTTCTGATGCAATGTGTGTTGAGGTTGCAACTGATGATGTACGAGTTGGGGACAATTTGTTGGTGTTGCCTGGGGAGACAATTCCTGTGGATGTAAGCTTTCTAAATTCTATAAAGTTATGATGACAAAACAAACTTGTAGATTTTGTTTCCCCTTATTTTACTTCCTTACTTCTTCTTTTCTCACTTTGTCAAACATGCTACTTTCACCTTTAAGTTCAGCTAGAATCATTTCTTCTGTTTATAGTTTATTCTGTTGATCCCGTAGATGCCGGTTAAAATATTACCTGGGTAGATATTTTCAGGGATGTGACTGTTCCAAAATGTTGTGGTGTTTCCTTTCTTCACTCTCTATACTCTCTGTTCATCATCTCCAATTAGAAATAATGCTTCTCTCTAATGCCCTTTTGTTTCTTGAATCCCATATATAGCAGCATGCTTCAATGTACAAGCATATCTATGGATAGATAACAAACAGATATGCAGAAAAGCAATCTGTCATCTACTCAAAAACAAAATGGAAACTTATGATAATTAATCAGTTGAGAGCTCTGTGATGATGTAATCTGTTAATTGGTCTTCTCTAGCTGGGCAGTTGATTTGATTCTTGAAAGCATAAACAGTATATTTTTTTAATGCTGCAGTCAGCTGTTATTCTTAAATAACTTTTCATCATTGTTATAGTTGTAGATGTATTTCCATCATGAGTAAGGAAGAACAACTGTAATCGGTGTTCTACTGTGATTACTTTCAGCATTTTTTTTTAAATTCGTTAATCTATAAAGCTGTCATATCTTAGATTTTTTAAAAGTAGTTTTCTCTACACAGGGAATTGTTGTTGCTGGAAGAAGTGTTGTTGATGAATCCATGCTCACAGGAGAATCACGTCCTGTTTTCAAGGAAAAAGGACTTAGAGTCTCTGCTGGAACCATAAACTGGGTACACATTACATGCTTATATTCCTCAAATAATTGTTAGCATTTGACTGTTCTTGGTTATCTTCATTCTGTATAGACAATTGCTTTTTGAAATTATGGAAAATCCGAAGGAAATTTTTACTCAAAAGTTGATAACAGTGTTACAGATGATAGATCAATCACCTTACAATTCATTCTTGCTTAACTGCAGCAAAATGATTTTTGAGACATTTGTGCTCATGACTTTTTGGAAAATCGTTGAGGACCCTGCCCTTTACTCTTGCTCATTTCATCAAAATTTATCACCAGGAATTTCTACTTGATCTTTTTCAGGATGGTCCCTTGAGAATTGAAGCCTTATCAACTGGTTGCAACTCAACAATTTCAAAGATTTTCCGCATGGTTAGTTGGGTTATAAAGTTGGTTGATTCATACTATAGAATTCATTTGTGTTCTTCTGTAAGCAGTTTGTGTTTATTTATGGTGCATGCATCAATGATCATGCAGAAAAGCTGTAAAAGATGAATATATGCCTGGAAAAAAAAAACCAACATCGCTGAGGAAGAAAAGCAAAAGGCCAGCATCTTTGTACATAAAAGATATAACTAGGTATTAGCAAAGAAAAAGGATGGCCAAAAAGGAGTACCACAGAGAAAGAGGATTGAATAAAGACAAGCTGCATCCAATGATGGATAAGTTTGAGTAGAAAATAGCACAGCTATGTTGACTGAGTCAAATGAAAATGAAATATGATTAACATAACAAAGCCAAATTAATAGGATGGATGTGCTGGAAACAGTGTCATGTTTGTGCATCTGCCTTTCAGCTGTTTTGCTTGACTCTTCGTCTCAAATTTTTTAGGTTTTGGCTAGTTTAAACTACTTCTACGTGCACATGTATCCCCATTCTGTATGAATGGAATGGTTACAAATCAAAGGTTCCTGGCAAGTAATGGCTATAAAGTTCATCACTTGACCAGTAAAATTTAATTGCTGGAAAAATTTTGAAATTTCAACTCATGAAGTTTTGGTGTATTAAGGGTTGGAGGATTCAATTGTCTGAACTAACTGCAAAATTTGTGAAGAAATTCCAAGTCTGGCACAATTTAATCGGTTAGGCTAGATGAAAGGTTCACAAGAATTGTGACATTAACAATCTGAAACTAGAAAATGCTTTACCTAAGATTGATTTTGGATCTTTGCACAGGTAGAGGATGCTCAAGCTCGGGAAGCACCTATACAAAGACTGGCAGACTCGATGGCAGGGCCATTTGTATACAGTATATTGAGTCTATCAGCAGCAACATTTGCTTTCTGGTATGCGCCTTTTTCTTTTGTCTTCTGAGGCCTAATAGCATAAGTAACCACATGGCATGGCATATGTTAGTGAATGCCCAAAATTTGTAAATATATGTGTGGATCCTGGTATCTGCAATGGTTGCTGTAATTGGAATGTGAACCAATGATTACCTTATATACCTGTTCCACACATGGTTTTCATTAATTTACTGCAGAAAAACATTGGTTGTCACATATCCTGTTGGTTAGCTTCATTTTAAAGTATTAGGCATTCAAAAATATTTATTGCTGTTTATTGCTGTAATTACCATCTCATCACTTAGGTTATCTCTTGATTTCTAAACACGACGGGTTTCTGCTGGTCCAATTTCAAACGTGACTGGACTTTCATAAGAAGCTTGTTGTCATTCCCATGTCTTTCATTTACCAGTCAAGATATATTTTATAGGATACCTCAAATTTGTTCATGCTCTATATGGATAGCTTCATGTGATGAGAATTGCTCATTTTACTTTTCCTCATTTGATAGTAAGTGTTAAAGCTTACTTCTTCAATACCATGTTTTTCTTTAAAGTTTGAATTTGCATGCAGTTTCTCCTTGACAAATGCATAGGAAGATGTAGCTGCCTATTCTGAATCAAACCAAATTGATGTATATCATAAAGCTCTTTTAAAGAAGTGTCAGTTTCTTTGAGCATATGGCTCTTTTGATGAAAGTACTACTTACCCCTTCTCAGACTCGATGAAAGAGTATCTTAATTAGGTCGTCTCTTTGGAGCATTTACACTTGATTTTCTCACTGTCATATTGTACTCAGGTATTATGTGGGAACAAATATTTTCCCCAATGTTTTGCTCAATGATATTGCTGGCCCTGAGGGAGATCCCTTGCTTTTGAGCTTGAAACTTGCTGTGGATGTCCTGGTGAGTTTTGGTGGAATCCAGATTTAGAATTTTCACTGACTCCTATGTTTTCGGAGAACTGTTGTGACTTGTGTTCTTGTCTTCATCATTATCCACTCCAATAGAGACCACTAAAATTATTATTGCTAGGAAGCAAGCTCCCAAAGTTTGGTGTTAATGCTGTCCACCATGTTGCTGTGCACATTGTGTATGAATCTTAATATCAAGATGGTGATTTCATTAATCAATAGTGGGATTTAGACAATGACAAATATCGGTAATAAAGGTAAATAGCAGAGAGAAGATGAATGGTATGTTTAATAATTATGTTTTAAAATGGATCATAAGCTGGTATTCCTCCAAGGACCAGGACAAATGCGTTTCATTTCTTTTATTTATTTATTTATTTTTTCTTCACTGCATTCGAATTCTCGCAGGTTGTTTTAGTTTCCATCCTTTAAAATGTTGAATGAGGATGGATATTCTTTTCCTAATAAACCTATTTAGAAGAGCATCTAGGGAACGTTTAGAGTGATGCAATGTGGGAAATTTTTCCTCCAAGGCTTGTGCTAGACGAATTTTGTCTGCACATTGTATTTTCTTAGAGAAGCCACTTCTGTTAGATGTTGATTGTGAATTACATGAAGGCTCTTTAATACCTGGATGAGAAATTGTAGTTCTAGCCAGTTGCAATTATACATGTGTTGCATTTAGCTCCTCAATAATTGTGTAGCCACCGAGGCAATAATTTTACATTTTTGTTTCGTCAATCCAGGTAGTTTCCTGCCCATGTGCACTGGGTCTTGCAACACCAACTGCAATTCTAGTTGGAACCTCTCTTGGTAATACTTCATTATATGTGTATGTCAATTTATTATTAAAGAAAAACTGCCATATAGATGCATTTCCCTATTTCCCCTTTTGTTTGTATCACGTGTTTTACATTGAAATGTTTTTTCTCTGCTGAGATATATGTCCTTAGGATGTTGATGTGAATGTAACTGCTTGCAGGGCAATCATGTTTTACATGAGATCATTTTAAAACAAAAAGGCTTATCTTTTGATTGCTCTGCCCTAAAATCCTAGTTATAGTGATGGAGATGACTATTGTACTGGTTATAACTGTAATTTAGTTATTATTTTGTTGTCTGAATTAACAGTGAAATGCTTTAGTTGAGAATTAAAAAATTTCTGTTATTTCCTTGATCAATGAGCAGGAGCAAAAGAAGGACTACTTTTAAGAGGAGGAGATGTATTGGAACGTTTAGCAAGTATTGATTATGTCGCTTTAGACAAGGTAACTCTTATGCAGAAAATTTTGCTTCACATGCTTGTCTCCACCGTCGCCTTGAAAGTTTTGAGCGTATTTGAAAAGATGGTGTGCTTATTTTCTATTTCTATTATCTATCAGACAGGAACACTTACTGAAGGAAAACCAGCTGTTTCTGCGATTGCATCTTTGTCATATGATGATACAGAAATTCTTAAAATTGCTGCTGCAGTGGAGAGAACTGCATCACATCCGATTGCCCGAGCTATTGTAAATAAAGCAGACGTATTGGATTTGGCTTTGCCAGTCACCAAGGGACAGCTCTCAGAACCAGGTTATGGAACCTTAGCAGAAGTTGATGGGTGTCTAGTTGCAGTTGGATCATTAGAGTGGGTTCACGAACGATTTAACAGAATAACAAGCCCCTCTTTTTTGACTGAATTGGAACGAGCCTTGACACATCAATCTTCGCAAGAAACATCCCTCTCACAAGATTCAAAAACAGTTGTTTATGTTGGACGTGAAGGAGAAGGCATTATTGGTTCTATTGCAATATCTGATCGTTTGCGCAATGATGCTAAATCTACTATGAATAGGTAATATTGACATTTTAAATAGTTATTTTTCTATCAAAAAGATTTTTACTTCTGAAAAGGTTTTAACCTTCAGATGACCAGCAAGACTTTTGTTCCATCCGTTTAAGTATTGGAAAGTTAATTTACAAAATTCAGATTTTTGTGGCTGTATAGTCATAATTCTGCTCCCTGCCTTGAGAAATAGAAATAAGATTTGGATTGAATCTGAGCAAAAGAGAATTACCCACTTGTCATTTCACATTGCACCTACTAAAGAAGCTCTCATACTTTACTGATAGGATTATTCAATATGATGTTTGATTTTGTCTTGACCTTGAAGGCTCAAAGAGAAAGGAATCAAGACAGTCCTTTTATCTGGAGATAAGGAACAGGCAGTTGCAGCAGTAGCTGAATCTGTAGGAATAGGACATGAATACATCAATGCATCCTTGGCACCGCAGGAGAAGTCAGATGTCATTTCAGATCTTCAAGCCACAGGGCATCGGGTTGCTATGGTAATTTGTTTAGGTCCATCATCTGATGTGATATATTGGTAGTTGTGGACCTTATATAGTCATATGTATTCATTACATGTCACATGACACTTCACGTTTTTGCACCTATTATGGGTGTTTTATTTAGTAGATATGGCTGCACATTGTACCAGAATCACAAGTTTTGGTAAAATAAAAATCAAAATTGCATAATGAGAAAAATATTAAATGAATGCATATTAAAGAAAAAATAGAAGAGAAATCCTTTAACTTATTTAAATTTAATTCTGTATGTTTGGTTACTACTACTTAGAATTTTGTGAAGAGATGACCCTTTTTTTTTTTTTTTGGGGTAAGATAAGAAATATATTCATTTCAAGAATGTATATGGGCAATGTACATAAAAGCACACTTGAAACCTATGAAATTGAACAAAGTATTACAAAAACCAAGATACGTAGGTTGATTAGATGGCCATTTGCTATCCATGGTGCTCTACAAAAGCAAACAAAACTAATCTAAGCCATATAAAAAAACAAGTAATTAGATGTCCTTGCTAGAGGATGCAATATATAGTTGTCCTAGCTAGAGCCTGAGAAGAAACCATCCTTTTGGCTTTTCTTCTGCTATTCCTCTCCCTCCACAAATAGAAACAGCCTACTGTAAAAGCTTTCCTGTGCATAGGCTGCATTCTTTTGATATTGTTCAAGGACAAAAAACTTGACAATGAATCCAAATTGGAAGGTCTACCAAGCAACCAGCATGTACTGTCCTCTGTGAATTTCCAAAAATCCTTCGCAAATTTACATCCAAGGAATAAATGATCATGGTTTTCCTCCCTTTCTTGACATAAGTAGCAGCAATATGTGTCAATAACACCCCACCCAACCAGCTTATCCATTGTTAGAAGCTTCATCTGAACAATACACCACATTATCAGTGAGTGTCGCAGTGCCATGTCCTTCTCCCAACCAGCTTTTCTCTCTGCACAAGAGATATGCTGATTTTATAGAGAGCTCCTTTGATTCCTCCACCCTCCAAACAAGCTTGTCTGATGAAGAAACGGCTTGTAGGATGTTTCCCAAGCTTTCTGTTAGGTTTCTCCACCTATTCTTGCTTGGTCAACTCCATGTTCCACCTTGAATGAAAGCAGACAGCAGAGTGTTCCTTGGTTGTCCCAAATTGATGCATGCCCTACTTCCCATCCAATCCATTAAAGGACCTAGTGGGTGCCAATCATCATACCAAAAGGATATAAGACTTCCATCACCAATCTTCCATTTCAGCAGCTGCTTAGCAAGGGGTCTTGTTTGGAGGATTTTCCTCCATGCCCAAGAAGCATTTTATGGGATTTTAATGTGCCAAAAGTTCTTCCCTCTAAGAATTTCTTCCTTTATCCAACTCAACCACAAATCTTCTCCATTACTCGCACACAAATTCCATATGTGTTTCAACTGAGTCGCCTTATGCCACAACCCATTGTCTATCACCCTCAATCCCCCTTCTTCTTTTGGTCTACATATATCTTTCCATCTAACTGTTGCTTTAGCTTTTTTTTCATCATTTCCATTCCAGAAGAATCTCTTCAATTTAGATTCAATTTGTTTCAAGATGCTTCTTGGAAGAATAAAAATAGATGACCAATATACCTAGAGGGAAAAAAAGATAGTCTTGATAAGCTGGAGTCTTTTGGCATTTAGCAGTTTGTTGATTAATGCGTGTTGAAAATTTCTCCATCGAGTCCTTGCACACCTCAGCACTAATTAAAGATGAAGAAAGTGGAATGCCCAAATAGCGAATAGGTAGCCTCCCAATTTCAAAGCCAAGAATTCTTGAAATCTATATCCTCATATCATTAGCAACTCCACTAAGAAAAACATGGCTTTTTCTTAGATTTGCATTTAATCTCTAGAGGTCATGAAATTCCTGTAGTCCTTCCTTTATGATTTCCATTGTTCTTGAATCACCCTTAGCATAGATCAAAAGGTTGTCAGCAAAGCATAGGTAGGTTAATTTCACCCTTTTACATCTCCAATGATATTTAAAATCTTACATCTCTCCTTTCTCCCTCAAAATGCTAGATAAAACTTCCATCATTAGAACAAAGAGATATGGTGAGATCAAGTCCCCTTGGCGAAGACCTTTGGAGGCTTAGAAATATCCTACTAATTCACCATTTGTGTTGATAGAAAACATTAGAGTTATGACATATGCCATGATCCAAGAGATAAATTGAGAAGGGAAACCAAGTACTCTTAGTAAAATTTCGAGGAAGCTCCACTTCACATTGTCATAAGCTTTCATGAGATCCACCTTTAATGCACATCTAGCCCCTTTTCCATTGTTGTGGTATCCTTGTTGAAGTTCCTGGGCAACAAGAATATTATCAACAATTCGTCTCCTCTTGTACTTGCTTATAAATCGATATCTTGAAATTTAACTGGAAAACTAAGCATTTGACCTTAAGTGGAAATTAAACTGCTATGTTCTCTATGTGATATGATCAAACTTGAATCTATAGTACTCATAATATTATAGGCCAATAATACTCATAATTAAAAATAGCTTAAATTTTCTACTCAAGTAAATTTCTCATTATCTAGTGTATGATAATCATGAAACATTTTTCTCGGGTCTAACTATTGGCTTATTCACTCGTCTATATAATCTAATCTGGCATGATCATGATCAAGGCTACAATTTTTTAGTGAAAGACCTTTGTTATGCATCAATGTGCATTGAACGGATAATTTTGTATGGTTTCACTAATTTGTGTCTTTTATCTGAAAGAGAAAAACGAAATTTTCTGACTGATTACATGATTAATTTTGAAAAAAAAAATTATGTTGCTCTTTAAAAAAAATGTATTAAATATGAAAAAAAAATTTACGATGGAGCAGCTCTCATTTACTTTGTTTACCTGGCTTATAAGACAAAAGCAGGACCACTATGTTCATATAAATGATAAGGTATTAATATCAGTTTGTTTCCTGAAGATAATGCATGCTTGTTTGCTGACAATTAAAGTAGTAACTAAGTTCTATTTCTCATTATAAGCAGTAGGCTTACCATCGGGAAAAACAGATACCATTCTATTTATCTCATAATTAGAGAGGTGGTGGAGGTCAACTCTTTTTAGGTTGAAGGGAAAATAGCAATAGATCTATGTAAACGGAGTAATTTATCTTCCCTCGGTACCTTTTTTTTGGGTCAAATGTCTTCTCTTGATACATGCTTCATTAGCTATATTCGGTATGTCTATATTGAACTTAATGTATAGATATAAAACTATGTGACAGTGTAATTGTCTTCTCTTGATACATGCTCAATTAGTGACACTTTGTATGTCAGGATGATTATCAAAAATTGTATAAGGTAAAGATCTATATACATAGAGTATCAACCTAAGGTTTACACAGCAATTGGAAGAACAGAGATTGAATCTAAGAACAGCTGTGACAGAAGTTGGAAAGAACGTTTGCTTACACAAAATGAAGTGACCATCTTCTTTTAAGACAAAGGAAAGAGAATTAAGTTAAATTTGCCATAGAAATACTTATTGAGATGGTTGAAAGGATAACATAATATGCATGCTTATATTCTATTTTATCATGAGCCAGCAGGAAGATTTAATTTCATGCTCAACTTTTAGCCTATAGATGGGTTTAAAATACCTCTTGATCCATTATCATCTACTAAAAATAGCCAGGGTACAAAGCCATTACATGCCATGCCACTGAAATAGATGTGTCATGAATTTCTGCCGAGAATATATATGGTAGAATTATCTGTGGTTGACTATTTAGTTTTGTTTCTTTTCAGGTAGGTGATGGTATCAACGATGCTCCCTCTTTGGCTCTTGCTGATGTTGGGATCGCTTTGCCAATCGAGGCTCAACAAAACGCTGCATCTGATGCGGCATCCATTATACTCCTTGGAAACAAACTTTCACAGGTAAAGGGTTTTGTGTCAACTTTATTTTATCGAAATTGTGGCATCGTCTTGGAATATTCCTCAGCATACTGAAGTGAAGTATTCTCTTTTTCTTTGTTTTTTTTTTAAAACCTGGCAGGTTGTGGATGCACTAGAATTAGCACAGGCTACAATGGCTAAAGTATATCAAAATTTGTCATGGGCGGTAGCATATAATGTTGTTGCTGTTCCCATAGCTGCAGGGGCATTGCTTCCCCAATTTGAGATTGCTATGACGCCATCATTATCAGGTAATAAGAAAAAACTTTACTATAGAGAAATAGATAGAATGAAATGCTGAAAGTTGTCACATGTTCTTTGCCTACTGCATCAGAAGGAATGCACTTCAAATGCTTCGATCTCATTGATTGTGGTATCTTCGTGTAATTATCTTAATTATCCGTTGATTGCCTTGGTCATGTGCTTGACAGGTGGACTGATGGCCTTGAGCTCTATCTTTGTCGTCACCAACTCATTACTTCTTCGACTACATGGATCTAACCAAAAAAGAGGGGATCACTGATCTTAGAATAACACATGCCAGAATCGACTAAACAAATTTTTTATGGATAATCGACCGATTTAAAAGATTATTAGAAATAGGTCAAGGTCTCTTTTTTCTCCTCTGCTGTGAAAGTTTTGTTATAGAATATAGAGTCGAAACACCATCAGGGCGTGCATAAAGGGAAGGGTCGTTGCCCTATTAGTTCATTGATGTTAAACAAGCAAGATGCATGTATTTGATTATATTAATCAGTATGGTAAAGGTATATTGGCTGAGAAACACAGCCAGGTTGCAGCTAGAAGCATTACTTTATTATTATTATTATTTTTTTTTTTAACTCTTGGTAAGCTTGACATTGAAAAGCTTGTATGTTCAGTTATTCATCCTAGGTGAGATTCTTCTCTGAATGGGAATTAAGATTTATGCACTTAAAACAATTTATTAATTTGCATTATCAATGATTTATTAAATCCACTTTACATTGTTCCAATTTTCCCATCAGAATCACCACTTATAATTACATAACAACTGATTGTTTAACTTTAAGACGGTTGAAATACTTATAATAGCTTATATTACATCTTAGGCCACAGATAATGAATCAAAGAAGTAGCACTTTTTAAGGCCTGAAAATCCATCAAGAGTGTAAACTTTGAACTTCATGGCAGGTTTATAATTAGTTTGGATGGTGGTTATGCTTTCACTTCTTGGCCTATGTACTTAGATTGCTTCAAATGGCTACTGCTAGTGCACGATAATGAACTATCTTGTAACTTGCAAATCTGGTGCCAGCGAGCTGCTGATGCAAATTCTGTTGAAACTCATATTCTTTTATTGGCCCAAAAAACTCATGATCTCTTAGCTTTCATACTATATTAAGTTTAGCACTATAAACAAATATCATAAAAACTTAACCTTATGAATAAGGTATGAGCTTTTATATGTACAGTAAAAAAATAGGAGTATGTAGTGATTCATAGGTGACAAATACTTGGAAGTACTGTGAGATTTTGAGTAGAACTAATAATATCACAGCATGAGCTTAACTAAAGGTGTAATTAAACATTTAAACCGTTTAAGAATTACAAGGAAAGGCCGAAGAGCCTATATTGATAAGGACTGTGGCAAAGCGTCTACCTTATACATTAATTAGTTCACTAACTGGAATAAGAGTGTGATAGAATAACTATTACATTATAATAGAATATAGATGCAATAAAGTATGAATGTATATTATGGTGTTTAGTGTTTAGTTGGATGTAACAAAGGTGAAAAAGGGAAGGAATAGGTAATCTTTATATTATGGGATGAAAAATGGAACTAAATAATTTAAATAAGGGTATTGGTAAGTTCTTACTAGGGGGGGGGGTGGGTGTGGAGTTTTGGAATAGAATGCCCATTCCCCCAAATGAGCATGGCCTATCTCCAAGACAGGTTTGTTGCGTAAACCTCAGGTCCAAGGAATTGGGCTTCGCACCATCAGGACAACAATCAATATTTCTCAGATTTGGGTTCAGCAAATAGGAGACGGGCCCTTCTGAAAGCAACTAAGCAAAACAAATCCAAAATGAAGTGAGACGATTCCAACAAAACAAAACCACCGAAGGGACATTTTCATTGGCATGGACCGTGAAAGTACACCCACTTAGGGTCGGCGCAATGCAGGTTTGCACTGTAGCAATAGCCTTCTTTCACATGCACATGGACAACAGTCCTTTAAGGGTCCATCCTTACCTTAGCTCCTAGCTGTTACTCCCTACTGCCGAACCCACATGCTTAATACTCTGTAATGGTAAAATTGACACATGAAGTTACCCAGTTCTGAACCATCTTGCTCTCTCTGCACGACACGTTCCAATGCATATTGCAATACAGCATTAATTCTAACATTATTTTTTTTTCCTTTAATTTTCAATCTACCGTGTGACATGCATATGTCGTTCATTCATTAGGCCTAACTAGATAAATGCTATATTACACCGAGGTTATTACAGTTAAGTAATATAATCACCAATCTCTCAATGTAATGAATTATTTTTGGTTCCCCCACTCCTAATACTATATTTGGATTGAAGAAAAGAAAAGGAAAGGAAAGAAATTAAAAAAGAAACATTTCCTCCCTAATTCTTTTTCCTTATTTGGAGAATGGAAAAAAGAAAAAAAAAAAAAAGAAGGTGAAGGAACAGAAAATTTTACTCAAAATTTTTCATGAGCCCTTGCCCTACTAAAAATCTTTCCTTCCAATTTGGAGACAATTAGAAAGGGAAATGTTTGAATTTATTTAAATACTCTTTTTGCTAAAAAGGAATTATGGAATTTTAAAGGTATTTTGGTATTTTATCAAATTTTTAAAAAATATTTAATACACTTTCAATTCACAATCGTTTCCTTCTATTTTCTTCCTATTAAAACAAGTATTTTCCTTCCATTTTCGTTCATCTCTATTTCTTTCCTCTTATTTTCTTTTGTTCCGATTACTTTCCTTGGTTTTAAGCATAATGTAACAATTATGATATGATAGTTAAAACGAAATAAAAAAAAAAAAGTTCATGACTTGAGGAAAAATTCAATACAATCCAGTCATAGGGTTAGGTTATAATTTTTCAGAAATTGCTGGAATTTGAGCTCTTTATATGGTAAATTTCAGCGACGGTCTCTTCATTTGGGCGTCCTCTTAAATCGTCCGCATAAGACAGCATATCATGCTGCATAGAGCTACTGGTTTTTTCCTTTTTTTTTTCTTTTTCTGCCTTTTCGCCCTATACTATGTAATTTTGATGCAGCGATGCAACGAAATGGATCCATATTTATAAATATATATTAAAAGATTGGATTATGATATTCGATATAGGATATATTAATATGATATATTAAAAGATTGGATTATGATATTGGACATGGGATAAATCCATATTTTGGGCAATCTTAAGGTAATCATAAACAAATATACATTTATATATTCATATACAATAGCAGACTTATGTATATGATATAGTATAGTAAATGTCAAAAAAAAATATTGTATTGTATGTACTATTATGATATACTATATATTACGGAGTACATAATGTATAATGTATATATATACAGCACCACTTATATAATCGGAAATATCCATATGGCTATATTACATACTGATACGGTAAAACTTATAAAGTTTTTTTGCTATATACTAATATAACATGTAATATACAGTTGACTTATATTCTATAGTTTATAACTGTCATATATTACAGTGTACGCTTACATATGATTAGCTTAAGTTGATCAAAAGTAATGACTTCAATAAACGAGTAGGTTTTACTTTATGTCTTATTATTTAGAGTAGATATAATTTATTTATTATCGATTTTTTTTTATTTTAAGGATTTAATTGGATTTGATTTCTTATTTTTATCATTTAGTTAATCAATATCTTATCTTTGAGATAGCAAAATTTAAGTTTCTTAAAAATTAGTTTCCTGGAATATTATATTCTATAATAACCATAAATGGGAAAAACCTTTAATCAATCTATGCATAACAAGACTTTAAATAAATAAAAAGAAATTAGTTTCTTATAAGACTAGTGTGATGTCGTCTTTCTCCTTGTTGCTACGAGGGTGTCATAATTTATATAGTGTGGTGTGAGGGTATAGAAATCATTATTTATATGAGACCATCATCTAAATTATGGTGTGAAATTATCGATTATATTTTAGGTTTGTAGTTTTTCATTTTAAAAACAACATATTTTATTTATTTGTTAACAACTTCTTAGCATTATTATTGTAATTATTTTTTATATTGTAATATTACTTAATTTTCATTATTTTCCTCAAGTTTATTATTACTACAATATCTCTACTTGCACTATCTTACATCATATTTAGAATTGGAGTTGATTCCAATCTCATTTCCAAAGTTTGGATTAGCATTCCTTCTAAGGGAAAAAAATAAAAACCCCAAGAAAAAATTTCATCTTTAACTATTTTGTGTCTTGTTCAATTATTTTTTTTCTTTCATTTCTGTGAAAAACGTGTAAAGATCTCGTTTTCAAAAAAATTGTCAAAGAGTTGAGGAGATCATAAAATGAATAGTCGATAAAGGAAGGGAAGAAGTCACTTAAACGGTGGCACACAATTCCCTAAGATTTGACCTATATCAAAGAATGGAATGAGAAGGGAAATATCATTTTTAATATTTGAAAATATATATGAAGTGGAATGAAATTAAGTATATATATATATATATATATAGTAATAATTGTTAAAAATACTTTTAAATACTAAATATCATAATTAAATCGAAAATTAAATAAATAATTTGATTGATAACAATAAATATAAGGGGAATGAAATCGTCAATTTTATAGAATCATAATTTCACCTTTTAAATACACTTTTAAATAGAGAAAAAAATTAAAACTTGAAATTACAATAATATTCCAATCCATTCTCGCATATCAAACATAACGTGAAGAGAAAACAATGACCGCACAAAATGCAAGAGCCAAAGAATTCCAAGGAGAATAAAAGAGTGATTGAGAGTGCTACGAAAGAGATTAAAATTATATATAAAGATATTGATGTTATAGAGGAAGTCGTTAATGAAAGTGAAAAATTGGAGATTGCCGTCCAAGTGCTTACTCACCCTATTTTAATGACCTGTCTGGCTTTAAATATAATAACCAAAGCAAGTTATTATCCCATCCTTCGAGTAAGGATAATATAAGAAAATTTTCACATATAAATAGGAAATCCACCTGCATAAGCACTTAAAATGTGCATATTAATCGCTTAGAATTTGGAATCCGAACTTATCTCTATAAGCTGATGTAACAATTCTTAAATCCATGGAATTTTTTTTTTTTTTATCTGTCAAATCGAGCTGTATATAGTATAAATAATATATATAGAGGATGTACTCTAGGCGTAGTTAACATGATTGTGAAGCCGATACTTTTTCTTTCTGTTCAAAAGAAGCTAGATTAATTATAGAGAAAACTGCAAATTCATCCTCAAAACTGATGTCATGTGCAGATAATTCTAGTAAACTCATAAAACATGGCTTCACCTAATCAAACTATTAAAAATATAAATGTATCCTATCCTCTAAACTATTGATAAAACAAAACTTGTCCAAGAAAGACTATAATTAAATAGCAACGTTTTTAGGATTCGAGCAACTATTTTTAGGCTATATCCATGTCTAATTAATAGTTTATGAGGTGAATTCGCAATTTGCCATAATTTTTATTACTCTAATAAAATATATTTAGAATTTGGTCAAAAAGTGATAATTTATCCCAATTTTTCTCCTCTCCTAGTGCCAATCATATGTTAACCTTCATACTTTATATTTCAAACTCCATAACATGGTGTATCTTCGTGTAATTTCGAATTCCAGCTAAATATTCACTTCGATAAGCTTATTCTTCTTATTATTGTCCAACTTTTGTTTTCTTCTTATTACATTATCTTACTCTCTCAAACGTCCACTTCACTCTATACATCATATCTACAACACGGATTTTTTTATAACTCCATTCATATTTGTTATAGGATTGATTCGACCCTTCATTTCTTCACCGTCAATATAATATCTACTAGATTTGAACCATTAAATTGATTATATTTTTAATCATTCGAATATAATAAATATTATATCAACGATGGAATGAAAAATTAAATCGATCCAGTTAAAATAAAAGATGAAATTATAAAAGCTCTATTATGATACTAAATTATTTAAATTGGAACAACAGGCTTTACGTTGATTCATCCATTAAAGTCGAGAAATAAGGTTTCTCCCTCTTGTTTCATTTTTAGCTTGTGGACTATTTAATATTAGTATTTATTTTTTCTTAACATTATGTTAAACAATATGTCGTCTAGGAATCTAATTTTATATTTTCCGAAGTTAAAAAAAAAAAATTTTAAAGGACAAAGAGTCTATACATCCTCAAGGTTTCATGTGAAATGATTCGATGATTATTACATACTATGTGTAACACACGTATAGTACATAAATACTAATAAGATATGATTATATATGATGGGTGAAAATTATAGGTGAAAATCGATTTGAAAACTATCCATATAATTATTATATGTATAAATATCTTATCGATAATTACACATTATGTATACATAACACGTGACGTGTAATATTCATTAAATCTTTTTTAGATTTTACCAGCACTAATCAATTTTTAAGATTTTTAATCATATTATTGAAGCCTAATTATAAATTCATTTCAAGATATATCAATAAGTTTTGATATTTGTAAGCCATTACTCATTACGTATACAAGTGAGTACAAAACCCAATCAAAATTTCACCGTTAAATATAGGTATAAAATAAATCAAACTATATCGTGTATCTAAACAAGTCAAAGATTTTTCACTAAAATGGGATATGAGAGTTGAAAACAAAGCGAAATTTTAGGTAATTTCTTACAATTGATTCAATAAGCGATTCGGCTTGGATTAAAAAACGATGTAAATATATATATATATATATATATATATATAACAACGATATTGACCAAACCCTAATTACCAACCAACCATCGTATGGACTAAATAGCTAATAACGTACTTATATGTGAATATATTTGACTTTTAGTGTGGGTAAAGAGTGTAAGGGTAAAGAGATATTATTATAATGCCTGTCCTAACTCCAAACTCCAAACTCCAAATTTGTCGATCCACGTTTCAAGGAACGTACCTATTTGTCCTTTATAAGGTTAGAATTATTTTAATTATCAAAGTAAGATATACCCTGCTATATAGACAAGTGTCTGTGTGTGTGTGTTTTTTTTTTTAAAAAAAAAGGTTAGAATTATTTGAATTATCCAAGTAAGATATAACCTGCTATATAGAAGTGTGTGTGTGTGTTTTTTTTTTTTCCCGAAGGTCCTAAAGTAATAGAAAAATACCCAATTTGGCCCACCATTTTATTACCATTTGTCCTTGCATACTATAATGCTTGCAAATCGAACATAATACATTTATCAGAAGAAACGACAATAACTTTCTCCCAACAATTCACCTGTCCACTTTAAGGATGTCAATTTAAAAAGAATTTTCCAATTTATGTGGTTTCTTTAATAATGGGAGTGGGATGCGATCTATTATTTATTGTTTCTTGTAAAAAGACGTGTTAATTTAGGAAGAGTACTGTGGGTCCATAATACCTCAATTAACACGTCTTTTTACCACTTATTTCCAGCAAGTCCATTTATTGGGCGAGCACGAATTGGCTAAATTGATAAGGACGAGCTATATAGATTGTTTAGAAGAGCATGGTTCAAATCTCACTATCGATGTGAAGACGAATCGATAAATAAGTTGTAAGTATCTTTATAAGTGTCCTTATGCATCTGCCCATGTTGATGGTTGGGGTTGGAGCCACCCGAACTTTTATTTGACACAAATAAACAAAAAAAAAAAAAAAAAGAAAAAAGAAAAAAGCTCCTTTCATCGACATTATAACATATATAAGAAACCAACCATGCATGTAGTCTCATTTTTCATGTAGTAAATATCACATTTAATACTTAAATTTTACCCATTTTTATAATCAATTATTAAAGTTTAAACGTTTCGATTTATTACCTGTAAACTTTGAGTCCTTTATAATAGAAATTAGGTAATTAATCGTAAAAATAAGTAAAGTTTAAATAGATATTACGAAAATAAACAAAATTCAAATAGTTAATTGTCAAAATCGATAAAGTTTATATGTAAAATAGTTAATTGTAAAAATGACTAAATTTTAAATACCAAATATTATATTTATCCTTTTTTATATGTAAGCCAGTTTTTCTATATATAAAATATATTATACTTTTAATGTAATCAATTAGAATCCTGTTATGGATGATGTAAAGATCCCGGGAACTTTACTCAACTCAATAAATGAACGCATTGAATAGGCACGTGATTGGGGAACAATTGTTTGTTGAAATCTTGAAGAGAAGCAGGGCCTTCTTTCATGCAAAAATGCTTTGCATGTGATTTCTGGACCCAATTCATTCATCCATCCGATCTCTCTCTCTCTTTCCCTCTCATCTGCCAACTCTTTCTATCTCTCTTTCATTCAGAAATCAGAATTTGGAAGAGAAATGTCCATTTCCAAAATTGAAACCGCGAAATAATGCAACTCGTTTTTCATTGTACCCATCTACGTGGTTCTTGCTTTAGTTTTTTTTTTTTTTTTTCTCTCCCTCTTCACTAGAGAAACAAATTGAATTGGATCCAAAGTTTGGACTATAATTGAATCGGATCGATCGTATAAAAAACGTCATACCGATCGACCCGGATTTAGCAAATGATGTTTTTCACTCGGCTCCATGCAGGCCTTCGTTGAGGAATCTCTCTAAATAATTTTAACCTTTTCAATTTATCTAAACCACCCCCACAAAAAAGAAAAAAACAAAAAAGAAGAAACATTTGATTGAAAAGATCTTATATTCATGAAAATATTTATATATTACTAAATTATCTGTTGACATGAAGTCCTGAATGATTGATAAAATGTATAATAATATAAGAATATGTCAGGTACTTTTGATCTTTTTGGAATCCAATAAACCCTTGTGTGAAATGACTCCGGTATTCCTACGGAGGCACCCACAATACAATAAAATTAATAAAAAGCCCACACAATTACGGATAAAGGTTTAAATAATAATTAAGATATTTTAAACACAAACTGTAAGTATAACCTAATTTTTTATGCATTATCAAAAGAAAAAAAAAAGAAAGAAAAACATATAAAAAATGTTTTCTTTTCTCTAATTGTTGACTAGATGATAAGAATAATCGATATAATTATTTTATTATTACCGTATATATCAAATAAAAAGAATTATTTACTTAGTAATGGAAACTATAATTCTCCTGTCAAAACCCCAAATTTTTTGTAATGCCACCTAAATCTTCTTGTCCGAGGGTTTTTATACACAAATTCAAATGGTTCTTTACGTAAAAACACAATCAATTGTAAAGCACAATGTGCTTAGTTAATAGTTAATTAAAGGGCGATGCAAGTATAAAAAAAGAAAAAAAGAAAAAAACAATATTATAGGAAAAACTACAGTAGTCAGTTGGATACGAGATCTTAAGAATTCAAATATCGAAAACAAAATTAATTTATAATAGAAGTGGCACTTGTTTAACTTATTGATAATTCAGTCTATTATTTCGATAATGTTGCATGTCTGTATTAGATGGTAAGCAATTAACTTTTATTAAATTAGTGTTAATGCCAATATTTATGCTTAAGCTATTGATATCACTAAGTGACACGTTTTGTACTTAGGACAAGAGTACCAAGTCAATCATGTAATCTATTGCTTTTAGGTTCCTAGTTCACTTGCTTTTTAAAGTTAATAACCACTTATAAACGGTTTGATTAAGTAAAGAGGCCGTCTATGTCCCCAAAGGAATAGAATTTTTTTTTTTTTGCTTTTAAAGAATGTAAAGCTGAAACTTTTTGCTTAAGCATGCAACATTATTTCATAAATCATAAGTTTATTTCGTAATTTAAATCCTTTAGATATTATTCTACTTTTAGTATATTTTTTTTAACTCTAATCTCATTAGTGTCATGTAAATATTATCCCCAACCTCGAGTTCACTGGATTAATTCTAAAATTATGCTACAAATAACTCGATACATTTGTCCACATTATTTGAATAAGCACCATACCATCATTCATCTATCAACAAACTCTCCTTTACCGTAAATTTTAGTCTTCTTGATTCCACATTATCAAGATGGTCAAGAGCACAACATGATTTTCATTTAATCTTCCATTTCATCCTAAATATCATTATTATTTAATAATATATATTATATATATATATATATATCACATGGTATATATTCTCTATTAAATCGTTTTTCTTTCATTATAAAAAAACATTCGATAGGTGTACATCTAACGTGTAAATATAGTAACAAAATAATAATATAAATTATAAAAAATGAATAGTTTTCAAATCAATAACCACACGTTATTTATATACATTATACATATCAGTATTTTATTAATATTTACACATATTATATATATAATACATAACTTATTACCTATTGAATCTTTTCTAATTAATTACATACCATATTTTTCATGCCTTTTGTAATGTTGCAATGACCTCTCTTATAAGTGCCTCATGCAATTACCTATCCTTTTGACTTAGTTGGATCAATCTTGGGGCATTCTTATCAGGTTTCACTTGCTCCACATCATTTATAGGTGTCAGTTGCCGATCTTCCTCCTTCTTCAAGCCTCACTGCACTAGCATCCCTTAGAGTGTGCTTATAAGGGGTGCTTAGGCACAAATTCTCCTACCTAGCACCCTATGTTTGGTTATAAACAACAAGCACCAACCAATGCTTAAAGTTACCCGCATACCTAACATGACACTAATACCTGTCTGATAAATGGTCAAACTTGTGGGAGTCCAAATAAATGGCCATGGCCTGGCCTTTTCAAACTTTCCTTTTTTTTTTTCTTCTTCTTCTTCTTCTCCTTCTTTTAAATTAAATAAATAATTATTATTACAATATATATCATAATAGGATAATTATTAGCATTAATTTTTAAATATTATTTTATGTATTAATTTAAAAGTGCAATAATAATAATGATATGGGATTCGCAAAAAGCTTAAAAATATAATTAAGCAACTTTGGTTAAATACTCATTTATAAAATCAACTAATACTTAAAAAAACTAATTGTTTGAGATGTTGATAACAAATTAAATATTTTTGCTATACTAACTCCTTATAAATACACTCTCATGTTATCACTTGCCACAACATAAATTTCGTGTGTCTATCAAACTTCTTAGACGTCCAATTGGCGGTCATCTATTTGGCTTACTTGAAAAGCCTTGATCTCTCCTCCTCACTCCATTACCAATTTGTCAAGATTGTGACCGCATTTTATTAGGTTAAGCAAACACGTGAGTTTAACTGGAAAACCATAAAATGTTACGGGTAAAATAGGAACTTAAAAGTACAGAAAGTAACTTTTTCAGATTTTTAAGCTCAACGGGTTTTTTTTTTTTAAGTACGAGCATTAAATACACGTAAAACAAAATATGAAGAGAGATATTTAATTGATCTTAAAATTTCTATTAGAAAGGAGTAATATAGATTATTCCAAGGAAGTAAAATTTGATTCCTTTTAACTTAAATTGCTTTAAATATTGATTTTAGCACCTTATTAGCCTTATTTGGCATCATCTTCTATCATTAGGCACCACCTTTTTTTTCTTTTTCTTTTCTTTTTTTTTTTCTCCTTCTAAGAGGGAAACCAATATTAAATTTGAATAGAGTTCAATATACTCGTAATTCTCCTCACAAACTGAGAGAGCATTAGTATGGTAGGTGTTAAGTAAAACGAGAGATAGGTTAGAAATACTCGATTAACCACTAGACATTATTGAAACTATCATTTTACATAATAATATACAATATACTTTAAAACCAAATGGTCTAATCGCATTTTACCATAAAATCAAGTACTTTATAATATATTTAAAAAGCAAATAGATTTATGTTTAGATAAATATCACCGATCGAGAGAATTAATTATAACTAAAACTGCTCGCAATATGCTTTTAAATGTAAAATGTTTGACAAAAGTATCATGACTTCTCTTAATGATTAAAATGAAAAGGCGTTTGCATATTTTTATGTCATATCCCTCCAATAAAGTGTGTAGTTAATTTTGGAAACATGGATTTTTTAGCTTGCTTTAAATTTGCAATATGTAACTTTTCAAAACGGAAATCTTTTATAAAAGTTTTTATATCTTCTTGTTGTCTCGATTTCTCTAATAGAGATTTTGCTTTGGGTATGAGAAGTTGGCTTGGTCATGCAAAAGAGAATACGGTCGATAAGCATCTTGAGATTATCCGGTACAATTATTTTAATACTTAAGTTAACAAATATATCGAATTAATAGAGAGATAAGATTAGGATGATTTGTTTATACCTGTTGATTATCAAAACTGTTAGGTTTATCTTTATTTATAGGTTTCATGGGAATTTTTTTTTTTTAACCATGCATCTCGTCTAAATAGGTAAGTATATTTTATAGTGAGATATGTTCCTAAATAAAAAAGTGACCAGACTACGATGTTCTTTAGTGCTCATGATGTAGGCCTACTAGGCGGACTATTAAGGTCGAAGATCACCCATGGTGTGGACACTTCGAGCCTAATCGTGTATGAGAGCTCAGGTCCCAACTCGTCCAAGCCAAGCTCCTACGGTTTGTCAAGGTCAACTCGTTCGTAACCGTTCTTCCTTGGTCACAGCCTAGGTTTCCTCAGAATAGTCGTGGGCCGAGATCAATCGACTTATGATACATAAAGTTTGAAATGGATTTTGGAAGTCCATAATCAAAAATCATCCATCAACGATATCCTTCTTTATAAAGTTAATAAAAAATCAAGCCATTACCAAGAAGGAAAGGAAAAATGATATTTTTTTTGCACAAAATTTTCATTGACATATAATAGAATCGAACGTTTTCTCCGCCAAAACGATAAAGTGAAAAGGAAAAATATCTAGAGAAGGGAGTAACCATGGTTAAAAATTACAATTGAAAAAGAGGTAAAAATGATAGTATAAAGATATAAATGAAAATTGTAAATAATTTGAAATCTTTGACATCAATATATAGTTTCCTTTGAGATGTTGTAACTGCTCTTAATTTTAGTAAATTAATAATATAAATTAATATTGAAGTTTATAGAATATCATATTAAAGTACAATTTGATAAGTTCCAAGAGTTAGCATAATAGTATCAAATTTTAGGAAATATTTATACTTTTCAAGAAATATTTATAAATTTATGGAAGTTTGTATGTTATTTACAATATTTAAAGATTAAAAAATGCATTCGCATTAAAATCGCGGTTTACACTTTACAGGATGTAAGTATTTTTACGCAAGTTAAAAGAAAGAATAATGAAAAGCAGAGGGAGCCAAAAGATACGAAAGGTGGGGGAACTGGACAGGGACCGTCAACCATGAGCCCATGTCGTACACTGAATCGCGCTCTGGCTCTGGCTCTGGCTAAGTAAGAAAAAAGTAACTCTCTCCCCCTTTTATTTTTTTTACATCGGGAAATGGAACCCTATTTGTCTCGTCCCTTCACACACTCTGACAACCGTCTGATGATGATGATGATGTACCATGTGGGCCCCCACCCAACTTATTAGACGGCCTATGACACCGTTAATGTCACCATCACAAAATTTCCATTTCCATTTCCATGAGCCCCGTGTCAATTAATTACTCAAACGACATGTATATATTATTAGTCTTTTTAAATGATTTTTTTCCTCCATACGAAATGTTAACTCACTTATAATGGCACGTCATCGTCTCAATAAACTCTCTTATGCGAGAAATATAAGAACGGAAGAAATTAGAAGAGATCTGATCTGCTATTATCGGATTCAATTTAAATTATTGATTTAAATATACGAAAAGGTTAAAAATTAAAAATTAGATTGTGTTAAATTACCGTACAAATGAGAGATTGAATCAAGATTTGATTGGAACGGTTTTATTATCAGATTATATTGAGCCAAATTGAATATCTAATCATTTTTCTATTATTTGAAAAGGTTAAAAACGGGAAATGAATAAAATTAGAAAGAAAATAATATGCCTCCCTAAAATTTGAAATATAGGTAAATATTATATTTTGCCTTCTATAATTGATTGAATTATTAATTATTATGAGTATTTTAGTAATTTATTGTTGTATTGCTTTTTATCTTTAGTAATGATTAGTTTTTTTTTAAATTTATTTTCTTCTTTTAAACAAATATATATTTGTATAAGAGAATCGAATATCCTAAAATTCCTTCACTTGTGATTCCTATCCTCTATCTAAATATAGTCCAATTTATTAATGGCCAGTTGAAAAGAGTTATTTAGCAATATTTTAAAAGATTATTAGTTTCGCGTTATTATTATTTTGAAACTTATTATATAAGATTTCATGATTAAGTATCTCATATGGATTATTAGAAATTATAATATTAGTTTATAATATCATGATTGTGAATGCCATATAAACACAAACTTAAAATTTTTAGACCAAGTGGTTAAAATAAGTCCATTAATATTTGTTGGCTTGGTTGTTCATTATTTTTAATTTAAAACATTATAAATAGTATTAGAGTTATAAGTATTAGTTTATAACACTAAGGTTGTGAATATCTTATCAATACAATGTTAAAATTTTTGGGCCAAATTATTAGAATAGATCTATTAGTATTTGTTAGTTTAGTTATTTATTACTTTTGGTCTAGAGTATCACATATTGTCTCATAATATTTACCGGTATGAATTTGAAAGAGATTAAGCTTGTAAAAAAAAAAAAAAAGCGCAATGAGAAAGTGTTAGGGCATTATCCAACGTAATCATTCCGATACACTATTTGACGTAGTCCGCAAGTATATGAATTAGTTGTTTAACTTAGTTTTTCAGCCTCATCTAAAGTTTTCCAATCATTAGAAACTATTTTAGCTAGGCAAGGTACCTAATAGGCTTAGATTAAAGGCAACCATAAGATAGAAGTTCTCTATGGAGCATAGCTTATGCTGTGAGCCTTATTAAATCAGCACAACCTTAAGGAGCTCATATCTAAAATGTCATTTCAATAAAACTAATATCTTAAATATTTTATTTATGATTGTTGAAATATGAAGAATCAATTAATCACTATAAAATGTAAATTATACTAAATTCTTTGACAAAAAGTTATATCTTAATTTAGAAAAAAAGAAAAGATAATGCCAAGCACCCATGCTCACCCTCTTAAAGCAACTTTGGTAGGTACAACTTTATCAACAAAAAGAAGGTTGCTTAGCATTAGTATATATACTAGGTATGGATTTTTTTTTAACCAAGTTTCCTTGACAAAATTGCTATAGTGTATTGTCAAATTAGTTTTTTATATCAATATTTATTTTTGTTTTTACTGTCACTCTATTTATTTTGTAATAATTGCTAAAATCTCAAATTGATTAAAAGAGATTCTAAATTAGATGTAACGAATCGGCATTGAAAAAATAATTATATGTGTATATTTATAGAGAAGATTGACTTGATACAATAGTTAAATCAAAGTTTTACAATCTTGATATTATCTATTTTGATAACAAAAAAGCATTATAAGTTATTTACAAAATAAATGATGTTATATACTTAGCTTATAATATTTTTTCTATGAGTTTTAGCAGTTATATTTATCTGCTATTCAATTTAATAATTATTAAAATATAGATTCTAAAGTAGTTTAATAAAATTGTATTAATCAATTCGGTGTATTTCAAACTATCTTTTCTTATTTATAAAATATCTAATTAATCATGACAATGTGTGTATATGTGTGAGTGTTTGTGTGTTTCAAAGTCTTAAAAGACATTTGTTGATGGAATATTTAATGGTTGTAAATAGAAAACTAGATATTATGGTTTTTTTTTTATCTAATTGGAGTCATTGTACACTTATAAATGACTAAAAAAACCAACTTTTCATGAATTTCTTAATATTAAATATATATTTTACGAAAGACAAAGGTGCGAAAATAAAAGTTTACAAGAAGTACGTTACACGTGAACTTTCCTTAATCACGATAACATTAGTAATGGCAAAATCCAGACTGCAAACATCGGTTTCACTCTAATGTCTCCGCGATTAGGGTACGTTGCCCCACAACCAAACATGTCCCTCTAAACCACTACGGCCCACCTATGGCAGTATGGCTTCGTGCCACGTAATTTATGCAGATATTTTTTAAGAAGAAGTATGGGTGCCAGGGAAATAAATAAATAAAAAGGCATTAAGCACTGTTTTGGCATTTTCTGGGAGTAATATCTGCTTGAATTATGAAAATCTCGTTATCCGACAAGCATCAGGGGCACCGTCAATGTCACCATCACACAATTTCCATTTCCACGAGACCCATATAAATTAATTACTCAAAACTACATGTATACATATGTGAGACTTTTTATTAAGTGATGTAATTACCTCCATATGAAATGTTAATTCACCTATAATCATCTCAATAAACTCTCTTACATTATGTATGGAATGAATGAAAGCAAAGGAAAAGAGTAGGAGGGGAAGCAACTAAAAGAGATCTGACCATTTTTTCATTGTTTAAATAGGTGAAATACGAGAAAAGAATGGAATTGCAAAGAAAATAATAAGTCTTACAAAAAATTTGAAAATTTAGGTAAATATTATATTTTACCCCTATAATTGACTGAATTATTAATTATTATGTGTATTTTAGTAATTTACTACTGCATTACTTTTTATCCTTAGTGATGATTAGTTTTTCTCGAGCTTATTTTCTTTCTTTAAACAAATATATATATATATATATATATATAAAAGAATCAAATATCCCAATACCTTTAGTCTCTTTCCTGTCCTCTTCCCAAATATATTCCACTTCATCAATGGCCAGATGAAAAGGGCTATATAGCAATATTTAAAAAGATTTTTGCGTTTCATGTTATTATTATTTTCAAAGCCAATATTTTAAAAGTATTTTTTCAAGATTGTTGAAATATGATGAATTAATTTAATGTTATTGCATAAAATAATAAAATTTTTATTTGTTATTACAAAAAAAAAATATATATATATATAATGTAAATTATATCAAAATATTATCTCGAACTAAATTAAATGAAGTCTCGACTGCCTCGCCTGCTTTCAGGAACACGGAGATAGGTGGTGCATGGCAAGCTTATCTTGAACTGGTACAGTCGTTGCAACATCGAGTTCAAATACTCTTAACAGTCTGACTTGATCAAAATTTTTTCAAATAAAATTATCACGACTATATGACAGTAAAAATTGATAAATTTTTTTTTGGGGCGTTAATATATTTTAAAAGATGCAAATACCGTATTTCATAAAATCAAAATTTAAAAAGTATTGAACTATTTAAATTTTTGAGCTCGAACTATTGCTTCCACTGATGTGGCTATGTGGCATTGTTTACATCGTGTCATTGGAAATGAGAGAATTTGATTGTTGATTCCGAAGATTTATTCGGAGGCACCATAATTGAAACCCCAAAAAAAAAAAAAAAGGGGAACCAACATGTCATGATAGCGTTGAGGTGAAACGAAACTTTTAATGTAAATATAATATACGTCTATTTCAACTTTGAAGTCAAATTTTATGTGCATCCACGGAGGAAACTGGGGTATAGTGTAAGTAAAAAGTGGGCTGCGGATATGCTGGCATTCAACTTCCGCCGGGGGATTCCAAGATCAAAGAGAATCTAGAAACACTCCTACAAGTAAGCTGAGAGGACCACGGGAGGTGGTTTCATTTCGGTACGGCCATACGGCCATTCTGATTCTTAAACAAAAAAAGTCTCACAAAAAGTATAATAAATACAAGAATGTAAACATACGAATCCCTCTTGGTATTTATAAAAATGGTAGATGAGGTATTTATGAAGTACCTATTCCAATTTACGCTTCTCCAAGACAATTTCTGGATATTGTGGGAGACTTTCGAGCAAGATGCATGCCATCTAAGAATTTCTCCTAATCTAAATGAACTTAAGAGCTCAACCTTCAAAATACTAAAAGATGAAACGAGCTTAGTACACATATTCTGACCAAATCGGGTGGAATGTTCGAAGCTTGGTTAATTCTTTGGAAAGATTTTTCATATTATTAGGAGCCTACCCTAAACCAAAAAAAGATTATTGGCCTAATTTTAAAGAGTTCAGTTTAAGTTTGAAATAATTCATTTATAAGTTTTTTGGGCTTAACTTTAATCGTAAAACAATCTGTCTAAATTTAAAAGATTTATATCGATTAACCTATTAATGGGATCGATAAGTATTTAATTGTTGTATTAATATTATAAACATTTCGGTTATACTATATATAAATATCGATAATTTACTAAAAAAATAAGATATAGAAATTAAAAGAAAAAAAAAAAACTTGAAAAAAGGAAAGCGAAGCCCAAGAGGCATCATCAGCCACCTCATGGCCTCAAAGTGGCCAACATTAGCCACTGCAGCATAATAGGCTTCAACCTATCTATATGTGAACCTAATCCCATTTTGTAAGGACGATGCAACATTTTTGCGCCGTTGAAAGGAAAAATAAAAAGAAAAAAAAAGAAAGAGATATAACTTTTTTATGCTTCGTTTTGTGTAAACTTGTGGAGAGAGTATTCATGTGATACCCCTAGTGGTATTATAAGGTAAGGTGAATTACGCGACTTGTCCTAAGACTGAGGCTAGAATGTTTCGGATAGATGTTGAAAAAAAAAAAAATATATATATATATATATAAATAATCCTCATAAACTTTATCATAAATATGAATATACTCTTAAATTTTCAAATATTTTAAACAACTTTTTATGTTTTGATAAATTGTCAACATCTACATATATTTACTTTTTATACTAGGAAAGAAAACATTAAATTTACCAAACTAAAGCCAAAGTTAAAAGGTTTATTTATACATTTTAAAAGTTATTTATCAATTTATTAAAGTTTAGAAAAGTTGTTTATAGCATTTGAAAGTTTTTCAATAAATCTATAATTAATCAAAATTTAGGAGGCTAGTTTACATTTTTTCCTTATTATTTTTCGTATATTTTTTTAAATATGTGAATTTTATTTTTATTGAGTTAAATAAATTATTCAAATAATCAATTATTTCTGGGTTGATCAGAAGTTGATATATGTTCTTAAACAAATAGTTATGAAACATAGTAATGTATTATAATAATAATTATTTTTTAAAAAGGGTCGCTTCTTTATTAAAACCCAAAAGCACGTTGCATTTGTGTAATTTTCTATAGAAAAAGTTAACTATATTTGAAACGAAAATAAAATGACTCACTAAAAAGGGCACTGCGGTGCATTGGAGTTTAGAGGCAACGAGGGTTAGCAATCTTTGTATCTTGCCTCCTCTTAAACTAGTAATTCCTTTGCCCCAAAAAATAATAATAATAATAATAAACTATTAATCCCACCCGTGCTCTGCATTCTATGCAATTTAAACACAATTATTACACATTTCCTATACGCTCGTAGACCTAGGCCTGGTCAAACCTGGCTTACGATCGGCTTGGATCCACTGGGATCAAGGGCTTAATTTCCCTACAGTCAGAATCGGTTCAGCTTAGGCGGGTTTGAAGCTGATTCACTCGGTCTGGCAGTTTAACGGATCAATTTTCTCGATTCGTGAATTATTCAATTTCTTTTTATAATTGAGGAAAAAAAAATTTTTTATCTTTATTTTTTATTTGAAAAAAAAACTATTAATAAATCATAAGAATTTAAAATTTTGATTATTTCATTCTATTAATTGTTGAGTACTAAGATTAATAAATTCATACCTTATTAATTGTTGGATATTATATTAACAATTTGTATTTTCAATAATACATAATTATTATGTTATGCCTATAATTAGTGAATTAAGTAAATAAATCTCTTTTTATAAGCAATAACTCAAGGAAAGCTTGTTAATATAATCAATATGAGACTTGATTTGTATAAACAATACTCACTATACTCTTTTATTACTTCAGAAGAAACGTCAGAAAACAATATAATATATATGAGAGTTTAATTGATATTATAAAAAAATAGTATCTATTTAATATTTATATTACACTTAACATTTTATATATGGCATAAATATATTCTTTATGATTTTTAATGATATTAAATTATAAATATACTTGCATTTATAAAAATGCAAGT
>JAMXBB010000007.1:110965574-110978274 GCA_024138015.1 Lumnitzera littorea | reverse complement strand
AGAGAGAGAGAGAGAGTAGGCCTGTGGTATGTGTTTTCGGAATGATGTGATTGAACAAGCAAGGGAAAGCTAAGCTAATTCTGAAAACCAGCCTGCCTAACCGATTAATCCAGAGATATAAAATTCTATAATATTATCTTTCCTTTCAAAGCGTCCTCATTCATAAGTAAATTCTACACAAACCCCACAATTCCTGTCAGCAAGTTTGAGTTATCTTCTGGATATTCAAGTGTCAAGGAAGAGTCTTTGAATTTTCAAGTGCAAAGCCAATAGCTTCCCATTTCTTTCTATTTTTTCCTTTTTTTTTTCATGCCAAGTCCCCTGTTTTGCTCTGTTTCATCTTCTAGACTTGTTGGTATTCCGGACTTGTGTGTCAGGTTGGGCTTTTGATGAGATTTTTGGTGTAAGACTTGAACAGGGTTCATGGCATTTCGGGCTGAAGTCCTAGTATTGGTGTTTTTGGTTTGCTTCAGCTTCGGTTTCGTTGTTTCAGACGATGGTAAGTACCTCACACAAGTTTGAAGTCAAATGGAAGAAGATGTTTGTCTTAGATGTCATGGTTTATGTAACAGTCACACTAGGCACACTCTGTCTGTCTTTTCATATAATTTCATGATGTGTTACACATGCTTTAGAGTTGGATCATTGCTGCTACTGTTTAAGGGCTTCAGTTAAAAGAAAAATTCATTATTCTAAGTATGTAAAATATGTTTTCAGCTCATAATTTGTCTCTTTTGAAAGTTTTCTCCTTTTCAAGCTCATGTGCTTCTTTTGAATTTTCATGATTGTTTTTCCTTTCTTTTTTATCCTACCTAACTCACTCTATCTATTTGGTCTGTTATGGAGTCAAGTGCTTAGTACTTGTTCAATCATTTCATTGATATATAAAGTATGTAGTGTTTAATGTGTCTTATACATTTAAAGAAATGTTTAATTCTAACTATAATTGTGAAGTAATCTGTGGATATGTCAACGACTGCATTGTTTTTGTACAATCAAGGGGCAACGTTACTGGAGATGAAGAAGTCATTTAGGGATATAGATAATGTTCTCTATGACTGGACAGATTCTCCATCCTCAGATTATTGTGTCTGGAGAGGCGTCTCTTGTGACAATGTCACCTTTAATGTTGTAGCCCTGTAAGTCTTGTCCTTATAAATTTAAATTAACCACCAATTAGCACAAGTCATGTTTGCCTGTCTACCAATTAAGCATTTTTTTTTTTGTTGTTTTTCCCTTTTCTTTCCTTTTTTCAAGGAATTTATCAGGTTTAAACCTTGAAGGGGAAATCTCGCCCGCGATAGGAGACCTTAAAGGCCTTGAATCAATGTGAGTTTCTATTTCCAGTTCGCCGTCTCTAAAATACGCTGTGTTGTCTACCATGAACAATTTTTAAAGAGTTTTGAGAGAAAACAAGTGACACTACATGCAAAATCTTTGTATGAAGTTTTTCCTGGTAGAGCACCTTGAGATTCCAAAATAAAACAACATTAATAAGTATAAGAGGTTTTATATTTGGCTTGTATCATTTTCATTTATGCTAACTTTAGACTTCTGTTGACATTTCCTTTTTTAAAAAACAATTTTAGTGATTTAAGCAGAAACCAGCTCTCTGGGCAGATTCCAGACGAGATAGGAGACTGTTCTTCGTTAACAAGCCTGTGAGTATTCGCCTCAACTGAATTGTTCTTGGCCTAATTTCGGTGTAATGAGGTCATGTAAGGAGCTAATTATCCATAGGTTTATTCCATTTTCCATATCGAAATGGTTGCACTTTGCAGGGACTTGTCATTTAACAATTTATATGGAGATATACCATTTTCAATATCAAAATTGAAACAACTGGAACAACTGTAAGCTTATTGGCCATCATTAATTTTTGCAAATTAGTCATTTGTCCTTTGTAAGCATATAATGCATATTTGCTGCATTAAAAATTTCCAGAATCTTGAAGAACAATCAGTTGATTGGACCAATACCTTCAACCTTGTCTCAGATTCCTAATTTGAAGACATTGTATGTTTCGGTTCCCTTCCTAACTCATTGTATTCGCCATTGTATTAGATATTTCTACTATGATGTTTTTTTTTTTCTCTCCATTTTATTCCCAGAGACCTGGCACAGAACAGGTTAAGTGGGGAGATACCGAGGCTTATTTACTGGAATGAAGTTTTGCAATATCTGTAAGTATCATGGTCCTCTTGGCAAAATATGTCACATTCCTAATGTATTTCATCAATACACTAATTTTCTGACTTTAACATTTCTATTTGCAACTTATTTTTCAGTGGGCTACGCGGAAATAACTTGGAGGGAGCTCTCTCCCCAGATATGTGCCAGTTGACGGGACTGTGGTACTTGTAAGTTATCTTATTAGCAAACATGATCTCATAGGGATTGTGTTGTATATTTCTGCTTTGATTTCTTATTTCCTTAAATTTGTGTCCTATACTTGCAGCGATGTAAGGAATAACAGCTTGAGTGGCACAATTCCTCGAAGTATTGGCAATTGCACTGCTTTCCAGGTCTTGTAAGTAATCGTCAAAGTCCAAAAATTTTGGCTGCTGGATAGAATTAATTCTAAAATCTTGCTCATATTTTTAGGGACTTATCCTATAACCAATTAACTGGCGAAATTCCATTCAACATTGGGTTTCTGCAAGTGGCTACATTGTATGTATTTTGCAATTTGAGTTGTGTCTCATAGTAGCTGATCCTGTGTCTGACTTTCGATTCTTTTGCATCTGAATTGCATTTATGTTGATGCCATTAGGTCCTTGCAAGGCAACCGACTGTCAGGAAGTATACCATCGGTAATAGGTCTTATGCAGGCACTTGCAGTCTTGTGAGTGGGAATCCCTTATCTCTAAGAAGAACTTTTGCTATTAAACCAGAAATCTACCTCCATTTTTAATAACAAAGCTTATTTCTCCGTATCCAGAGATTTGAGCTGCAATTTGTTGACTGGATCGATTCCTCCTATTCTCGGTAATCTATCATACACGGAGAAATTGTAAGTATATACTCAATTTCTGCATTCATTGATTTGTTCCTTAGTAATGATGTATTCAAACTTTGGCATTGAAGTTTCTAAGATTAATTACTAGATGTCCTGAGCTTTACGGCTTATAGGTATCTGCCAATGTGTTAGGTATCTTCACGGTAACAAGCTGACAGGACCAATACCTCCAGAGCTTGGGAATATGTCGAAATTACACTACTTGTAAGACTATCTAGCATTTCCATGAAAGAGAATAGAAAATAGGATGCTGCATATTCAATTTTCATGACTGTATCATGTTTAGTATTCCTCCAGAGCTTTCATTAAATAGCACCATGAACATATTTACATTTTTCCCATTCTGCAATAAAAAAATTCTCCACCTTCCCTATACAAGTTCAGATGCTTCATCTTTGCAAGAGTGCTCTTTTATGCAATTATTATTAGAATTTTTTTATATTCGTTATCTGGGTAATGCCATTTAATGTTCATAAGTTGTGTTGCAGGGAATTAAATGATAATCATCTTACTGGGTGTATTCCACCTGAGCTTGGGAAGCTCACTGATTTATTTGACCTGTATGTAATATCAATATGCTCTGATTGGCTTTCTTATTTGCTTTGGGATATATGACAAGAGAATCACTAATCTTAGATCATTTCAGGAATGTTGCCAACAATTCTCTTGAAGGGTCCATACCAGATAATATTAGCTCATGTACCAATCTTAATAGTCTGTGAGTCTTATGACCCTATTGTTAATGTGATTTAAGTTTAAGTTGTACTATCTCGAAATGAGCCATTTACTGGTGGTCAGCAATGTGCATGGTAACAACTTAGAGGGCAGCATTCCACCTTCCCTGCAAAAGTTGGAGATAATGACAAAACTGTAAGAAATTAACCATTCTCAAAAAGATCAGTTAATGCAGTTTTTGATATATATATATATATGGTAATTAGTTTGAGATATTGTTATTTCCATGTTTATGCTTTAGGAACCTATCATCAAACAATCTCAAGGGTCCAATTCCCATTGAGCTATCTCGGATTGGTAATCTGGATATTTTGTAAGTTTTAAGCTTGTTTAATGTTTTTTTTTTCCTCGGTTACCCATATTTCACTTATCCAATAAGATAATTAATGTAGGAAAAACCTACAGTTTAAATGAGTCGTTATATTCTAGGTAATCAAATAAGTCTCCACCAATAATGCAAGATAAGTGCTTCAATAAAGATTTTAAAGAGTCATAGAAGTTATAAATGACCTCCTCAGCAGCATTCTCATTATTTACTGTTTGTTTGGCTCACTTACAACAGAAAAAGCAGAAAAGCTATAGCTTTTAAGTATTATTTACTCTTAATTCGATGAATAGTTTTGCTTAACTCTTTTTATGTGTAGGGACATTTCCAACAATAAGCTTATTGGCTCCATACCTTCTTCCATTGGTGACCTGGAGCATCTTCTAAAGCTGTGAGTTATTCTTTTGTCACCAAATTTTAGCAGTTGACCATTTTTGTTTTCAAGTGGAAATTATCCAACATGATGCATACATGGGTTTCACTTTCCTCTGCAGAAATCTCAGCAGAAATCACCTAACAGGATCAATACCGGCTGAGTTTGGCAATCTCAAAAGCATCATGGATGTGTAGGTTTTCTACAGCTGTCCTTGTACTTCTAGTGTTGCTAATATGATCATGCTTAATTACTTTTCTGGATCTTTTGTGGTTGTGTTGCAGAGATCTTTCCAACAATCACCTTTCTGGAATGATTCCAGAGGAACTTGGTCAGCTGCAATATATGTACTCACTGTAAGTACATCATCAGCTATTCGGTCTCTGGTGTGGTGGTGCCAATGTATATGATCTACCTGGCTAGACTTCCATCTACCACATCTCTTAAACAAACTCTGGGCCTCTTTCATTTTACGTCATTGTATTTGCTTTTCTGTCTAAGCCTATCTTTAAATATGCAGGCGACTTGATCACAACAATTTGTCTGGAGATATTATGCCGCTAGTGAATTGCCTTAGCCTGACGGTCCTGTATGTTTAGCTGCTAATTTATTTTTTCCCCTTGATCAATTTTATAGCCATGAAGATTATGGATGGTAATCGGAAGGTTTAAATATTTTCACTTGTTTGCTGAACTTCATGCAGAAATTTGTCATTCAACAACTTAGTTGGTGATATCCCCAGAGACAAGAATTTCTCTAGATTTTCACCTGACAGGTAATGTATAATAAGAAGAATGGATTGCTACATGTAGTTTTTCTTGTTCCTTTTGTATTCCTACCATCTTTTACTAACTGAAGATTGATGTGTAGTTTCCTTGGGAATCCTAATCTGTGCGGTTATAGACTTAGTTCTCCATGTGACAATTCTCGTCCTACTGAGCGAGGTAAATTCATATATATCCCTGATTAATTGATGTAGAAATCTTCTCCTTGTGTTTGGACAAACAGTTTGCTTTCCCATGCGATTGTGCAAGTTTTGTGCCATTGTACTTGCATGTGAGAAGTGAAAATAGTGTGTAAAAGTTGTTTTAACTGAGAAGGTACATTTTGTTTCTTTGACTAGCAGCCATGATTTCTAAAGCTGCTATACTTGGAATTGCTTTGGGCGGTCTTGTGATCCTCCTTTTGATATTGATAGCGGTATGTCGACCTCAAAAACCCATCACCTTTCCAGATGGATCCTTTGACAAGCCAGGTATCAATTGATAGGTGCTTTTTGTAACCCATAATCATCAGTAATCCAATGTCACTGATTTATTTGGACCTCGAGTAGAATCGTTTTGCATTTATTCAGTTTCGATGCAAAATCATTTTGAGTGGTATGTCTTTTTAATTTTGACCTGTCAAGTAAATCTGATTTTAACCAGGAGTTAGATTGCATGCATAAACTGCATACTTAGATTTTAACTACTGTCAACTTGTTCATAAACAGTTAGATATTCATCACCAAAGTTGGTGATTCTCCACATGAATATGGCTCTCCATGTCTACGAGGATATTATGAGGATGACTGAGAATTTAAGTGAGAAGTACATAATTGGCTATGGTGCATCCAGCATAGTCTACAAATGTGTTCTCAAGAACTGCAAGCCAGTTGCGATCAAGAAACTTTACTCTCATTATCCTCAGTACATGAAGGAATTCGAGACTGAACTTGAGACTGTTGGAAGCATAAAGCATAGGAATCTTGTCAGTCTCCAAGGATACTCACTTTCACCTTCCGGCAACCTGCTATTTTATGATTATATGGAGAATGGCAGTCTTTGGGATCTCCTCCATGGTAAGCAAGCACCCCATATATGTAACTACTGCATCCAATTTTTTAAAAATTCTGCTTATGCCCAAGTACAAGTAGAACTTCGTATGTTGAATTTCTTTCTGCGTACCAGTTTTGTTGCTTTTCTCTTTAGAGATTTCCTTGTGCAAGGATTGTCAGCTTGCATAAATTTCTCTTATCCACCACCATGTTGAGGAGTTATTAAAGTCCAACTTAATCCCAAAAGAAAGATGGTTTTTGTTCAAGTATCCATCCTACTAGTAGTTGTCAAGTTGAAATCTCATGAGGATGCTGACATATGAAGACCAATCAAAATATAGAAGTTTTATGTATCATATTGTTTGTAGGTCCTCCAAAGAAGAAGAAGCTCGACTGGGATACTAGACTTAAGATAGCTCTTGGAGCTGCAGAAGGCCTTGCATATCTTCATCATGATTGTAGTCCTAGGATTATCCATCGGGATGTAAAGTCTTCGAACATTTTATTGGATAAGGATTATGAAGCACACCTTACTGATTTTGGGATTGCAAAGAGCTTATGCGTGACAAAGTCCCATACTTCGACATATATAATGGGAACAATAGGATACATTGATCCAGAGTATGCCCGCACTTCTCGCCTTACAGAGAAGTCTGATGTCTACAGTTATGGGATAGTTTTACTTGAGTTGCTTACTGGTCGAAAGGCAGTTGACAGCGAATCCAATCTCCACCATGTGGTTTGTCTCATATTCTCTGACTTTTCATCTTAATCGTGTAATGTAGTCATCATGTCATAGAAGTCTTTTTTCTTGACAATGGCAAATTGGAATGTCCTTTTTCAAGAATAAGTTGAGTCATTATTATAAAACATGTTTTGAGTATTTAAGCTGTGCCAAATTATAAAGTTCACAACATGCTTCCTCATGTATAAAGTACATGGGCATAATTACATACATGCATTTTTCAATCGAGATGTTTTTATTGGTACTTCTTACATATTTCTTGCATCCTTGTAAGTTTATTGGCCTGGCATCCTTTTGTGCCTAATAGGTTCCATTGATACATGTCAGATCATGTCCAAGGCTGCAAACAATGCAGTTATGGAAACTGTTGATCCTGAGATCACTGCCACATGCAAAGATCTTGGAGCCGTGAAGAAGGGTTTCCAACTTGCTCTATTATGCACCAAGAAACAACCTTCCGACAGACCAGCAATGCATGAAGTGGCACGTGTCCTGGGGACACTAGTTCCAACCACTGCCCCACCTAAACAACCGACTCCCATGCAGCCTGCTTCCCACCCATCTTCCCTAGTCTCTTGCTATGTGGATGATTATGCTAATCTGAGAACTCCACACATGGTGAATTGTTCCTCCGTAAGTACTTCAGATGCTCAGCTCTTCCTGAAATTTGGCGAGGTAATATCTCAGAATAGCGAGTTCAGTGTTGAGAAATCAGTTTAGTGTGTTCAAAAGTTAGCGAGGGTGAGAATAGAGCAATGAGAAAATGTGTATAAGATGTGTTCTGGCATTCTGCTTTGTAGTTGTAGTCATCTTTCTTTCCTTGCTATGATAAATAGCTGTACCAGAGGAACTAGAGATGAACACAATTAAAATGGACTAGGGAACTGTAATGCCCTGCCCAAGTTAATATTATTTACAGTGCAATGTAGAAGATTTCAGCATTGAAGCCAGCATGATGGGGTTATGGAGAAGGATGGTCAAATGATCTCTTGGGGTCTGATAAATTTTGATCAATCGAGGAGCATTTTATGTCGGAAAAACTCACAACAGCAATGCAAATGACAACCTGCGGATGGTCTTTCTTTCTGTTTAGACATCGAGTGGGACTTTGGATCTATAGTTCTACTTTAGTGTACATATCTATTTGCTATTTGCTCAAAAGTATATATCAGCTTAGTTTCTTTGATGTCATCTGTGGTAGTAACTAATATGATGCTCGATTATCAGTTTGATGGTATCAGGGGTGGCCATTTGTGCTGTGCCAGTTTTGAAATATTTGAGTAGTTAAGCATGAGTAGTGTGCACGGTTGACATGATTCGACACCTAACATGACATTGCTTCTTAGTATTTAATACATCAATCTAATTGTTAGAAGTAGGTTTATGTGGGTCTCTGATAAAAACTCGGACATGAACACAACATGATTATAATTCGCGTTATACTATAGGATGATACGAGTTATGGTCTTTTGGGTCGTTGAATTCTTGGGCCTCCAAGCCCAAGTCGGCAAGGCCCAAACCCATGACTCTCCAAATAATTAACGTACGGACTGCCCAAACCCACAAGTTCTGGACCATGCCATCAATGCAGGAGATCCACTTTTCTATTTCGATCCGATCTCATCACTAGTAAATAGAGGATCAGACATCATGTACTCCACACTCTTATGTGCTTACACTCTCTTATGTCCTTGCATCCTTTCTCTCCTACAGTTATTAACTCAAGTATGGAAGTAACTGTGCCAAACAACTCCTTAGCCCTTTCATGCTCTCTTACTCTTTGTTTTGTACGCCTATTAACACTCTTTCAAGACTCTCAACTACACTCTATCGAATCTACGTAAGGGGTTGGATTTACTTTTTAAAAAATTGCAAATTCTTTTCTTTTTTTTTTTCGAAAATATCCTCATGTTATGTGCAAATGATTAAAGAACAATTAAAAGTGAAGAGTGTAGGGGCCGGAGATTCATGTCGCTATTTGAGCTTCAAAGATTTTTAGGTATTTGAATCAACCAATGACTAGATGATCTATTCTTTGCAAACGTAGTAACTTCTTGGCTGTTGATGAGATACGCTTTTTCAAAATTCAACTGACTTCATCAAATACCTATCTCTGTTGAAGTGATTCTTCTTCTCTTAAAAAACTCTTCATAAAATATGATATGGTTGTGTTTGAATTTCCAATTTAAGTTTGAAATCATATCACTTAAGCCTTGCACAAAATCCTCTTGTAAATAATGAAACCTTATTCGTTTATCTCTTCAAATATATATATATTAAAAAAAAAAAATCACCTTCATGTTACCTTCTAAATGTCTTATAATTTCACAATAATCTATCTCACTTCATCTAATACATATGAATTTAGAAGTGTATCAAAATATAAATGTTTATCCATATCCATGAAATTCTTCTGGAATCATCTTTAAATTTACTCCATATTTCCAGAGGATCATAACACCCATGAACCAATAAGGTTTATCCAACCTATAATAATATTTCCCTTGAATTTCAAAATTGATAAACAAGCTTCAATTCCAAATTTTGAGAGATAACCCTTATAAAATTTGATCAATCTCGAAACTTTAGCTCAATAAATCCTTAATAACTTAACAAATTGACCTTCTCTAATCCATATATTCTCAAATTAATTAGTGTATTATACTTCATTAAAGTTTGTGAGGATAAATATCACATTTAATACTTAAATTTTGTCTATTTTTGCAATTGACTACCAAACATTTCAATGTATTGATTTGATACTTGAACTTTGCTAATTTTTACGATAAACTACCTAAATTTTATATATTTTTGTAACTAACTACTAAAACTTTATTTATTTTCATAATTACCTACCTACTCTACAAAAATTAACCCACTAACCCAACCCTATAAGTATCCCTTCCTTTCACCACTTTAGACTCTTTTGGATGTTCTTGAAAGTAGGAAAATTCCCTGTAGCTATTTTCAGGATTTTTAGAAAAATTAAGAAAAATCAGGTTATAATCTACGATATTTGATTTCGGAAACTTAGCAATCACGTGACATGGAACAACCACCACTATTGAAAGCTCCACCCAATGCCTTAGCTATTCGACAACCCCTCCTCCAATCACGGCTATCAAAGCTCCAAACACCTATGAGTTCGATTTTTACTTTGATTTTAGAAAATTTATTAAAAATATCAAATTTTATCTAAAAATCTTGGAAAAATTTATTCTATTATATTTTAGTTATATTTTCATGTAAAATTGTAATTTTTATAAAAAGCTTATATTGTAAATGATCTCAAAAATTTTGTAGTAATAAGTTGTAATTTTTAACTTCAGTTAGTTAATTTGTAAAAATGTACAAAGTTTAGATACCAAATATAGTGTTAGCCCATCTTGTGATTGAAATAACTTAAATGACTAAATTCCATAAAAAAAGATAATTTTATCTCATAATCACCAAGCAATTTAGTAGAACCAATCAATTTTGAATTGATTATATCTTGTAAACTTGATTTTTGCAAACACTTTCTCCAAAATTAGCTCAGAAATACGAATCGCTTACTTGATTTAAATGCAACTTATTTAGTAAAATTTTGTTAAATGCATTACTTAACGCATTTAACTAGTAGAGCTAGGACATAAAAAATTATTAATCCAACTTGTCTTTTGTGATTGTGAACTTCCTGTTGGAGATAACTTCTATGTTTATCGGTGAAGCTTTCATGTTTTGCCTACCAATGAAGCTTCTACATTTTTTCAGACAGCTTTTAAGTTCACCGTCTCTCTTGAAAAATCAATTTGATTACCTTCAAATTCATTACTTTATATGTTGTTGTGCGAACTTAATAAACATGTTAGTAAAAAACAAAGAATATTTGTTATCATTAAAACATATATATATATATATATTTTGCCAGAGTCATCAAAATATAGTTTGAAGAATTTAACAATAAAGTTCAATTATTTTTATAGAGAACTCGAAACAATGGTTTGATGAAACTTAGGTAGACTCTTCCAAAGGTTTCCTGCTGCCCATCTAAGACGTCAAGAAATAAATGAAGATATTGACCATGATCTTCGCGAATGCTCAACTAAGCCACCTATTTAGAATTCCTTATGGCCACCATAAATGCCTCTAATTAATTTTACAAGTGATTTGATTGACTAGATATCTTCTTACTGAAAGATACTGTTATGTTTTAAGAATATGATAGGGCATAAAGCATAAATCTAAAATAAAAAATCAATAATAGTCGTATAATTTTAGAAATTACCAATTTACTTGATTGTGAATAGTGGTTTTTAGTAATTGAAATATAGTTTTAAAAGTTGTTGTTGAAGGGAAAATTAATTACTCATAAAAAATAAATGAATTTTAGATCACATATTTCTATAAATAATGATATATCAACAAAGATAGTATAAGAAAGTTTTTAACCAATTTTTTTAAATATCTCTATTTTTGAAAATTGGTAAAGAGATTAGTTATCTCGAAATAATATCGAGTTTCGATCTTTTCTTTTCTTTCCTTTCCTTTCATTGATTCCACCTTTACACTGTTTTACACCAACATCCATAACACAATTTTACAATAAGTTAGTGGGCTATTATCAGTAACAAGTACAAGGAAGAGATCTGTTATCAAAGAGACCTTCATGGGCTATTATTTTTCTATTTTCTCTTTGGTTATTGTGGTTAGATCGCAACAACAAAATTTCCCAACAGCCTTCTTTTAGTCCTCAGCTAAGTATTCACGTTTAGTTGTCGTTTGGGAGCGAAAGAGTACACTATCCATGAACAACTCATCTCTTGGCTTCCTTAAATAGAAGGACAGTGGATGATGGCATTGGCAAGAAAAGTCGGGAGGTCGGATATTCTTCGGCACCGAGAAATGAGGGATGTTTTGGGCCATATACTATTGTTAATTGATGGGGACGAAAAATGTTGAAATTAGGGTGTGATGAATTAAGGAAGAAGATGATGATGGAAAATTGCTACTTTTTGCTCCTCCAGCAGATATATTAGGTTTGTTAAGAAAAGGATTTATATTATGCTGTAAATTACAAGAACTACAAAATTTCTTGTCAGATTTATACAGGCTTCTATATCCTAATTTTATAATGTAATACAAAAGTACAAATTTAATTCTCAGTTTTTATCTCCTTTTCCACTTGGATTTTCAACATTTCAAAGTAACAAGAACAACTCATCCCTCGCTCTTGAGTGACTAGATTTCGACCATGGAAGAGAGTAGCTTGCAACCCACTTTATTAAATAAGTTGTTCGACCTATAGGGTGGTTGCCCGCTAATCAAGGGAAGTCTTGTGACCTACCTTTGGTGGAGGTTAATCGCTAAATGTCATCCAAGTTGGGAAAACAAAAAAAGAAAGAAAACTCGATCTATTAATATTAAACGACTTACTCTTCTGCGATCGAAACCCAATCATCTTTAGGAGTTATGTGAAACCCCCAATAGGTGGCCATTGGCCGCCCTCCACTATTAGGTGATCAGATGCTCTTTTATTTTTTTTTAAAATTTTTTTTTCAAGTTTTTAGTTTCTTCTTTATTTACCTATATATTATACATATATTATATAATATGTTAAATATGTATATTATTGATAGTAATTGATAAATATTATAGTGAAACCCCTTTTTTTTTTTTTTTTTTTTTTTTTTTTTTTTTTTTTTTTT
>JAMXBB010000007.1:110809010-110955972 GCA_024138015.1 Lumnitzera littorea | reverse complement strand
CGACATGGATTGGATGGAAGAAAAACGAGATTAGGGTTTTGAATAGAGAGATTGAGAGACAGAGAGAACTAGGGTTTGTGGTAAAGAAAAGGAAGAAGATAAAGATGAAGAATAGAGTAATTGATGGGTTGGAGACAGTGGTTATTTATTGAATAATAATCAGGATTTATTTATTCATCTATCCGTCTTATTTATATTATTGGTTTATAAATAAAGGGGAAGGAGAGAAAAGAAGGATGATAGAGAAAAGTATTAGAAGGTTGGTTATTTGTTAAATGAATTTAAAAAAATATTAAATAGTATTAATATATTATATGTTTAATGAGTAATAGATATATATTAATAATAATAAATAATTTTTAAAAAATTATAATTTATATTTTTATATATTAAAAATTTATTAATATTTATTAATCATTAATCTATCTTGTATTAATATCATTTTTGTGGTGGTGAATCAATCTTGATTTTTCGTTTTTCTTTTAAATAAAAAAAAAGAAAAAGATTAATTTTTTGTTTTGTTTTTGTTGTTTTTTTTTTTAATTTTAAATTAAGGAGATAAAGCAGAAGGCTTATCCTCATCCACTAGGCACGGGGCGTGTTAGAATACTGCCGTAAAGTTTGATGGTTTAGATGAGCTGTTTTCAAGTGCACTAAGTTCCACTGTTTTTTATGTTGTACTAGCGCCACCCACTGGTTCTAGAAAGGTAAGAACGGTAAGCACACAAGTTTGGATGGCTAAGGATAAGATTGCCATGAATAAAAGAGAAGCTACTAAAAAAAGTTAAAACAATTTGACATTTACCAACAGTATAAATATCTTGTAAATCTAAAAGATATGTCATCAAATTTGTCTAGCATACTTTATAAGGAAATAAAAAAATTAGTAAAACAACTGTGACACTCTCTATATTTAAAGAGAAGAGTAAATTTTTACACAACACTAAAAATTACTAACAAACTCATTTTATTCAAACAAAATAAGTTAACAATAGGATAATTTATTTATTCATAGTGTAGAATCCAATGATTAAGTTTGATGCCTTCAATAACGTTGTTAAACTCAAATTCACTTTATAGTTCAATCCAATTTGATCATGATTCAATTCTGGTTAAATTTTTTATTAAATCCGATTTTTTTCTTAATTTTTAACTTTATCATGTGTTCGGGCAATTATCCAATTTGGATATGACAATAGTGGTCTTAAATACTCCTTTTATTTGTTTTATTTTTTATTTTACATAAGATATTATTATAAATCTGCTTTTGGAAATTAATTTGAACTTAGGTTTCCACTTTTTTATGGTACTACTTATTTTCAACTAATTATTTTCACAATCTTCTTAAAGTAGTCATATACAAAAAGATGTATAGAATTTAAATGATATGTGTCATATATAAATTTTTTTATTAGGTAATTGTAAATATTTTTTTTTTTTATGTTTGGTTTATGAACCTTAAGGCTTTTATTTTTAAATTCAAGCACTCAGACTTAAATCCTGAAAAACATGCTTTTATGCCTTGATTTTATTCTTGTGCCCTTGAATAAAATAATTTAAAATTAATAAAAAAATCATTTTTTATTATTTTCAAGGGATAACCCCCGCCCCACTTTTTAAATTTTATGGTTACATTTAGTTTTAAAGGTAATGGGGTTAAGTTCATATAGACGAAACATGCATATGGTGTATTTGCAATCTAATGTTTTTTTATTTGAAGTAATTTTATTAGTAGATGACTCTTAACACATAAGTATTTGGATTGCTTGCAAGTACACTATCTACTTACTGGTATTATCCAAAGGAAAATAGAGTACTTTAGCGTATAATTGAAACATTGAAATTAGAGAAAAGTATAATTTTAGTTTTCAACATCTCATCACTTTTATTTGAGTCTTGCACTATTTTGTTTTATTCAAGCTTTTAATATTTGTAGATAAGGAATTTTTTTATTACATTAATTTTTTCATTTATTAAAGACACGTGGTAACACATGATTCATCCAAATAAATAATATAGTCAAATATATATGAATTAGTTAAAATAATAAAGTATTTGAAAAATTGAAATAAAACAAGAAAAGTTAAATTGAAAATTACATATGAAATGACCAACTGATATAGGCAATTGCATTTATCAATTTATCATATAGTGGATATAAGTCCGAATGATGATTCCACAGAGATTAGTACAATTACTAATACTTATTAAATCTCTATTATGTAATCAGTAAATTAAATTTTAAGAAATTTAAAAAAGCAAATTTAAATTACTATTAAAACTAATTTAAATATTAATTAAGATGCAATTCAAGAATTAAAACAAAAAGCAATTTTTTTGACAATTAATTCAAGATTCAATTTTGTACTAATATCTTATTTTCTCTAAATTTAACATTAACTAGCTTGCAACAATAAATTAGAGTTTAAGTTTGATTTGTTTAGATAAACAAGGTTATTTTGAACTCAAGTTTCACTTACTTACTAATCAAGTTTAAATTGAGTCGGATTGAATTTAAAACGAGCCGATTTCAAGCAACTCTATTAATTTACAATCTTAATTACGAATGTAATGCTTTCTAATTTTATATAATACACAGAAGCTTCAATATAGAAGTAAAATTGGTAACACAATTAATAGAGAGGATAATATTTTTCTTTTTTTTTTTTTCTTTTTGGTGGTATTTTAAAAGAAAAATCAGAGGGATGGCATCTGGGATTTCAACTTTTTTTTTTTGGTTTGTTTACTTTAAAATACTCGTATGATTAAAGCTAGTAGGAAAGGGAAGCTTGGTTTCGGATAACACGTGTTGAACAAGGATAGGAAGGACTACGGGAAAGGCGTGGTCCAAGGCATAGAGGATGATAAGAGGGTATATTCTGAAGTGAGACTGCCCGAAGGCCGAAGCTGACCGAAGGAAAATGCCCGTACTGAGACAAGCACGTTTTGAAGTGGTCGGTCTGGTCAGAAAGAAGTAAAAGAGATAATATCCAATTGACGTGTCGTCGATGGTTGTTGTTGTTTCCTGGAGCACTGCAATTACAAGCAACAATACTTATCCACATACCACACTCGAGCGTGTGGGGTCCATGCTTTAGACTAATCGACCAATCTTCTTCTAAACATCATTGTTATTGGTGGTGCCCTTAAAACCCCAAATCAACTACCCCACCCAAACCTAATCCCAACGCTACCATCACTTATTTTTCTCTTCCCTATTAATTCTCGATGAGCATATTAAACCCCAATGTGCTTTTTTTTTTTTTTTTTTTTTTTTACCCCAATTCTTTTGTTTTTTTCTCTCCAATTATACATTCGTATTATAATTATTCACAAAAGGAAAAATCGAACATGTTTTATTATATTAGAAATTCTTATAACATCTAATGACATTTAGTCGTCAACAACCAATATAGCTCTTTTATTTTTGCTAGTGCGATCCATATTAAAATTAGTTTTATTATATCATTTAGTTCTAACATGATATGATTTTAAACTCTTTCTTATTGTGTGGCATTGATTTTAATGTATTATATCAATAAAAGCACTTTTCGAAATTTTTATTTAAAAAATTAAAATAATGGTAGAAATGAAAAATAAAAAAAAGAAGAAGTGAATTATGAAATTCTCAAACCTCAACATATTAAAGAAAGAAAGAAAGAGTAATTGCTCCCTTTATATAAATTCAAACCAAAAGGAAGTTGCTAGGGAACATATTGAAAGCGATTGGAAGTTAAAATTCACGATTTTGATGTGATAATAATATTGTTGTGATAAATGAAGCAATAATCAAGTATATCTTTATGTTCAAAGACTTGAGTTAAATGCTAACCCCCTTCCTCTAAAGTTTTAACTTAGTTGACCAAAGAAAAATACTAAATCTAAAGTTACAAATTATATTTGACAAATATGTGCGCCCTAAACAAAATTCTAAGTATAACATGATAAATTTGAACATGTACTTTTTTTCGGTTGAATTCGTGGATTAGTTTTCTATTGGATAACATAATTTTCTTTTGCGTAAATCCAATAATTTGACTTATTCTTTTCCCTGTTACAAACCCTTTTGAAAAAATTTAAAAAAGAAAAAAAGGTGAGACTACTGGCATATTTCTAGAGAGGGGGGAGGAAAAAAAAAAAAAAAACAAAAAGTCAAGCTAATCGGCTAATTGGCTTGGTGATTTATTGGGAGTTAATAGTAGTTTGTCAAGGAGCTCGATCCGGACCGCATCAAAACGGATTTTGCAAAGGGGCCCACATGCCAGGTGTGAAGGCTGAAGATGACACCAAGTGGGACCCACATACCTCAAGGAAGATAAAGTGGATCCACGTATAGGAAGTTGGTTTCAATCCAACCTTATCACAATATTCATGGAGGTCCCCCAACCTCAAAAAAACAAAACGTTGGTTGTTATGCTGTCTAACGTCTTCGGGGAATTCAAAGGTACCCCCCACTCCCTTGGCTGTCTCCCATTTTTGGGCGTTGGGTATCTGTTTCTTTCCCATGTTATTTTCAAGGACATGTTTCTCCAACTATTCTCAATTTTATTTTTTTTGTCTACGAGTATATGATCTTATCCACTCCAATTTACATGCATGCCATTACTTTCCCTTCCTAAGTAGACATATGACCTTATCATGGTTTATCCTCCCTTTCAGATTGCTTCAAAATTCTAGCACTTCCCCCCCCCCCCCCGCCCCCCTTTTCCCCTTTACCTTATGCTTTTGTGCTAATATGCATCTCTTAAAAAAAAAAAAAAAAATTTGTGGCAATAATTTTATCAATGTGAGTGATTCTTAATATCGAATTAACTTATAGAAGTTTTAGTTGGGTCAATATCCAAACCATTAGTTCCCCTAATTTAGGATATAGAAAATTTGACAATTGTGCACACATCAAATTTTGTTTTCTTTTGGACAAACAATATATTGTCTAATAACGATAGAATTGACTCTAAAATTAACGATTCAAAAGAAGGAGATGAGAACCTTTTAACCTAATAACTAAAACACATCCCCTTCTTATTATAAAAAATAATCTAATCAGCTACTTTATTTAAAAATTCTTTAACCAAATACAATAATAATTTTAGTTAAACAGTCTAAAGCTCCCCAAAGTAGCTTTGGTTCACATTTTGTTGGGATACTTGAAAAAACAAAACTTATTGTGTCGTGCGTGTTTGCAAAATAAACTTAATGCTTGAGACAACTCTTGATATAATATCAAACAAAGCTAAAAAAATTTATCCCTTGAATTTCATGGTCGAAAAATTTTGGTATAGGACAAAATAAAGAGATTTGTATAGGGTTCTAATCTTCTTCCTTTGTTTAGAACCTTATTATTACTTCTCATAGGTTGAAGAACTCATTAGAGTCTTTAATTAATTATTAAATATTTTTTCTCTTTAATGTTAGGTTCTTATCTGACAATATTATTAAATTTTATTAATCCTTTAACACAACTTCTTAAACATCAATTTATGTTCAAATTCAATTTGTAATTGGTACTAGTAAGATAATCTATGCATCCATATCTCTCTTGTTTTTTTCCATTAAACATTTGAAAACCCAAAAAGTATTAATAGCTCTAGCTTGTTGTTCAGCCTTGACACCATCCACACTTGTGAATCGAGTTTGAGCTTCTTGCCATGTTTGTATCATAATTTAGTATTAGAGACAAAATACTTCGTTTGCAAGCTCAACTTACTCTACTCTTGTTCACTGAAATATTATCTAAGTTGGGGTTAAGTTAAACTACTGCTATTGTTGTTATTATTTGTTGTTATGGGTATTGCAAGGTTGCTAATGTTTAGCAACAATGCAATGTGATAGAGAAGTGGTTGTATCGTATTGGATTGTATTATGCTTGTGTGTTATGGGGTCAATCAGTAGTAGCCTTGGTGTTTGTTAAAATTTCTAAGTGAGTTGAATTGTGTTTTTTTGGTAATATATTGGAAGAAGAAGAGTTTCTTTAGTAAGTCAAGAAGATTTGAGTGCACCAATAGATGGGGATCTAAAATAATGGAAATCTATTCCATACCGTTTGGTGCAAGGTAAGATGTAAATTAGATGGAGGTAATTGTGACAATTCACCTTTGCTGATTTAGTTAAGACACTTAGAAAACAACTCAAAATATCAATTGTTCTAGCTCATTGCTCAACCTTGGCACTATCCACTTACGAATGGAGCTCTAGCTTCTTGCCTCTTCATATCAACTAGCTTTGCTTGTATTTTGGGGATAATTTTGGATCATATGAATCATAGACCTCCTTCATGATTTATGGGTTATTTCTATAAGAGAATGAGACAGCTGGAGTCATAACGTTATGGTTTCAAAACTTGCACATTCTATATAAAATACGATAATAATGCTTGGTCTTTATAATTTAACAGTATGAATATTGTTTTTCCAGAGTTAAAAAAGAAAAAACAATAATGATAATGAAAATGACAAACAAATATTAGAATATCAATGTTGTGTTATTAATTCGGTTAGTAAAGCATGGTTTGATTCATTAATACCTTTAAACCAAAATTATAAGGAATGTTTCGAAGAGATAAAACAAATCATAGTGGTTTGATCCAATCTACAGTTTTAAAATGAAATAACGTAACAAGAAAGAAAAGCAATACAGCGACTGTCAAAGATGATGAATTATTATGGTTTTACCATAACGCGTGATATTTTGGGAAAAATTAATAAAATTGCACCATGTATGGCACGGGGAGAACTTAACAGTGTATATTATAATGACTGTTCTTGAAAAATTTCGGCAGGACATGGATATCGTTAATTTTCTAATTACACTCTTATATTTCTCCTCACGTAGTAGGCTAACTTTAATAGAAGTTTTTATTCCTAGGAGAAGTCAACTTAGTTATGAAACTTTCCAAGAAAGTTTATAATATTATACAACTTATGAGGAGGTCTAATCAATATGATTGGGATCACTATGTATAATTTAAAAATTTGGAAAGGAGTGATTAGATTAGCTTTAAAATTTTCCAGGAAATGCTAATATAATTTACCTATATGATAAAATAATGTTGACACAATTTTAATTCTCCTTTATAAATACAGCATAGGAAGCTTACTTTGGTTTGCGTAAACAAATGGTAACCTTTTTATTTACCCATTTCAAGTAAGAAGAGGCTCATCTTGACATGATTAAACATGTGCAAAAACCAATTCTAAACCATAAATCAACTTAAAACTTATCCGTCGAGTGTTAAACTAGTTCAATTCAATTATGGACAATCTTGATGTAGTCATCAAACTGCAGGACAGGTGATTCAATGTGTAGAACCCAACGGACTGGTCGGATCCTATATTGGCAAGGTGAACTGGCAATTTAGTCCATCGGCTTTGGCGTTGAGTCAACCCTGAAATTTAAATATATATAGATGTAAAATATAATATACTATACAGATATACTATATATAATATATAATAATTAATATACTATACATATATTATCTATAATATTAACAATTATTAAGGAAAATTCAACTCACAAGTATGACAGCTGACATATCAATATAAAATTTTAGATTTAATTGGAAAAAAACAGACATGGATGAACATATCACAAATTATTTACAATAATTGACTGAAATTAAAAAAAAATATATATATATATATTTATAATAATTAAAGAAAATTAAAAAAAAAAAAACTCATACTAACCCTTGAACCACCGGTTCACTCCTCAATCAGCCCATAAACCGACTGTTTAGGGCTGATTACGAGCTGAACTGAAGATTAAACCAGTGCACAGGTGTAAATGTGATAATCAAAACCAAATTGCAAACAATTTAGACTCTCACCTCACCGAGCCACGCATTGAATAGTTAAGTTTGGTCCTACGGATGGCCCCAGTTGCTACCATTTGCTAAAGAAATCATTGTCTTAGTACTAATGATAAGTTTATTTTAATGTCACCTCAATACGTGCTGATTTCGTGAACAAATTTTTTTATGCAAATCAGTTTTTGTTGGGCAGCATCCTGAAGGTTCAATTGGCTTTTAAAAAAAAACTAACCGTACAGCATAGCTGGAAATTGACGGTCGTACCAAACCAAATAAGAAACGAGAGGTTTTTACACGAGGAAAACTTTTAAGGTGGAAAATGCCATTAAAACCAAAACTAGAATGCTGCTTCTGCGTAAACACGCTCTGGTGCTTTCCAACGTCGTTTGGTCGACCTACCCATTCTACTGTCATAATCGTTTTAATTAGAAGGTGACCGCACATGACTTGAAGCAAACAGGGGATCAAACTCCACCACCAGGAACTAAACGAACGAACGTTTACCGAGTACATATTCAAATTGCCTTATTCAAATTTTTTGATAAGGGAAAGATCATTCAACATCTTCTCGATTGCCTCATCGTCAAGACCTCGACCTCTAGCCTGGATATGGAAGTTCCCATCAGTATATATTCATATATCATTGAATATACTTTAACAAAAACTACAAATATACTTCACGTAAATGCGAGAAAATGATTGACCACAAATATTAAATTTATGCTAAGTCAATAAATGCCCATCTTTTGTTTACCGATGATACATGAACTTGAGCACCTCTATAATAATGTCTCATGTAATTTTACTGGATTTATAGCTACAAAGCATTCAGGAACAGATGTTAAATATTTGAAGGCAAATCTCTAAGAAAAAGTGACGCAACATGGACAGACGGTGACAGAATGTAGTGAATTGGAGACAAAATTCATGCCATATAGTGCATTAATGGCACATTGGTTCCACTTTACTAACATTTTGAAGATATCAATGAAAATGAATCCTAGGATATACAAGCAAGATGAATGATATCATTTGATAGGAAGATCCAGGATTACCTGGAGGGAAACTGGAAAGACACACTTGACATTTACTGACTACGTAGAGGAGATGATAATGTTACATCGTTAACAACTTTACTGGATTTATGACTGGGGGCAAAACTTTACGGAAATGTGGACTGAAATGAGTGGGATGCTGAGGGAATGTAGTACACTGGAGACAAATTCATGCCATATATAGTGCATTGATGGCGCATTGGTTCAACATTTACTAACATCAAGAAGATATCAATAAAATTGCACCCAGAACAAGATACCGGATTACATGAAGGGAAACTGGGAGGACATACTTGAGATTTACTAAATAAATAGAGGAGATGATACTAGATGCAAGCAGTGAATCAACTCTAACCAGTAAGGAATAGGTTGAGTGCTAGCATTGTCATTGCATCAAGCAAGCTTCATAAAATTTACTCATTGATATATCTATTGGCACGAAAATTGGCATCTTTCTATAGACTACTATCCATCAACACTTCTCCAACAACTGCCTGCACATCAAATGGTTTTAAGTCTTTGACATGACATCATCAAATCCAATATCCGCCCTCAGGCCAAGCATGGATACTTTCCATGGTTCCTGACCAAATGATGGGTTTCTCTGATCCATCATATCTGCTTCTTAACCACTTGTTGACAAAAACAAAAAAATATCCTATAGTCATGCTTTGCTCCACCAGATACATGTTTCCCATATGAAATCAACAGGGAAATCCTAAACTCAAAGTTTGAATTCGATTTAATCTTATTTATTCTCTTAATGCTGAAGCAAATCAATATCCAATGCATACCTTTCTATTGGATACTCAATCACGCTTTACCCTATATAGAAATTTCTAACATTTATTTGACACAAGCAATTAGCAAATGATAACTATAACACCAAGCGAGATGAGATACCTTGATGGATGGGACCATAGCAATTGCTTCCTCTACAGTTTCAGGGCAAAGGTTGCCAAGAACACATAGCTGCAAACATGAGCCATTAATTATTTATAGTTTATTCGCTGAGAGAAGTTCACAGATAAAGAGTGCTAAGAGAGAAATGGATTTTTTTACCTCGAATTCAGTTAATTTATATCTGCTAAGAATTCTGATAGTTGGTTAAGGCTTAAAAAATAAAGAATCATATTTACTATTGCAATTGGTAAAGATATCTGCACTAGCAAGTTCAACACAGCATGGGTGACCCATGACTGCAGCCACTTGCTCAATGTATAAACCAAAGTAACAGGCAAGCTCATGTATAATCTCTATGTTGGTAAACAGGAAATTTTCTTAAATATTTCATCATGAACCAGCAAGGAATTATCTGAAGAGGTGCATGCACACTCACAAAGCACATAGATATATAACACCAAAAACAACAACCATCAATCGTTTATAGGATACTCTCTAACTTGTCTAACAGCATCAGGATTCTTATAGCGGCTAAAACGCTTCACGTACTGCAGTGACTTTTCAAATACTCTGCAGAAAGTATCAGTACCAATTAGCAATGCCAAAAGTAAAGCTGCAAAAAGAAAAGGCGAAGTACTACCATATAGTCCAGTTCCAATCCTTTTTTGCACATCAGTTCCACATGAAATATTTCCAAAAACCTTGAGAATAGAAAACATGGGAATGTCTGATGGGAATAAAGGGAATTATTATATTTTACAAAAATGTGATTTCTTTTCCCTCTATCATTGGCCACTTTCCATGTGGATCACTTCCCTTCACTACAACCAATTACTGCAACTTACTAGCACAGTGGCTTCAATTGAAGCCGTTACAATCAACAATTATAAAATCAGCTTGTAACAAGGACTAACAAATTAAAGGGAAAACAAAAAATTCTGCAAAGCAAACGTACTAGTGTATATACAAGCAAGGTCCAAAGATAACACGAGAATACAAGTGCAAGTCGAAAGAATCCCGTAGTTGCAAAATTAGTGGATCATATTATGCCACTAAGAGCGATGAAAAGACAAGCACATTGACAGAGTTACTATGTTAAAAAACAATGAAAACTCACTGAGAAACTTGGTTCATTGGATCGTCGGACATCTGTTGAAGTTGCTCATATTTGTGTTCAAGAATTAAGGACACTTCAGAGTTCATTAAGCATTTTGCCTTCAAAAACTCTGGTAAAATACCAATAACAGCAACAACTTATCAAGATTGTCAGATGAGATAAAAAAGAATGAGAAACAAAGAGAGATTATCATTACCATCTCCAATTTTGAGCTCTGCGGCGTTTTCTTCTTCTTCTCCAGACATTCTAAACAGAATTTACAAACTAATTAAACACTGCAACAACAAGAATGATCTTATATAGGATAAATGGAAATGCCTAATCATGAAATCACCTGAGACGGCCGCTCTAACCTAGGGTTTCAGGCGTTGAATTGTGTGATTCCTGAGACGCAGAAATCAAACAAGTCCGAAAGCAAGATGAGAAAAAGTTTATCACAATCCAGATAGAATATTCCACGTCCCAAACCATGTTTCCACGTATCAAATACTGTGCCGTTATACCACTTCTTTTTCCTTTCTATGCATTTACGACGGTTAATTACGAATTCAATCCCTCCCCAAAATTATAAAAACCCTAAAACTAGAGTTCATACGTCGACGATTTCATAATTTCAATCAAACCACAGGAAGTATTAATTTATTTATATTAATTTCGCTTAGCAATTTGTTGGTTGAGAAATCAAAAAGTGAGTAAATGGGTTTTGTTATACTTTTCCTTTAAGCAATTCAAGAAACGAGGAGAAGGTAAACGAATGAAAATACCTATTTACGCAAGGTTGCGATCGACAGAGGCAGAAGGCGATAAATCCCCGAGAGTTAACCGAGTGTGAAGGACGGTGTCCTCTTTGAGAATTTATATAATATATTTATGAATACAGCTGCAGCCTGCGGGGAATAGACAAAAGAAAAATAGTTCAAGTTAAGACACTAAATCGATAGATGATAATAAACCGCATCGGGTGAAAATTAAGTGAAGTTCCTTTCATTTTATATTTAATTTTTTTATTTATTCTTAAAGTTTAAAAGAAGCGAGAGAAAATGAATAAAAGACCTAGTAAACTTACAAAAATGGCCTAAAGGCTAAAACAAAACTACTTATCAGACCACATTGTATATTTTGAAAGTTAATAATTAAGATCAATCATTATTTTATCTATTTTCTTTTCCTCTCCTTTACCGTGATCAAACATGGTGTTGATGGTGAACTTGAGGTTTAGGTCGTTGGACCCAATACAGCCAAAGCCCAATCAACCAGGGATGACTAAGTTACAGATAGTATAAACTGAGCTATCTAATGGAGTTGGGTCGAGTTGTTTAAGTTGTGGATGCTTGTCTACCTCGTTGTGCGATTGGCTCCTCAAGTGCCTAGCCGCAAAAGCAAACCCAATCATAAATAGGGTTATAAATAAGTTGAGTTACTTCAACTCAACTTAATTTGGACTTACCTAATAATCAAGCCGAGCTGAGTCAAGTTCAAGTTTAAGATAAAGCTCGTTTATTTAAACGAATCGAGTTTAAACTCCAATTCAAATTCGTAAGCTTTTTTATTTAGGCTCATAAATAGGTTTATAAATTTTATATATATTACCAATATTATATATTATTGAAATTTAAACGCTAATGTCTATATAATTTATAAAAATATAATATATAATCTAATTTTTTCTTATATATATTTATTTATATATTTTTTTATTTTGTATATCTAGGTTCGATATCAGCTTACTTTATACTTGGTTTAGCTCAAGCTTGATCTTAATTTTGATTAGTAAATTAGTTAAGTTTGAATTGAAGACAAAACTCATTTATCTAAATAAGCCAAGCTTGGGTCTCAATTTTAAGCTTGATAAAAACCTCAACTTAAGCTCGATAATATTTAAATGAGCTAAGTCTAAGTCCTTGGAAGATCGGCTTGGCTTGATTAGGCTAGTTTATAGCCTTAGTGGTCAAGGGCTATTAGCTTAATGACTCCTTAAATTCATTAATTGCGAAGGGACAACCACATGCTTGAATTGTATGATATACAAAATTCATTAAATGTGATATGATATGCCTAAGGCTCAGAGCAATCATGATCTAATCCTATTAGAGGGTCTTACCAACCTAGAGTCCCAAAATCTCAAACAAAATGTCTTAACTATTTTTAATGATTGTGCCATCAATTTTCTCGTTTTGTTTTTTAGGTTGCTTATTTTTCTTTATTTAATATGGTTGCATAAAATTGCGACATTCTTACTTAATCTTTTCATTTGTTCGACAATTGCAATTATTGTTACATAACATATCGATTGTAGAATTTTATACAAGTATTATGGAAATAGGGTGTATATACATTCAGATTATCTGTTTTACTATCACTTATATTTATTTTGTGGGACTTAGGTACATCGGATCTCGTAGAAGTAAAAATTTGCTAAATCTCATATAAACCAAAATTGATAAGGCTTGAGCCAGTAATTAAGTTACAGACCTAAGATGAGGAGGTCCAACTCAAGCCTAGAATACTAAGTTTATATAATACACAAGGGAACTGGGCCTGAAACCATCCTCCTTGAAATACCTTAACAACAATTTCTTTTTCTTTGTTTTGTTCTGGTAAAAGAAGGTATGTGCACCTAGATCTTAGGAGAAGAGATTAAAAAGCCTTACTCATCCTCATTCTCATATTCAATGGGGTAAATAATCTTAAAATCTTTAAGTGAATTAGTCTTCATGCTACAATATATAAGGTAATTATAAAAATTTTGGCAAATAGACTTCAACCCTTCTTATTTTATTAGTTTAACCCAAGATAACTTCATTCGTAAAGGGTGTGCAACTTAGAATGTGATTGTTATTTAGGAGCTTATGCATTCCCTTAGGGAAAAACAAGTCCAAGAAGATCACGTTAGATAACTGTTGATAGGATATTTTAGATATAGGTTTCTTAAATCTACATCGGGGCCAAACTTGATTAGGCCCATAGTCAAACCGATTACCTCAATAGCTAAACTCCCTAAAGGGTTTCCAGACAAGCCAACTCCTTCAAACGACTTGCCTAACCTCGAGCTTGCCACAATGGTTACTAAACATATAGATAAAGCTCACATGTGTTCCTAAAGCTTTAGGCACCCCAACGGTAAACTACTCTGACTCTTTGCTCACTTAACCTACCTAAAGCTTTTTAGCTCTATTATTTGCTTTCTTTAGTAATTTGACTCTTTGCTCACTTAGCTTACCTAAAGCTTTTTAGTTCTATTATCTGCTTTCTTTAATAAACTTATTGACTTAAATATCAAAATAGTCATATTAGATTATACCTTGACACCCCTTATTGTGTTTTGTCTTGTAAGCTTTCTATAATCTTGCATAAAGCCCAATCATTCTACTCTATTAGCAAAATTTTACTAACCACAGTAACATTTCTGGTTAGGTGGGAGTGCTCTTATGAGGGTGTTAAATGAATGAAAATTGAGAACAAAGCCAAGGAAATAATTAGGAGTTTTCTTCTTTTACGTATATCTTTTACATCAAAACATATTTTTTCAATATAGAAGAGTAAAAATTTTCCAAACATTTCTTAAGCCAACTTGCTTTCTCTCAAATCTATCAAAAAGAATAACAATAATAAAAAAAAATATTGAAAGCTATTAATTTTCCTTTTGTCATTCCAGCTAAATAAGGAGGAAAAAAGAAAGAAATTTTTTCTACATTTTCAATTCTTGAATCCCTTTGAATAATTTTCTTCCTTTTACATTTCTTATTTCATTTATACTCATTTCTTATTCTTTTAAGTTGACAAAAATAGTACAACGGAAAGTGTAACTAAAGAGCCAAAATCCAAAAGCATGAAATTAGCCCAAAATATTCATTAAGTAGTGCTCATAGTACCGATATTAGATTGTCAAAAGTTATTCATTAATCATAATATTAGTACACTAACCTACCCATCGATTTGTGGTGAAAAGCCCAAGTCCATTATGCATCATTGTGCAATAATAAAACTTACATACTGCAATATTATAGCTTAATACTATAATATTGGTCTTTCAACGAAATAAACTAGATTTGATACTCTTCTTCTTTAAAGTTGCAATGTAATAGTAATTATAAGAGAAAAAAAAAAAGAAAATTACATACTCGACTTCAATGGCATATGTGGAGTATCAATATCATGATTATGAGTGCAATAGAAAAACAAACACCTTAAATCTGACAAAAAAATAGGACTGTTAGATTTTGTATTATTGGATAGTACAAAATATCCCTCCTCCTTTTATGTTAGAAAGATTCTTATTTCGATATATAGTTATTTTATAGGGTTTTTGTTCTAATTAGGTTGTAATTTGATGTAAGAAATTTTATATTTCTATCTTACTTAGAATACATACGCAGTGGGTTTATCATAATTGGCCAGTAGACATGTCAAATGGTTTTGGAGAAGTTTTAAATTAGTGGCCCTTAGAGGCTTGTCGTGGAGAGAAGCCTAAAAGAATAGATATTTTGTTGTTTTTCTTTTTTATTTTATTTTATAGAAGAACTCTGATAGATATATATATATATTATTTTTTTTTCTCCAGAGAATTTCTTGAGTAGATATATTTCATGAAAAGGATGGATCCTAAATTTTGCTTGCCAATATTTTTCTTGAAATAATGCGTAGATACTACTTTGTGTTAAGGGGTTAAACAGGGTTGCTACTAGCTGGAATTTCTAATAAGTATAGATGCGAGAGGAATTTTAATAAATGGCATCACATGAATTAAGCATATTCTCGTTTATCTAATTTTTGTCTGTTTTTATTTGTATATGTATTTCTTTTTCTAATAATATGTGCTTGAGTTTTTCCTTTTTTTTTTTTTTTTTTACTTTTGCCATTCACTATGATATTAAAACTTTGGTGCATGGATGAATTGAAATCAGTTTATTGTATTAAGAGATCAGTATTTATACAAATATACTATAATAGCCTTAACAATATGTGTTTGGTTAAAACAAAGAAACCATATGAATGGCAAACTAGAGACATACTAGTGAAGTGTAGTAAGCCAAATGTGACAAAAGAAAAAAGATGTAAAATTGTAAGCACATTCTCTTACGTTTGTTTTATTTCCACTTAGTTCCTCTCTTTTTGAAATGTAGTATTTAACTTCAAATTTTTAGACAATGTATATCGAACTCCTATATGACTATTTTTTCCTGGCTTTTTATGCTTTTTTTTTTTTAGCTAATTTTGTGTATTTTCATTATTTTATTTTAGAATAAAATAGAACCTAAAAGTACATTTTTTTTAACTTTGAGATTTTCAACGTCCAATTGTAAAGATAAGGGATTGGATAATGTTTATAAAGTAGCTTAAAATATATATATATATATATATATACAAAGTAAATACAAGCGAGTATAATTATAAAAATTTTGTATTAAAATAGATAAACCTTATGGTGAACTTTAGTTATCGCCTTGGAAAATTAGATTAAAAAATAAAAATATGGAGCCACATCCGAACGTATATGAGATTATTATAAAATCATTTCAACCATGAAAGTTGAATGCCGATAAAAGTAAAGAGTAACCCTGAGCATTTAATGAGACATAAGTGATATGCATTTAACACTTATAGTGAAATATAAACGATATAAATACACATGGACAAGGAAAAGGACTGAATTCATATTCCAACAAAATTTGCTTTTATATTTATAGTAGAGGGGATGCGCATGCCCATAAATAAAAAATTTTAAAACTATTTAATGTCTCTTGGATATAGGATTTACAGGGAAAACCATACACCAAATCATAACTTTCATCTAAATTATAGTATAAAATGTATTGAATATATAGCTACTATCGAATATATATGTATATGATAATATTTATTTTCAATTTTGACAATTCATTATCCTGAATATTTATATTCCTCAGTTATTTCAAGGAACACCACACCACAATGGTCATGTCTCTTACGAGATGGTACAAATCAAGGTATGAGTTAAATAAATTGAAAAAAAAAAAAAAAGTGAGAGGAAGGAAATAGAGCGGATAAAATATCTTTCTATTATCGTAATTAAAATCGAAGCGAGCCGCGTCACGGCAATTTAGGGTCTTTCCCGATGAAATAAAGGGAAATGTAACGATTACAAAATCATATACGAGAAATACGTGATGCTAACTTAGCAAGGGGACCGACAGCCAACGAATTAATATAGGTGCATGGCTCGGTGTAGCTGGACGACCACCGCTTGTCGATGAAGTTGTCGTATCGATCGGGTCCTCCGACGAAGGCTCCGGTGAGCTCGTTTACGTTGGGCACATCCTTGTTGAACCAATTGACAAAGCTCATTGGGCAACCTACGCCCGTGGGGGCATTTTTCGGGACGGAAGCACCTCTGTGGTGTGCATGTGTTGGTGGGTTGTTGCCATATCCAACCATGTAAGATCGTCCTTTAGGGTTATTTCCCAAGAGGTAGTCCAGCTGTAATTTGACGGTATCAAAATTGAATTAATTAATAATGCGATTAGATATTTTTTTTGTTTTTTAATAATAATATCACAGTAATATCACGAGATGTTTTAGAAATTTAGATAATAATAATAATAATAATCGTTGATACCTGCTTCTTGGCAAAAGCTTGAAGACTAGTTGCGGCGAATTGTTGGCCCGCACACGAGACGGTTTGATTATACCTACGTAAGAGATCACCATAGACGTCAAAGAGAAGAGCTGTTCCTGTAACGTATTGTGAGTTGGCTCCATCTCTCATGTGTATCAACCCTCCTGCAAAATAAGAATTTGTTAGAAAAGAACACCATAATCAAATACTTATTAACATTAAAGTAGCGTTTTGGTTTGCGTAGGTTTAATAATTGCAGCGAACTAAATATTTTATTATTTTTCTGATCTGCAATACGGATATAATACAGGATAAAACGGATATGGTACGAGAATCTTGTTACGGAATAATGCAAAAGACTTTTAAGGCTCTTAAAATAGTTTCTTGTTTCTTAAAGACGCCGTACCAAGTACGATGTAAAAAATTATGTTGTACTGTGTTGTAGAGAAAGGGAGGGGACCTGGGGTAATGAATGCTTGGTTGTAAGGACTATCCGGAAGCACATTGCAAATATAAGCGTCAGCATCCCTCTTGAATTCCTCTAATTCCCGGTCTCCTCTAAAGAAAAACTGCATCAACAGATACACCCTAAAGTTATTTTACATAAAAAAATAAAAAAAAATTATAAATTAATGATTAACATTATTTAAACTTTTAAATACATCTCAATTTTTTAAATTTATACGATGACATACGATTAACGGAAACATGAATCGAAATTTTGTTTTATAGATTATGAAGTCGGATAGATTAAGACAGCTAAACCTTGGAAATTGGAATTGCTTTGAGAAAAATAAAGAAAGAAAGAAAGAAAGAAACGTGACGGTGGCAGGCAGGCATACCTCGGAAAGAAGAATTTGGGCTCCAGCATATTTAAGATCCCAACTAAATTCTCCTACTTGAGCGCTATTAGCCTCTTCCTTCACAAATTTTAGGTACATATCCTTGCTGGTGGCCATGTAAAGCCATGTTGCTGCCCAAAGTAGCTCGTCCTGCAGAATTTATCCATAATGATCGAGGATTTATGTCATGTCTCGAAAATTAGACTAGAAAACTCATCAACGGGATCCTTGGAAAAACAAAAATTACTTGGTAGCCAGAGCATGAGCAGTAAAAGGGGCACTCTCCATTAAAGGTTCCTTTATGTTCTTTGGCGAATTTGAATAGCTGCAAAAAAGAGTACAAGTAAAATCGTTTTTGATATGTAAAAACTTTAGAGATGCTACAAAAGCTTTTGACGAAACGGAATTGATTGAATCAATGGGATTAAGATTTGCTAATTGACATAACGTACCGTTTTGGCTTTGTTGAGCAGCCTTCGGGCATATGCTGGGTCCAACTTTCTAAAGACAATGGATGAAGCAGCCATCGCAGCAGCGGTTTCAGCAGCAATCTCTGTACCAGGTTGGTTCTCATCGATCACTAGTACGGTCCTAGGTTGCTGCATTATTTCTGGACGCACCCAACATTGATGATCTATGTCGGGATCTCCCACCTTTTATTAAAAAAAAAAAAAAAGAAATTCAAAAGAAAATAAAAAAAAAAAAAAAAAAAGGAATTTGAGCAAAAAGATATTCTTTTGAATTAGGAAACAAAATAATTCAATGATACTAACCTCCACATACAAACGTTTTTTGCGAGAACTGCACTTGAGGAAATAGTCAGTGCCCCATTTAATGGCATCAAGAAGGTTTTGGTATTCACCAGCTGCTTGAATCTCCTTTTGATAATGAGAAGCAGCCCACGCTAGGGTTGTAATCGTAAATGCCATTGGAAAACCATATTTCACATTGTCTCCAGCATCATAGTATCCCCCGACAAGGTCCACCTAGGGAAGAAAAAGGAGAAACAAAAAAAAAAAAAAGAAAAAAAACAAAACCGACAATAAATCCAGTGAAATGGCAACGATTTTCAAGTAACCAAATGCATGGAATTCAACGATTGTGAAAGGAGAGACCAACATTGGCAAGTTTCCCGTCATCGAGGGCGGAATCTCCTCTCCAAGGAATCCTATTGTTTGGTGTAAGCTTCCCTGATCTCTGTGCTTCTAGGAAAAGAAGAGACTTGCGAAGTGCTTCTTTATAATCGAAATGGGCATGGACCCCGATGAAGGCTCCTCCGAAGAGGGCAAACCATGCCAAGGCAATGGCAGTAAATGTTCTTATTGATGTTCCCATGAAAAAGCAGGAAAAAGAAAGAAGGAAGAAGAAGTATCCTCAGGAGCTGTGTTACGGATAACAATCCAATGTGTATTGTGCAAATTGATGTGAGAAAAACAATTTCGAATGAAGCTTTTTAATGATGATGGAAACAGTTGGAAAAAACAACCTAGGAGTTTGTTGAGCAGTAGGTTATGGTTAAGAATGCATGGTTTTGAGGGTTTTCTGAGGGGGCGCGCGGGAAAGAGGGTCGGTTATTTCAGGTAAGTTGGTGAGGGGTTTTTCACAAATGCAAAAACGTGGGGTTGGGAGACTAATGGTTTACTAACTGTAATTAGGTAAAAAAACTGACCCCATCCTATACTTAGGGCTTCTTTAAAGGATGGTTTATATTGCACCCCCAAAAATAAGAAAACAGCAATATGAAAGCACCAAAAATTGGGGCTATATTTTTGTTAATATAACTAAGAATATATTATAACATATATATACTATTCTAATATATATATATATATATATATATATGTATGTATGTATAATAAAGGGAAGTTATGAATGTATTACAAATTTATAAATAAATCTATTATAATGTTACTATATAGTTAAATTAGATATATAATATACTTAAATATCTATTATTATTATTATTATTAAGAGAATAGTTTGATTCAACTCCATCTTAATATTAACTTCTTATAAACAAAAGAGAAGCCAATAACTTATTTATGTTTCCATATTCAACACCATGTCTTTACGTGAAATTACAGTTAACTTTTACAGACTACTCTCAAATCCATGGTTTTCTATTTTCCCTTTTTCCTCTCCAACTCTCCTCTTCCTCTGTCTCATCTGTTCTCTCTCCAATCTCATCATCAAATCAATGATTTCTTCAATATCTCTCTCCTTTTCGTCTTTTCTCTGTAAGTAGTTTTCATTTTCATTTTCTTTTTTTTTTTTTTTTAAATTTTCCTTATTATTTGGTAATAAGTGAAAAGAAAGAAATGTGCTTCCATTGTATATTAGCTATGTTGCAACTTGTGAGTACGATTTCAGTTTAACTCTACATGGGCATTATTGGGTTTGACACAAACGCCTTCCATTCTATTACCTTACACAACGATAGCAACCGCAAATGATGAATAGTAATGCTAAGGTTAGCAGTTCTCTTTCTTTTTCCTAGGCAAAGACCTCTCGGTAATATCTGTAAATAGCATAATGATAGCATCCTCAATACGTTGTTATTGCATAGCTTCCGATGCAATGTTTATAAACGTGCACTTTCACTCTGGTCATATACACAATTTAATTTCGAGATTTTTTTTTCCTTGGTTTGTCGGTGTACTTCAGCCTTGAATATTATTGGATATTTTACTCTGTGATGCTCTATTTTGTATTTCTTAGGTTAATGCTTTGTTTCTTAACATTTAAAAGCAAGGATTCATTCCTTAAATTACCAATTTCTCATAGATGAATAGTCGTTATTTTATAGACACTAAAGATGAAGAATTTAGTATACTAGAATCGAAATCATGTTTTTTTAGCTGATAGGATAAAGTACCACTTGGACCTTATTTCACTAGAAACGTGGTTAAGAATTTTGTTGCAAGATTTACTTAAAAATATATATATTAAATGAATATTTTCAGCCATTGCCACCTTATTGCTTTTTGTTATTTTAAGAAAAAAATATATAAATTATTTATTACCAACCATATACTCATCCTAATTACTAGTATACAAGTAAGTAACTAATTATCTATTCATCGTCTAGCTTTTGGTTTTCTTTGCTTCCAACCTTACTAGAAAAGGATAATAGAAATGAAGCGAAAGTATAAGGGAAATAGGGTTATTCACTATATGCCATTTGGGTTCTCGGTTTAGTATTGATTAATCACTTCAATTTTATTTCTTTTTTGGTTTCTCCTTGTGTCTCTTTGTTTTATGGCTTCTAAAAGTGATGTTTTTTTTTTTTTTTGCCAATATTATTGTTTCTTCTTTATTCGTTCTTTCAAATATTAGTTTTGAAAACAATTATGAACTTTGATAATTAATAGTATATTTTGCTGCAAAATCATTACTATGCTAAAGGGAGTTTTGATTTTTTTTTTTCATATTTGAATTTGTATTAATCAATTAAGAATTTTTATCTTTTACATAAAGATATTTAATATAATGTAATTCCTAATTATCAAACACTATGTTATACAGCTGTACTTTTAATCTAATGTGGTCGTGCTCACTAGCAAATGTTAAAATTGGTAGAAGTTAACTTATACGTGGCTAGCAATTATAAGTTGATTCTTAAAAGACGAAAATTTATCAATTTGTTTAAAGGAAAAAAGATATTGACTTCTCATTCCGAAAAAAGAAAATGTTTTTATATAAATGAAAAATTATTAATATATTTCCCATTATCAAGGTTTTAAAAATATAAAGAACGACGAAACTGTACCATAGATTTCTATGGGAGGCGTCCATATTACATTTACAAAGGGTAACATTTTCTAATTCTTTTTCCTTTTCCTAGATCATTTAGACATGAAGATGAGGAATCGTATTTCGTTTATGTGTTGTACACTTTCTAAATTAGTTTGCATCTTTAAAAAGTATATCCATAATGATCATGCTCGCTCATCTCTATATATTAGGTTAAACTTAACAATGACATCAATAGTGTGACATCAATATTGGAGGAAGTGCACACGAAACATTTATAATAAATTAAAAATCTTCACACTTTTTTTTTTTTTTTGTTTTGCTAACTTAATTTATAGTTTACATGCAGAGGTTTTTCCTTTTAAGTGGTTGCAAATTACAACAACATGATTGATGATGTCATAATCACTCAAATAAAATTACTCCAAAATATTGGTGTTCAAATAGTGTTTCTCTCGATATTCATGAATTTTGACCATAGAAATTCATAAAATAGTTCATGCCATTTAGGGTTAGAAATGTTTTAGAGATTGTAAACTATTGGATAATTATGTCTACCATATTTTTTATTTTATTTTATTTTTTACCAAATTTATGTCTAGATGTTTAACGTGCTTGATATTTTGCTTCAATTTGAAGATGCACAAGGTTTTGTAATTTTAGGTTATATTTTTATGCTAAGTGTAATTTAATTGTAATTTTTTACATTGTTGTATGGACTACTCTTTTATTCATTCAATGGATTATGACTTCAAGGATTTGTTTAGATAATTAGATTTATATGATCCGTAATTTGCTGTTTTACATAAGTTTAAGTAAGGTTATTGTCTATATGTTGTAGACCCATTCTAATAAGAATGAAACTTTACATATTTCAATATACATTTCTTTTTAGTGACAAGTAATTCCTACTTTTACTTGATATTTGTATTCCAATAACCTTAATTACACTTTTACTTTCATTTAGTATTTGCTTTTTAGTAGTTTAATACAATTATTATAATCTTTCATCCAAAACCTTTGGATTGAAATTCAAGAATTAATCAAACCATATATTTCAAGTTATTATTGTTATCATTTCTGTTTAGGAATAGAACTATTAAATTTTGATTGATTTTATAGTAAAAATATAGGTGCGAATAAGGTTTAATTCACATTTATATATGTAATATTAAATGGGATCGATCTACTCATAATATATTTAGTGTTTTACTCTTCATACTTTGCTACTACTATTATAATATCCATACATATTTTACTGATACTCATGCAAGTTGTTAATTAGTTGATGTAGATGGATACAAGTGCTAAAATTTAAGGTTGCATGTTATTGTGTAGAAATTAGAAGTTAGATGTGTTTTAGGAATTGCAGAGAAGAGCAATGGGTGCAATAATAAAATAACTATGAGTATCATTAATTTTTATAAATATTGCAAAAGTAAGCGAAATACCAAAAAGGTATAAAAAATTTTGATTGCAAATATTATAGCTTTCAATAATTTAACAAAATTATTATCTTTATTCTTTTATTCTTCATGAATTTTTATTGTGTTACTTTTTTTCTTCTTTTATTTTTATAGATTTCTAAGGTATTCATGCATTCTTTTTTAATGTTGCTTTATTTAATTTTTGTATACGCAACGTGGGTATATAACAGCTAATATATATAATATTCTAAAATAAAAATTAGCTTATATGGTTTTTCCTTTCTAGATTTTGCTGAAGGTAGTTTCCATGAAGAAGGATGTATTCTTTTTTTCTTTTTTCTTTTTAAATAAATATGCTTAAAACTCCTTAGTTAATAAAAATATTAAAAATTGATAAAATTTCGATTTATATCCCTACTTTTAATTCCTATCATTGATTGAGGAGAGATGAGAATAAAATTCTATCACCGTAAAAATCACATTAGTTGCAACTGATTCATGCTATCTTTTACCCCTCTCCCATGAAATCCCTCTCCTAGGTATACGGATAAAAAGGCTAGCTAAAATTATGAGTGGCTGATTGATAGTAATATTCTTAAAAATTAAAATGATATTAAATATATTGTAGATAATTAATTATGTTTCAGTTTGTCGTTTTCCATTAACACTAGAAATGTACTTTTGATACCTATAAGGGACTATACATATTTTTCCATCATTGCATATAATAATATCGGTTCCCTTGCGTTGCATCTGGTTTGCCAAATAAAATAGAGTTTGGAATTAAAAAAATGGCTATTAATTGAAAATAGAATCGAAAAAAATTCATAAGAACCGCTTATTTTACTTTTTGGAATGGAATTGTTATAATTCCTAGTAAAGAATACGCTGCAATACCTAAGTATAAAATTTCACAAGAAAAAATAGATAGGTTTATATAGAAAAGGCATGGAACATTATATGACTTATAATATTACTATAAAAATAACATGAGTAATTTATCATAGTGAGTTCCTTACATATCTTATTAATTATACTGCACTTGATGTAATTAAAGTGTATTAAATATATTTATTATACGTCATATTAATTGTGTAATGATCAATTGTATCGAAATACTGATAAATCATATTAATAAATTTAGTTACACTTTACTAAGTAATATTTAATTATTTAATAATTAATGTTATTAAATTATGCCTTAAATCACATTTATCATATTTATTATACATAATAATGATGTTAGAGGTAATCCTATATGTAGTTAGGCTGTATCAAATTATAGTATACCACATATTAATTGTCATAAAATACACATTTGTTAAATATATACAAATATATATATGTATTTAATAATCACATTATTATATAGCATTACATGCTATAGCTATAAGTTAAATTATATTTACTATTTTTTTGATCCTCTAGTTGGTTTTAATGATGACAAAATATATAAATTGTTATTTTACAAGTTTATTAACAATAGAGATTAAATGTAGAAGGAGACCTACACTAAGTATCAAAGCTAGTGCTTGTTGCTAATGGCCTTATAATATAGTAGTATAGCCGTTAGCTTCTGAGTGAGATACATCAGGTTCGAATTCCCTCTTCCCGTTATAATCAAAGTTCAGTGATTGTTTCCCAAAAAATGCCTACTTTTAATTAAAGATCAATTGTTATCAAAGTAAAGTTTCTTTCTTTCTTTCTTTTGTCCTTTAACAATCACATAAGGAAGAATGGAGCTTATTGCATTTAGAAATCTAAATCTCAAATTACAATGATCTTAGAAGAAGATAAAATACTGTGTAGAGTACTATTTCCCCTTCAAAATTCAATTTTGTTTTTTCATGTAAAATTGCTCAAAAATATGGAAAATTCTAATAGTGCTCCTCGGAGTATGAGAAGCTAAGAGGATTACTATCGAGAAAATTCATAATTTAACCAAGTTGTCATTGGGTAAGCTTAGAGGAAAACAAATGTCCTATATGAGAACGATACATAGTTATTAAAATTGCGAATCAACTATATAATTATAAGAGTTTATGATTTTATATAATATTTTTATTAGTTAGAATGGATATAAAATCATTTTCATGCAGACTTTTGAAAAAATTATAAGTTTTTGTGTATGATTTTATAAATTTACGATTTTATCAATTTTATATAATTTTATTAATTCTACACATGTAAATAAATCATGGAATTGGGATAGGCCAATGTATTTTGTGTTGAAGATTTTGAAAGCAAAAAGAGAGTAATTTCTCTTAAAGCTCAAGTAGAAAATCAAGATTCTAAAATAAAGGAATCAAACTTCTACCCAGAAGACTAAACAAAATATTAAGAAAGAATAGTAAGAAGTCTTTAAATTTTAAATGATTTAACAATTCTAGTAGAAACACTAAAAAGAAAGCTATTATACCCATTTGAAGTGACCCTAATGAACCAAAAAGCAAGTTAGAAGAGATAAAAGTTGAAGCAGCAACAAGTTCCACTTTAATGGAAAATTCTGAGGTAATATCTTAAAGTTGGAGCGTGAACAACTTTCACAATATTAGTTACTGAATGATTTCATCACCAAAATTCCAAGAAGGTGCTTTTAGCGCCAAGGAAAATTCCTTAAATTAGCAGCTTCCTATTCCTATACTCTTGAGTTGATTCATAGGGTCTCTTGGTGACAAACACTCCAGTTTTTGCACCATAAGTAGTCAACATTTCAATTAGAAGAACCTAAAAAGATGAAAGTGGATCAGGAATATATATATATATATATATATCTTAAGGGGGAAACATAGAAGAGGAAACAAAAGCATTTTGTCTGTGGGTAGTCCAGCAAACTACCTTCAGATGAACATAAAGAAATATCTCATAATAAAAAATAATGGAAGTGCATAAAGGGTCTCATAAAACAAGTGGATGAAAGATAGCACAAAAAGGTTTACATATACTACTTCCATAACTTAAATTGGTCATTCATTGCGAAGAAACCTTTCACAACACAATCCTCAATGTCCCTTAGCCATTTACAACAGTGACGCTTTGAGACGAAAAATTGAATGGTACCGCCCTTGATATAACAAACAAAGTGAAATCAATGTAAATGTCATTAATAAATGTGTTCATGACATTCGTAAATCCGTCAGCAGATCATTCAAAAACTTATTTATTTATTTATTTTTGTTAAAAACATCCCCGATGTAGTATCTTTGCATTTGAACTCAAGATATATCATTCCCAAAAACATATCATTATCAACAAGGGATAGTCTTTTCATCTCTCCCTGCTGTTCTATCGTTTGATTATAATCGGAATCACGAAAACCTTAAACCCTAATTTCCTAGGGTTGAAAAGATTGCTTTATATTATATACCAAATGACCAATTGTGATTGAGTATATTGTGATCATCCTATAGTGAACGCATTTTGCGCATGTCGAATTGGGTTCTACATTTCTGGAGTTTGTTCGGTGGTGTTAAGTGGTCATGGAGGATTTTGGTTTGGAACGAAGCACAGTCCATTGGTGGCGTACAGGAGTGATTTAGGGTTAGGCTTTTGGAAGTTAGAGAGAGAGAGAATTAAATGGAGATTGGAGAAAAGGCTGAGGCTGAAACATTCTACATCCAATTGCAAACTGAAGCGACATTGTATGAGTTCGTGGGGATGTGGGTTGAGGAAGAAAACCGATAGGATGTGCGAATGTAACTTACAATTCGGTAAATCAATTTACCTTAATATCCCTATTAGATTAGTTTTTATTGTAAAGAAAATAAGGAAGGAGGGACTATGTTGTAAAATAACCAAAGGAAAACTACACATTGGGAGAGAGAGAAGGTAATGGCAGTTGAGATTTAATGGGAGAGATTTTAAGGGAGAGAAGATGCATGTTGGACTTGTAGAAGTTGGGGATTGACGAAACATAGAATGATGTTTTAAAGGTATGATTTAAAATGGTGAAGTTAATGAAACTATTCTTTTAATAATAATAGATAAAATTTATAGCTTCGTAATAACTAAGTGCAAATTATGTAGTCTTAGGAATTTTCAACTCACTTAAAAAACCAATTAGGTTTTCTTCAATTCATGTCATGGGAGCTAATTAATTTGTTTAAATTAGTGGGAGCTGTTACGCCCCGAAGTCGCAGAGTCGCAACAGTCCCGCCGTATAAACCATCTTATGATAGTAACTGGCCTTACAATGCCTACTATAAAGATAATCTACACAAGACGTCGATGACTTCTCGCTTTGAAGTAAATAGTTCAATAAATAGTTATACTACAATTATGATAATGATCACAAATTTCTATTAAACATAGATAATTATAAATAAGTCTACAAAGCTTCCTAGGAAGTTTTACATAATTACTACAGTTTACTAATTTACAGAATAACTAACAGTCTTCAACCTTTAACTACAAGGTCAGTCTAGTTACACATTATGCTAAATAACTTGATCCTCACACCCCTGGCTTCAAAAGGACTAACCTCTGGGTAATTGTAGGGCAGCATAGTACTTGAAGAGATTACAAATCAGAACCTGCAAAAGGATCTATAAGGGTATGAGCAACTACAGCTCAGTAAGTTGAATTGAAGACTCATGAATGCATTCAAGCACAAACAGGGTTATCAAACAATTATTTTCATGCAATGCATCAACCAAGTGTCATCGCACAACGTAGTCCGGTCCGTTGTGAAATCAGAAAAATTTCACCCACTCCAATCCGGATTGAGGAGTTTCATGTTATGCAGCAGCTCACAACCAAACCCAGGCTTGTGCAATGGAGACCTCGCTCCTCCCGCGACTTCCTTCGAACCAATGATTTCACCCCCGCCGCGACCTCCTCTCCTGTCACTTAGTTCGACTGAGGATGAAGAATGGACCATTTTGCAATCCTGCGCTATCACTTTCGAAGAGGTCGGTATTTGGTTGGAGAGTCCTATGATCCCCTAACGGGTTGCAATGCATGACATTTTCGGTTATTGGGGTCAACTAAGATTAAATTCCGGTTAAGGTGTTCAAACAAGTTCATATCAATTTAATCAGTCACAAAATCATTCACAATACAAATTCCAGTACAAATTCAGATACATCAAGCACATGCGCAAACTACTTACAATCACAATCATATACAAGCTTAAGTCTCCGAGTACTATAAAACTAGTACTCTATTACAATAAGCAATAACCCAACTTACTTGAATTTGCTCGATCGCTCGATCCTCTAGTTGTGAGTTGATTTGTATCTGGGTATCCTATAATACAAATAGGTCTTTTTAGTACTTATATTTTATGGATTCTTATTCTAATTCAAAATGTAACTTATTTTCTCCATGTATACCTATAACGCTCTAATGATTCGTTGTACTCTATTTCGGGGTTCGACTCCTAAACTAGATTCTAGTTTTAATTCCTAAGTCGTAATTAGGCTCGAATCCCAATGTGACATTAATCACATTATGCTCCGGTATTCAAATATCCTATTGGGTCGTAATTTTGGTATTCTAAACTATTCGGTATACGCTAACCCTAATTGAGGTATTGGATTTATTCCCGATGTGTAAAAATCTTACATTTTGAGATATTTACTTAAAATTAATATCATTTTAGATTTATTATTTTTCTGATTTCTATTATAATATTATCTAAATAACCTTATTTTTTTAGATTTATTAATTTACATTTTCACATATTACTAATTTATTGTATTACTTACCTAATTTCCCTAATTAACCATACTTAGTACCTAAAGGTTAGGATTAGGGTTCCACTGCAGAGATTAACTTCTCTAAACATCTAATTAAGATCCAAATCAGTAATTAACATCCTAATCACCTAATTAACCCTAAATCACCCAATTTTACCATCATTTTAGAGCTAAAAATTAACTTAAAAATTTCGAAAATTAATTTTAAAAAAATGGCTTCATAGCACTGTTATACATCATATGAGCATCCTACAGAAAAATTTTGAACTCCAAACTACATCCCTGAGCTTATTTATTTTCCGGTTTAATTATGTTCGGTTTTGAACAATTTGTTAAGGAACCTATATTTCCAGACATAATTAAACTAAATCAATATTTTTCCCTAAATCTACATACAATAAAACCTCAGAATAACAAGTTTCATAATTTTCTGGGCAAAATAAATAATTTTACAAAATTATACAAAAATCGGGTGAATAAATGACTAACCAGTTCGAAGCTTTTGGGCCGTCCAAACCCGATCCAATGTTGTCGGCCGGTCCAGGCGGTGGTTTTAGTGTAGGGTGGTGGTGGTGGTGGTGGTTCGGTCCCAGGTGGTGGTGGGTGGTGGTTTTGGTTCACTTGCCTAATTTGTACAGTTTTCTTTTTTTTTTTCTAGATTTTCTCTCTATTTTTTCAGTGTTTCGATTTTTCTCAGATTTCAAACTGGCCAAATGACTTCTGAAAATTTTTTCCTTATTTATAGACAATTGTAGTAATTAATGTGGATTAATTTGATGGGATTTTGCCCCATTTTTTTTATTTTTGGCTTTTTGTTTGTCAAATTCTTATTGGTTATTTTTTTTCTTTTCTATCCACGACCTGATCTTATTGCAGCTTATCCTCTTCTGATTTTTTTTTATTTTTTCATAATTATTTTATATTTTTCTTTAATTATTTGCTTAGTTTTCGGCCAATTTTAGTAATTACGTGTATTTTTATCTACACGTAAATACATGTGAGGTACACGTGAACATTCCTAAATATTATTTTGGTCATTCTAAAATTTTTAGTATACATATAATCTATCTCTAATAATTTATTAGTTATTATATTACACTTTTCACATTTTCGGTAATTAGCAATTATTATGCTTAAAATTTGAAAATTTTATAGTCTCCTATTTTACTACTTATTTTCTTAAATTTAAGTTTATAGGGTCATTTTTACTAGTATTTTGCTAAATAGTTTATAATTTGGGTTTGATCGGATCCCTTAACCGATCGTCCTAAATCTTGAGTTTTAAGCTCAAACCTACGGTTACTTGGCTTGGCTTTAGAGCTTACAGGAGCTTATGCCAATAACCACTATTTGAATCAAACTCAATATCAGAACTCTAAAACTCTTTCTTGATTTTGAAATGTAGATCATGACTTTCCAAGAATGTTCACTCTCTTTGAGAAAGAAAATCTCCTTAGTAGGTCTGACTAACTCGAGTTAGTATCATCATATCAAATTATACTTAAATAACATTAGAAATTGTACATCCTAGAAGGGAAATGCTCTTATTGAGCTTGATTTTTTCACTCCTTAGTACAGGGAACAAGCTTATGCAATTAGTTAATATTACATGTCTCATACTTTTCCAATATAATTTCTATCTTGTAAAAACAACGTGTAGATATGAATATAACGGAGATAGGCATCTATTGCAATAAATGTTCTAAAAGAACATAGGAATGGAGCATTTTAAGACCTTCAAAGCTTGTTTACTTATATAAGATCTCAAAAGAAACTCAAGTTGGTACACATGTTCGAGAGATAATCTACATTGAGCACCTTGAGATTTATGACAAAATAAAATGGAAATCTTCCATAGTTATGCAAAAATCCAATTAAATTCTCTATAGTCATATTAAATTTTAATAAAGTACGCTCGAAAAAAAGTCTTAAGCTTGTTTGAACTTCGTTTAACTAGGTGGACTTAAATGAAATCATGAGCTTATTTTATGACAAAGCTTGCCTTCTTCCTCTTTGACTAGATATGAACCATTGAATTATCAAGACCAATCTCACTAGTCAAATTTTAGCCATCCATCTTAAATTGATTTGACAATTAAGATAAACCTCTAAAATTTTATAAATAAAATGTTAATCTTCTCATTTGATCACATTTTGCAGGCTAAAAGGTTTTAAACCAACATAAAGCCTTGTCGAAGTGCCTATACTGAAGATCAAATCAACTACATTGTGAAGAATAGATTAAGGATATTCAAGAATAAAGAATTTAATTTATTGTCATACATAACGCATGCTAGACATTAAATTATTCTATTCCTCCTCCCATTCGACTTCTTGTAACATTCATCACATCAAGAACTCTCCTAAGTTGATCAGCGCACTTATTGCACAATATTGGCAATTACGGCAATCCTACATATAATCTTTCATATTTTAAGTGAGTTTGTTTAAATCCTCTTTATCTATGTTACTGTACAATGAATGTTTAGTCATATATTACAAGAAAGCAGTGCAACAAACAACACGAACATGGACTCAAATGACTTGCTTAAAACAAATTGAATTTAATCTGATTCTAGTATAAATTTAACAAATTTAAATGGCTCAATTGGAGATATAGAAGAATTGATTGACTTTTGACATAAGCATTGAGGGTTACTAATGTACTTTTGCTAAGGAAACTTAGGATATAAGTTGAAGAATTAGGTAATGTAATTATAACATCATTTTTTAGATTATAGGTCTTGCTTTTTTATGAACTTCAACATATATGGGTTAGACAAGTCTTTAGTGATCCTTCCGATGGTTGATTAGAGTTTAAACTAAGGGGATCTCTTCTTCTTCCTCTTAAGTGCTAATAGTTGGTGAAACCAATAAGGAAAGGTAAGGAAAACTTCCAAAGCGCAAGTAAAGGGTTGGTTTGTAAGATCTAAAGGGCTGTCAAGGGAGAAATTGCAAAGAGAAGAAGACCAAGTTTGATCTAATACATCTATTAACTCTCTTCATGTTTAAGTTAGCTTGCAAGGTCTAGGTAAATGCCAAACACTTTGTTATAGCAAGATGGAGTTGCAGTTTGTGCATACAATTCGATGACCCTATCCTTATCTTACTTAATAGGTTTCAACTTATTATAAGAGATTGTTATTATGTTTTAGCATTTTCTAAAAACAATATATCTACGTTGTACTTAGACACTCATGAGTTTTTCTAGAGCAACACGATTATGCAATTGGAACATTAATTAGTGGTCTCCATATGACGAACCTCTATAAGCAAATTCCATGAAGGAGGGGGGAGAAAAATAAGAAGAAAAAGAATGATGGACTACCAACCCCTAAGCCCATCACTCGAGCAAGGTTTCGAGGCCTAAAGGGCCTGGTTAACTGTATGTTGCTCCTACGTCTAAGGATGAGTCACAATATTCAGTTAATGCCTAGCTCAATTCTTTCTTGGGTCGATCTATCTATTCTTTGATCCAAGCTAATGGGAATTTTGGTTTCAATCTCTGAGCTATTATACCTTTCATTGACCTCTTAAGTGCCGAGCTACTACTTACCCTTCTATTGATCTTAAGGTAACAAGCTTCCTCTTACTGCCCTTTGATTAGCCGTAGACTAAACACCTATCTACCAACCTTTTAAAGGCTAACCTACTATAACTATCCATATAGACTGCCAGCTTCGTCCTACTCACAAATAACTTGGATAACTCTTACTTAGGACTACTTCCTGCTAAAGTATGACTCCAATAGCACCTTAATATGTGTTACTTTTTTCTACAAATTGTACTATATTCCTTTTTATTGTATTTGCCATAATTACTGGTTTAAGTATGTGCTAAGATAGTCCACTTGCAACTTACCATTCCTGTAAGATCATTTCTCTAAGTTTAACCTTACACTCTTATCTAATTTCTATGGTTGTTAGGGACTAGTGGCAAGTTGACCTTAATCTTTGCATTTTAAGCAAGCGTTAAGTCATGCTAAGCTCTCCGATGGGTTATATACAAAGGGTTGCTTCACATGGCTACTAGTAAGTCCTATTTCATCCCCCAATTTTTCAATATCTCGAATGACTCATTCCCTCACTAAGATAAGCCCTTTTGATAACTAAGCTCCATGGCACATTGAAGAAGAAGAAGGTAACAAGTGACTCTAAGCCCAATTGCTTGTAGCACTATCATTATCATGACCCGAGTAGTACCTTTGTCGTGGTAAATCGCTGTACACCATATAAAGGTCGACAATTAACTCCCATGTCGATCATCCCCCTTCCATACAATGTATGAGGCTACTTCCACTCCTAGCTACCATCGGTCATATAAATAGATAGTATTGCAGCAAAATAGCTATTTTACTAAATAATTAAGCAAGTTATCAAATTTAAGGTACAAAATAGGATGTTCCCAAAATAATAGTAGTAGGAACAAGTAGTCCAAATGGCTATCGAAGGTTTTGCATCAAAATTTAGAGAAATTCGTAAATTTAGCCAAATGGTAAGCATCCCGTAGTGCTTAGTAAGCCCATAAACTAGGATAGGAACTTAATAATATGGCATAAATGTACCTAACTAATTCCTTCAGAAGCTCCTTTCTCCTAAGAACGCCTTCCCTCCTTCCACGTAAGGTGGTATTGATTATAATTATAATGCAATAGCATGCCATGCATGACTTATTTTAATTTACAACCAAATAATTACTTACGTCTAGTCACCTGGGTGATCAAGTAGTTTCATACCATACCGACGATATACAAATCAATCGTACAAGTACTTCCTAGTTCATATATTATCGTTAAGTTGGGCAAACAATCATGAGTCTATATACATGCATTCCCCATACCCCTTATGCAACTAATTTAATCTTAATATTACTTTAGTGCAACTAAACTCCAAGCAAAAGCAAGTATAAAATCATCGAGAATCATTCACTTTACCATAGCTGCTAATCGTAGTAATTCGGATGTAGGTCATCCCCAAGATTAAAGTCCCCTGAATAAAGTAAACATAGTAACATAAGGATTTGTTATATTATAATATCACTCTAAGGTTCTATAAAAGTTATACTCTTAACTTAGTCTTAAATTTTTTCTAGTTAAGCAAAATCTTCAATTATGTATAAATTTTTCATTTTAAATCCGATTTTGTGATGTTATAGTTGATTTTCATCACTTTCGTGTATACTTTCACGTGGTATGATCAGATTTGAGAGATGGGGCCTGCAATTTTGGTTATGGGCTAGAACAATAGCACTCCTATAGATTTGGTTTCCTTTTGGGCTTAAATTTGTTATCGGGCTTTTTACTACTTAGTAAAATTGTTAAAGCTTAAGCTTAGAACTTTTATTTAAGCTTAATTTCCTTCTCAAGATCAATTTTTCATTTAATATTTTTGGCTTTATCACTATCTCATACTTCTTAAATTTTTAAGTGGCTTTTAAGGTCAAAGATATGCCCAATTCTTCCATTGGTAATACTTATCACTTTGGTGGGCTTAGGAAACTTAATGTGGGCTTTTTATGGGTTTTATGCCACTTTTGTTTTAGCTTCAACTTGCTGGTCAAAAAGTTCACAAGGTCCAGTTGTGAGTTTTGAGCTTGTCTTATGAGTTTTAGGCCCTTAACATTGATCTTACTAATCTTGGGTAGTCCTTTCACTTTATTTACTACATTTTTAAAGGTGTTTAAGTGGATTAAACATAGGTTAAAAATCTGGTCAGTTTGGTTCTTAAGCCCCTAATCCCATTTTTCAAACTTAACTCTTTGTTTCTTTAAGTTACATACTAAACCAAGGCTTTACACTACTTGTACTCCAATTTATATTTGTTTTACTCTTTGTAACTAGGTTATTCTAGCATAATATTGGGTAAAACAACATGGAACATGTATGGTTCTAGGCGCAAATGATCATGCTAGGCCCTTATGTGATGATTTCTTCACCAAAACTTCATGTATTGGTTTTTCTATTACTTAAGGTCATTTTGATACATGAATAACTCAAAATAAGTGAAGATAACATTTTGGTAACTTAAAGGAGGTTTACACAAGCTTATATTTGTGATTTCTTCAAGTTACAAGGCTTCACTACAAGTAACATATATTTATGCTAAAAGGAAAACAAGTTTAAGTTACTTACAGTCTATCTTTTGTAAGGAAGCTTCAAGAAAACTATCACTTATCCTAGCTAAAAGAACTTCTAAAATACATGATATAATTACAAAAATAAGAAATGGAAACTCTACTCATGGTGTTCTAACAATATTTGAAGTTTGATGAAAGATAGTTGGCGACCTGCTCAAGTCCCCTTTAGCTCGTAGTTTCGCCCCTTCCCCTTAGTAATCCTTGAGCTCTTTGAATCCTAAGAACTTAATGCTTGTTGGTGCTCTAATGTCCTTCCAAATGGTTAAGTTTAGGTGGTGTTTGGGGGTGTCCTCTTTAAGGCCAAACTAGGGTACCAAAATGAGGTGGCTAGGTGTATAACTAATGTGTGTGTATGGGTGGTGAGAGGGTGTGTTTGGGGGAAACTTCTTCTTGATTTGTTTAAGTGTTGGATGTCATAAAAAAATGGAAGAGTAAATGAGGTTTACAAGAGTTTAATGGCTGGTTGAGGTTTAGGGTTTCTTCTCCTCATCTTGTCATATTGATGTGTTGAAGTGAAGCATTATGGGATGTGATTGTTTGTGGAAGCTTTTTGGGTGGCTATTAATTGTGAAATTACAAGTGACAAAAAGATGAAAAGATGGCATGCAATGCCTGATAGGTATCAAGGACCAATTACATACTCCCGAGCCCGAGGGCTCTCTCAAGTAGTTCGCTGATTTGTCCAAGGTGAGTTAAGCGTCGAGAATCATTACTTATCTTAGTTCAATCTGTTGAGCTACTTTGCTCTCCATACCATTCAAGATGTTACCGAGGTGAACAATTAGCATACCGAGCAAAACCCTCCACTAAATCATAGTTCAAGCACCAAAATTAAATGCAGTACTCCATTACGTCGAAGCCGAGCAGAACTGTCAGGAGCCGATCATCCGAGGCTAATCCCAATGTGAGTCATCCCTGAACTAATCACTGTCCAACCCCTTCTAACGCTAAACAGGCCTAAACCAAGATTCACCCCTATCCGGATCATAATACTGTCAGAATCACAGTAACAACACGTACATACTGTCCTTTCTAACAAAGGATGTTTGCATTCCTTCTTTTGCACGATTTCATATTTTCCTTATAAATTATTCTCTTTTGGCTTTAGCAAATAAGGACCATTCTTTTGTAATTTGTGTAATTTAGGATTTACCCTGACGGGATGATATAAATACCGTCATACTATAAAAGTTGAGGGATCATCATAATACATTGAACTTTTTTCACTCTCGAGCTAAGTATCTCTCTTACTCTTTAGCTACTCTTATTTAGCTCATTCGAGCATGGATTAGTAGCAAGTGACCTCCAGTCATATTTATGCATCATATCAAGTGTAACCTGAGCTCGTGTGAGGTATTGATACATCATATCCTTTGTTAGTGCACAGGAACCCCCTGCTCAACCTTTGACTATCATTTACTTTTTAAGCCATCTTGTGGCTTAGACCCACCCCTTTAGTTACGTGTGATATCAGGTTCGTGTGTTCATCTACAAGTCTATATCAATGCCTCTTCTTCCAATTAGTAGTGTAGGGGGGTAAGTTTAAAGTTTGGTTTTATTGTCTTGTCATCTATATTTTTGGCTCAATCTAAAAATGTTAAATTTACTTTTTCTATAAATGTTATAACTTGTTAAGGGAATTAGAGATTGTCTTGTACAAAACATATGGGAACTCACTAAGTTTACACTCTTGGCTTTGGTTTGTTTGAACTTGGATTGGGAAGTAGCTGGTTCTAGCTCTTATGCGCAACTCTCCAATTTCCATTCTTGAAATGTCTTACTTGATTATCTATTTAAGTGGCTAAGTTAAGGTTTAGTTCATAAATTTTTCCCTTCCTCAAATTGGTTTTTTAAAATAGGTTATAAGTACCTTAAGGTTAGTTTACGCTTGATTAGGGTTAAGCTTTCGATAAAAGGTTTTTTAAGTGTTCAACTTAGTACTTAGGTCTTCAAACCTTCATTTAGATAGCGTTTCGTTGCTCAATTTTTGTGATACTAGATTGAATAGGATTGGACAAAAAATTTTGTTCATATTTGGTTTATAAATTTTCTTGGTGACTAGAGAAAAATTAAGCTGATGGATTAGACAAAATACCTAAATTTTATTCTATCTGCACCATGGTATAAAAATAAAATTCACTAGGAAAAAACAAAAAATATTTTATATTTCCAAAAATACCCTTCAATGTTATAATATTAAGTTAATAAATATTATTTTTATTAAATATTACAAAAAAATATTTATTTTATAATTTAAATAATTAATTTTTTAATATAAATTTTGTGTTTAGTATTATGCAAACTAAACGTGATACAATAAACTTATACTATCCAGTCCTTCTTATGTTTGTCCTGTCCTGTCCAATTCTTACAATCAAACGCTACCTCAGAGTTTTGATAAGCTTGAGAGTTCTCATTACGTTTTAGGGTTTAAGGTTTTAGCAAGTTAAGGATTGCTATTAAGTTTTAGGGTTTACAAACGTTCGAGTTAGTATTAAGGTTTTTAGTCCTTTTGTCTTAAGGTTTTCACAAGCTTAAAAGTATTATACTATACTTAAGATTTAAGGTTTTGAGTAAATTCTAAGATCCACATTGAGTTTTATAGTTCTCATGTTTAATTATAGTCGTGAAGTTAATTAGTACGAGTATGCTTTTTGTATTAAGCTTGATTCTTAGTTTGATTGATCCGTAGGAATACTTGAAGAGTGTTTCGAATTACTTGGATTGTTACCCAAAATTTATAAGGTTTACAATCATCATACCCATATAAATAAGAGAAACTTAACCAAGCTTTATAAAGATGGCATTTGAACTCATTTGACTATGAAACCATATTACTTCTCAAGCTTGCTTGCTTCAAAAAAATGGCCAACAAATCCTTGACTAGGGCTATTATAGTTGGCCACAAGGCCAATAATGGGACAAAAGATCTATTGAAACTCATTCACAGAATGATTACACTATAAACAAATGCACATGATTCATGACTTTTACTAACTTCAGGGGATACTAGTTATATCTAACCAATAACGTGAAAGTTAGAGATCTTTGAAAAATTCAAAAAGTTCAACAATGAGAATAAAAGTAAAAAGGTTAAGAAGTTTAAGGCTCTTATGTAAGGTATGAATTTTACTGTGCACTTAATGAGAATAGAGTGGTTTTCTAACCTATCCCTCAAGAAGAATTTAGTATCTAATAGGAAGAATCACACTTTTATTAATGGATAGAATCATTGATGAATCTAGCATCTTTTTGAGATTTCCTTTAGGACTATATACTTCAAATAGCCACATATATCTTATCTTTGAGCCTAGTATTATATTTAGTTGTTATATTTTTATGGTTCAGTTTTGAAAAACTCTCGTTCATTATTTGGTTTACATATTGACTAATGTTACTAGATAATAAGATTACTGGACAAAAAGTAAAAACTTATATCATATATTTAGTGGTACAAAAATCGATTCTATATGATGCAAAATAAATATATTTTTAATATTCAAAAAATAACTATAAAATAAGTTTCAAAATCACAATATTGAGTTTTATCATAATTTATAAAATAAATATTTTTTTTTTCATTTTTTAATCATAAAAAACTATGTCCAATCCTACATGCACTAAACATGTATAAAAAGGTCCTATTGTCTTGTTCTCCTTATATTATCTAATTCTATTAACCAAATATTACTTAAGGATGCTACAATCATGTGAAGAGTGAAAAAGCCTAGACGAATATTATATGTCCATCGGGTATCCTATGGAGACAACAGAAAACCACTCCTTCAAATCAAGGGTGCACAGTCTGCGAAGCTAATAGGAGTAGAGAATCAAGACATTATGGATGGACGAAAATATCAGAGCCGACTGGGAACCACACCTACCTACGGCTGCTTGAAATACCACTAAAATGGTTATTAAACTAGCAATTCTATTTAAAATTGAAACATATAGCATAAGTAGAATCGAACACCTAAACTCACAATTTTGCTAATAGTTTGCACCTAAGCTATTTTATATCTATCTTAACTAAAAAAAATATTATAAAACTGTAAACTTGTAGAATGGTATGAATTGAATATTGGGTATATTTAAAAAAAAAAAAGAAGAAGAAGAAGGAAACTCACAATTTCATTAATTATGCATGGGATATGTAGTTATACGTGTGAATCGAGAATTTAATAGATGTGCACCGCTCCATATACCAGAAGCTTTAAGCTTTATGCACAACTTAAAGACCCTGATGGCCCTTTGAAAAAAGCAATTACTTCGCCGAAGTCAGAAAAGTGGCTTGAGACTGAGAATTGGTATGTCAACCAACCACATTCCGAAGTTATCAGATCAACCTGAAGGGATAAAACTCATGGGTCGGGATTGTTGGTGTCTGTACATTATGCCCAAAGGCACCAAGCAAGGATTTGATAAAAGAGTTTAATCAAATAAAATCATTCATCACTTACTAGGGAAAAGTCTCGTTCAAGTTGTAATGATAACATGAATACACACATGTTGACATGCACATGCATGCACGCACGCCCGCGCAAAAAGGAAAAGTTAATGTAATGTTTAGTGTGTTCACAGAGGATTTACATAATAATCTGATTCTCTTACGTATCACAAAATGCAGGATCTACACAAGCTAAACATCAAAAGGATATATTCCTAGATAAAATTCATAAGAAAGATCAAATCTTGACTAGTTCTGGAAGGAAAGATTGAATTTTTTACATGTCCTAAAACCAAGATTAGATTTTGGACAAAAAGAATTCTACACCTAACCTATAAGATGACAGAGTATAACAATTTAGGTCTCTCACACAGTAAGACATAAGATTCAGATTGTTCCAAGTCCAATTGTAGTCACAAAAGAATCGATGCTTCTCCTAAGCGGATAATATGTGGTCATATATTTTCATCAACTCCTTTAGTAGTCAAGACATGAATGAAAATGTGAATACATATTGTCATCCAACTACTACAGCCTTCATATTTTTTTTTTTTTTTGTTTAATAAAACGAGGGAAAGAAAAAACAGGAAAAGAAAAGTATATAAAGGCACTGAATTCTGTAGGGCCCCAAAAATTGCTAAAAATTTGCACATTTGGGGGATCGAATTTGGGCGGAGTATTTCTTACAACACAACATGTACCTGGCCCTCCCTGTCTCAGGCTCTTGTTCTTTGCTTTTCCTATCTCTTGAAGCATGAAGATTTACAGTTGTGAGTGGAGGATGGCCAAGAAAAACCAGTTCACTAACACAAATGAAGATGAGAAACACAATTAACATGTCCTTATAAGGCCAGCAACATTCTTCCCAATCTCAACCTTTGTTTGCTCTGAAACCGGAGGATCTCCAATGTACATATCAAAAAAAGCCCCTGCAAATAAAACCAGTAATAGTAAAAGTACTACTTGCGTACTTGATGAGGTGCCTCCCCAAAGTTATGTAGAATAATGTTCATAAGTTGCCCTCAAATTAGAAAAGGCAGGGGACAAGTTTCACATGGTCACTTGTTCACCTGCTGCTTCATTTCCTTAAGAAATGAGCTGTAAACCTAAGTGGAAATACTAGAAATTTCACTCACTGCATAAATCCTTGCTCTGAACAGCTCCAATCTTATTGCCACCAACTGCAAAGAGATGGTTCAACCATGAAATGAGAAACTAATTTCCAAAATCAGTATATAAAGGAGTACGTACACCGAAGTTTTAAGACTTATTTAATTAGTGTACTGTATTCTTTTCTTTCTTTTTTTTTATCCCTTTATTCTTTTTGTTAAATTTGTTCCCCTTTATTTTTTGGGGGTAAGTTTTTCCCCTTTATTTTTATACTAAAGAAACAAAAAATTTGAACTTAAAACCAAAGAAGGCTTTCCTTGGCAGCGAACAGGACAAACTAGGATAATCCAAATCCAGTGACATCATTATAGGTTGTGAGATATGTGCTTATTCAGTACAATTCATAATTAACCACTTTATAATCACTAGAATGAATGAGAATGGATCCACAAGAGATGCAAAATTATATTATTAATGTATACAGTTAGCCAGTAAGAGAAATGCTATTGTATTCAGAAGCAAATATGCATCTATGGAAAAAGAGTATTCCAATCATTGCTGCTGGCAAAGTAGCTCTTCCTGCAGCAACAGGGCAAAAATTGTTGCATTGTAAATATTTCTGGGAAACTGTTGTCGGTGGAGATAAGAATGCTAAGATGGATGTGAGTCAAATGAGAATGGATAAAATGAGAAATAATAGTATTTCAGAGAAACTCATAGGATCCATAGAAGAAAAGATGAGAAAAGCATGAAGAGATGGTTTGGCTATGTACAAAAACATGATTTAAGGGCACCTATTAGACATTGTGGACATTCGAGATGACAAACACAAAATAAGGGCAGGGAAGACCAAAAATGATACGGAGAAAAGTAATTAATGATTATTTATCTTTTTATGTATTAATGAAAATGCGGGCCATCATAGAGCGCAGTAGTGAAACAGGATCCATATAGCAGACTGCACATAATGGGAATACAGTTTGAGTGCTGTTGTTATTGTTGCTGTAGAAATTACCAGGAAAGCATACTCACTTTCAGTAATGAGATTCCCATCAGCAGTTCGATGAAAATCAATAGTCGTTCCCTGCAACATCCTATCAAATGTGAGAATCGACATTTCACTATAATAAAAGACACAAGGCTAAGAAAGATGGAGCCTTACCACAGGTAAGGGGATATCTTGTTGGAACATGGATCCAAATTCACTTAGACAGTGACAATCTGTGTTTGGATTTGTCTTCAAAATATACATGACAAATTAGAAAAAGATTGATAAGAATCCTGAAAAGAGAAGCTCCATATCTAGATTATTACCTTTAATAAACGAGTTCTTAGAGATCTCTCAAAAGCACTGCAAAACAGAAACAAAAAAATATTAACTAAAAGATTAAATTTGATTACAATTGGTGGATAATCTTAAGACGAATTGAAAATTGGCTTGATTAGACAAATCCAACTGTCAAAGCAAATCTCACATGAAAACACCCAGCAGTATGTTGCATGGCAACTGTGTTATGCATCAATAATATGACTAAATAATTACATGTTTCTAAATATTGAGATGCAGTCAGTTCTTAAAAAGTCCAAGGACCAATTAGAATATTGGAAAAACAGCAGTTACTCATCTAACTTTTCCCAAGTGAGATGATTTAAATAAGGTTGGAAATCTTGGCCGAAAAGAAATACACAGACTAAGGTTTTAAATCACGGTATCAAAGATCAGTAGCTTGCATTTGTTCCCAGAAAAGGTCATTTCAGTGGAGATTCTAGTCAATGGTGGACATGGAGGTGTGAGTTTCTTTAGGCTCAATAGTCCAAATGAACAGACCATTCTTAAACAAGGTTAATATGGTCATTGGCCATTGTCTGTGCTGCTCATGAAACATTAAAGCTAACAGCCCATCACTTTATTTACAAGCTCACAGTTAGATCCCTATACATTGGTCATCACCAAGGAGATAAGCCAAAATTGTTTAAGTTTGACTTTCAATAAGACAGAACAAGCACAGAGACCACTACTACAGCACTTGCAATGAGCTAATTCCATTCACAGAACAATAACAGTGAAAATCACAGCATTGTTTGAGTCCTGCTGTATTACTTCTTTTCGAATTAAAGTTCAACTAGCAATTGTATGCAACCTGATTCCATCATGTCCATAAAGGACAGCCAAATAAATGTGTACTAGATGAATAAATTATATATATATATAAACCAATTCCATTAGTCCACCAACCAGAAGATAACCCCTCAATGTGCTCAAGTAATTTCCACTTAATTTGGCCAAAAAAAATTTTCCACTTCACGAACTATGAACATTTTAGGACAACTAATTGGACAATAACAAGTCCCCATGTACCGGCAAATCCATAACGATAAAGTAAAATTGGGTTTACCCCATTTCAAAGTGTGCCATGTGGCACAGATGTAACGAGAGAGGGGATGGGCTGATTGGGGAAAAAAAGGAGAGGAAAAGAGACAAGGAAAGAGAAAAGAGAGGGAAACAGATCACATGCCACATTAGGGTTGGACAGCATTCCATGTTAAAGTTGAGTTTATGTAATAAAAATATTGAATCATTTACATATTTCAAATAATTAACTTATTTAATTACACCAGTTCAAGTCTGCTGGAAATCAAATATAGATTAATCATGTATTATATTCAATGTCAAATTCAAGTTTATGTTAAAAAAAAAGGTTTAAAATAAAAAAATAGTTATCATGTGTTGTACCACTCTGCGTTTCATCCTTGTAAATTGTTTTTCAAGTTGGGCCTAAAACATCCTATGATCATATTTATGTCAAATTCTGATTTACATAAACATTTATTAAGTACTCTAATAATCTTATATATATAATTCCAAAAGATGTCATGGCTTATACCTTTTCATTAATGACACCTTTTGGTCATTTATAATCTTTGACCTCGCCTATGTGTTTTAAAAACTAAGATTTTTCTACGGTTCCGTCTATTTTTTTTATGCGATTGATTATGTTCTTCATCTAACCTTTGATTTCATATTTATTAGATCTTAACAATTGATATAATTATGTTTTCAATGATTCAGATGTATCTGGTAGTACTTTAAAGAGCAGATAAAAGGCGAGACAAGTCCCATTAAAAATATGGAAGAGACCATAGAAGCTCTCTGAAAACAAATATCTTTTCGCTATTAATAAGACATTTCTTTCAATCTTTACATGGCTTAATAAACATAATGCAAACAACGATTCTTATAGAGGAGTTTCAATCTTTACATAACTTAATATAAAATGATACAATTCTTGTTACATTATGTTTTGGGTTAAGTAGAAAAAGTATTGGTACATGATATTGCATCACTATGATTTGAAAAGTTGTGACTCTTTCTAAATGGCATAAGTAGCCATATAAAACCAATCTATAATATATAATTATATAATTAAACCATAATATGCATAAAAAAAATTTATATTTAATCATGATAATTCAACAAGTAAATCTTAATCTATTATTTTTCTACATATAGATATATTTTGTACCAAACTTGGCATACAATTTTATCTAGTTATTTACTTGTTATTGTGGATCTCATTCAAGCCATATACTGTTTGTCCTACTATATAATGTTCATTTGAAATTGTCCCTACAAAGTGTTTCTCATATTAAGATACATCACTTAATGCAACTTATTTTGGTTTTCTTTTCCAAATACGAAAATTTTAAGGAAGCTTTTACAATTCTATCCCTCACTTAACAAAACCGGTATAGCTCTTTATCTTACCTTTAATTTATATCCATTAGATTTAAACTATTGAAAATACAATTAATTCAATAATATAAATCTAATGAATATAAAATCAAATGTGAGATAGAGAGCTAAACTGCACTCATTAAAAACATAAATAGGACTATAGGAAAATCCAAATTTTAAATACATTATTTGAAAATAATGTATTTTCGACAACAACATAGCAAAAAATAATTTGGTCTGTTGATTATATCCAGCCTATTTCATCTTTGTACAAATCTACACATGAGATTGCCATTGATTGTAGATATTTCTTTTTTATTTATGCATTTATTTTTGGTTATTACTAGTGTACATTTGTTATAATTTTTCAGGTGAGGTGTACCTCTGTTATATTATAAATATAACATTTGACTTTGATGGTTTACAATAAATGAAAGGAAACTAAACACTGCAATGCATCGGGGCTTCCTTCTGGTGAAGATTAAAGGAATGAACATAGAATTTAAGACAGAAATCCTAGTGACATAATCATCCTTCTTTAAAAATGAGAGTGCTGCTTAATTAAAAGTGCATATAAATTGATAAAAGGGAAATGTTAATAAGCATTCCAAGTGCACTTATTAATAGACTAAAGAAAAAAGTTCACATCTTTTCCTGCACTTCCTTTTTTGTAAAGTGGGTAACTAATATTTCAAAGTGCTATAAGTTTCTATTTTGGGCCCAACAAATGCCAGGGACAATCATTAACATTACTCTTGACAAAAATCAAACATAATAAAGATGAAATCATACCTTGCTTGAAACTATTTACTGAAAGATTGAAAGTAAGTTCATCAGAGAAAAAGCCAAGGATGATGACTTACTCTTTCACAGCATTGATTTTCATGCCATTGTAATTGACCACAAGCCTCACAGTCATACCGATGTCCTCCCTGCAACATCCTCAATCAAATAAACAATGAGAAATCCATGCACAAACAATATAAAATGAACTGAAACAGGCAAATGGACATGTCATATTTTGCTATGCATCAAATAGATCATGAACTGCTACTAAACAAAGGAAAATATGCAATTCTCAGCAAGAAGTATATCAAGTGAAACCAGGGGCCTAATGGTGAGAATTTGAACACAATGACTCAGACACTAGAGTAATCCCACCACATAATAACACGTTCTATATATGCAGGAGGATATAGAGAAACCAACACATATTGTCTTAGAGGAGGGAACTCCATTTGACTTCATCTGGCATCTTCCAGGGGAAAAAATTGATACCATGGAACCTAATTCATCCTCATAAAGCTTATGCTATAACTCTTAACAGCAGATGACAAAGATGTTTCCAGATGGTTAGAAGAACACAATGAATGAAACATCAATATTTCCAAGAAGGGATTAGCTATGAACAACAAGAGTCATGAGATGGTTCAAGTGGAATTTGATAACATCAGTCAGACGCACATTCAAGAGTCTAAATTAACCTAACCATCCTCTTCACCCTATGGTTAAACAATTGGACTGGATATTTTGTCTCTGTAAAACTCAAGAATAACTGCCACCTAAACAAGATATGCAATTAATAATGAAGTGGATGACAATGATATCTCATACCTGAGAAGATCTTTGTAGAAGCTGTGGCATTTATTGAGGTCACTAGAAGAAATCGAAGCATATTTGGGTCCCAATTTCCGGCAGACGGAGTCAGGATGTACATCTAGATGATAAGACTAAGTTGGCATTGACAGTTGTAATCAAGATCAAACAAATAAATGTTTAGAATTTGAGCACCAATACTTACAGAAACCAAATGCATAAACCTTCATAGACTTTATTTTGATTATTTTCATCGTTCTGGATCCAGTTCCCACGAGGATCTGCAGAGCAAGTTCACATAATTCAACTCCATGTAATAAAATAACCAAAAGTGCAGTACTTAAAAAACTTATCAGAAGGACGATAACCTAAGTGAGGAAGAAACATCATAAATCTGATTTCAATTCTGAGCTGTCTGATTCCCAAAACAAAAGCCTTATGTCCAGCAAGTTTTTAATGGGCAATTTCTTCCTTCATGATCAGTGATCCCAGTATTTTACATTGGCTTAATGTTTATGGGCTTTGACTTTTTCAAATAGAATCATCCACTTTATTGGCCAGTGACCTTCCAAACTTTCATTCTTTTATTTTGACCACTTTCCACATTTAAATTCAAGGATCCAATTCCAGCAGTGAAATTTGCTCACATTCACAGCAACAAACTGTTATAACCTTTGTGTTGCAAAAATAAAGATATCAGTAAACTACCATATATGTAGGGTAAAGAAAATCTACCTTATTTGACTTATGTTTTATTATCCTATATTACAGATAGCAATACATTGCATATACTATTTTTTATAACCATACATATGTGTCATCACAGGCTAAGCCACAAAAGTACCCCTTCTAAGCACAAGAGCTAAGAACAAATGAAAAAAAGTATAAATTATAACGTTGACAAAATGTTGAAAGATAACAACAGATCTACAATCTCTATTTGGAAAGAATCACTCAGCAGATGGATTTAAAAGATGAGGTGAACAAAAGGGAACCAACTTGGTCCAATAAAAGGAAATCTTGTAAAATGACTTTAAGGTGATTTATTAGGTTTTTAAATTAGTAGATAATAAACTTTATGAATAAACATCAAGTTTATTTACAAATACGCTAGCTTACAATTGCTCCATGTGCGTTTAACCCCTTATTTTTGTAATTGTACATTAAAACTCCTAGATCTTTGAAAACACGCTTTCAGATCTCTATATGACTATTTCACCATTGATGAAAATAAACAAAAAAGTCAAAAGATAATTTTTATTATATTCTTTCAAGGCAAAATGGTTAAATAATGGTCCAATAGCACGTTCCTAAAGATTTGGGGTCTAAATACTTAATTTCAAAGATAAGAGGCTTAGTGAATATGGAACAAACATAAAAGGGTATATTTGCAAGTCACCTATAAATATATGGTATGATTTTAGTCTATTACTTGTTTATAGGTAAATTATGACTTGTAACAATTATATTGACTTATAATTTTGCATATTTTCTTTCATAGAAAGAGAAAAATTAAAAACCATGCTTAGGAAAAAAGGTGATTTTTTTGGTAAGAATACAAAAAACCCCCTAAACTTTGATTCGAGTGTAAATTTGCTCTTTAAACTTTCAAATATTACAAATTACTTTTTAAATTTTAATAAATTGACAAATAAACCCTAAAGGTTATAAATAACACCTCATATTTTAACCTTAGTACAAAAACACCCCCTTAAACTTGTTATAGTCTACTTTAAAATCTTTTAAACTTTAACTATAGTGTGAGTATTTTTAACTAAAAACAAAAACATCTTTTATATTATCACTTTATTAAAGTTAAAAAAGTGATTTACAATATTTGAAAATTCAAGAAATAAACCCAAACTTAGATCAAAGTTTAGGGGGTTAATTACAATTTTCCCTTTTTTCTATTATCTTGGCATTTCAATTAGTGTAGCACTCTTTTCTCCATATAGTATTAATATTATGAACTTCATTATTCTAACGATATTGTAATGTTCTCCTAGTTATGTGATCCTAAGTATTACGGTTCGAGGCTTTTTGTAGCATACAAATAGACTATACGGCGCTTATTGTTTTGCCTCTGCAATAATAAACAAATTTAACTCATACGCAACGCTGACCAACAATATCTAAATCTCTAAGCAATATAGACAAGGAAAAAAGCCAACAGAATAGAACATACATAGATACGAATGAAAAAATGAATAGCATATTTTTATTAATTTCGATAGTAATACAAGACTACAATGTGTGTACATAGGATGCGAGTACTCTTTTGAATTGAAGTTCTTACTCATTACATTAGTTGATCACAATTGACGATACCTATTACATACATTGTAGCCTTCACTCCAGAAGAGTATTCACACCACCGTATACAGACATTGTAGCCTTATATCACTGTTAAAATTAATAAAAATGTGCTATTCATTTTTCCATTTGTACCAATATCCCTTATATTTAGTTGGTTTTTTTTCTTATCTATATTGCCTACAGGTTTTGGCCTTATTAACCAACGTTATGTGCAAGTTAAGTTTACTTACTACTACAAAGTCAAGACAATAAACACCTCACGGTCTGTTTATGCACTAGAGAAAGTCCTAAACCGTGACACTAAGCCTATCCCTACCTAAACCCCAAGCCCTAACTCCCCAAACATAACAAGTCATATTTACATAGCACGTAACACAAAAATGATTATTGAGATGTACCTAGTCAATTTTTAAACCTCCTTAAGGTATACATAACAATGGGATCAGCTTCAAAATAGCTTCAATTGCAAATGCAGTAAGCATAATTCTTCATCATGCTAAAACGAGACTTATAGGGTAAATGCTCCTGAAGTACAAAAATTAACAACCACAACTGATATGCTATCTAACAATCAACTACTGCCAGTCCAGTCCCCTAGAACTGGAACAAAACAAGGCTTTAGGGAGCCCAATGAAATATCCTCAATGGGATTTGAAAACCTAAGACCATACACAAGTTGCCATTTGAGTGTCTTAACCTTAAGGCCAACTTCTTGGAATTCAGATTAGGTAATTATATTCAAGAAGTAACATGAAGAGCGTCAAATATCCTGGTCCCTTGCCACTTAGAAGCTCATGTATTCTCATCCAACTCAAACAATCATTCATATTGGAATTTTAATGAATTACCATAGGTTTCATTGGAATATCAACCAATTATAAACATACTTAGCACATCAACCTCCTCCAACAAAGTTTATAAGCTTTTATTTGCAAGCACAATGCAATGGAAATGCAACAGAAAATAGAAGGGTGATCACAAAATTCTCAATCCTCATAGCGGATCCAGAATGCACCTTGGAGATTTTAGTACATCCAAGAATCCGAGAACCAGCAAACAAGGCTAAGTACTGACCTCTGAAGTTAACTTTGACTTTTTCTCACCATCTACATTGTTGTTTAAAACCACAGGGAACTCAATGCCAGTCCTAGGTTCAACCATGTGTCTTTTACGCTGATGGTCAGAAAAAGGGTGAGAACTACATCCTTGAGTCTCCAACTCACAAGGTCTTTGATCCAGGGGAGCGAGCATTTTCATATCAGCACTCCCCAAGGGACCATCAATGACGTTTGAAGATCTGATACCATCACAAAAAATTATCAAAAACCCAAAAAAAGCAAAAAGCAAATGTACTTGAGGATCTGCTCATAAAATTTCAATAACTCACAAGTTGCCAGATGGGGGTACTAGAATCCCTGACACCGAGAGCAATGGAAGAGACTGGAGTTTATCAGCTTCCCTGCCAAGGTATCTCATCATGAAACTCTTGATGTTGAAAACTTCAGGTCTCATAGATTCTTTAACAGATCCTGCTGAGATGATTTGCCTAACTATTGAAGAAAATTTACAGCAAGCATATTTTGAATTGCATAGGTGTTCCACTATTCTTCTCCCAACATCTGATCCAGGACCACAAGTAAACCAGAATACAATAGAATTGGCATAACTAAAGATTCTACTATAAGTTTCTTGGAGCGAATTACATCCAAAGACATGTGTAGACGGCTGTGCAGAATTGTCAACAAAATTGCTAATCCGTGAACATATATGTCCACCAAAACTATGCAATAAGAATGGTTCTGTTGGTAAGACCAATGGCGATCCCCCATCTAAATCCCTAGAAGATAGCCAATTGCTTCTCATGCTTTCCTGGTAGTTTAAGGCCACCAGTCCCAGAAACCTTGAGTTTTTTTCTTTTTGTGAGCACCAGCAACCTTTAGCTTTTCTTTGGTAACATGAACAACCTCAAGTTATATATCAGTTAGGCTAGACACCTGCATGCCCAGCAGAGAGTTCAATTATTTTAAATACCTTTTAAAATCATATACCATATATTATCGCAAATGATCGATACTGGCTTCAGAATTGTTCACAGAAAGGGAAAAGGAAAATAGTTCTGCTCGTTGCAATTATTAGAACCAGAACATTTCCAGTGAAATGGCAAACACAAAAGGGCACATGGCCAAAAAGTCCAATAGAGTCGCTTGGCTGATTCGTAAACAAAAACTGCACTTCATATATGCTGATCAGCAACTCTACGGAGATGATAAAAAAAAAATCTTTATTTTTTCCCCCTTGCCCACTTATCTATTGTTAAGGAAAGCATAATCAACTTTTACATGTTCTAAAATTACACATTCCAAGTTTTCTCCACACAATAACTGATATTTCCAACATTCAGGTTTTAAATTCAATTATATTAAAATTAATACCTAAACTTTGCATTTTTTTCAATTTTATATATGAAGTTAAATTGGCAAACCTAATAAAATTTTGGCTTATCAAATTTTACACCTGAAATTTGAATCTGCTAAGTGTCATTACCAATTGAACTTCTCCTTATCAAATTCACAATCTTTGTATGATGACATAGCAAATACTCATATGAGCAATGAATACAAATTAGAAGTAAGGTAATAAATTTGATGAGCAAATGTTTGATCAAGTACAACATTTAGCAACTTCAAACTTCATGTATAAAATTAAAAAAATATACAAAGTTCACATGGCAATTTTACCATTATCCCTTCAAATTCTAACATATTTGCACCAGTTAATCATTATCACTACCACGAGCCTTACTTGATAGACAGCAATAACTATTTAGAAATGATCTTTTCTCTTCATAGCCCAAATTATCTACAGGTAAGAAGAGCATAATAAACTTTTGCATGAAATTGATCACCCAGAAAAAAAGAAAAAAAGCAAAATTCAGGAAGAGAAGATAGTGATGAAATTACAAATACTCCACTTTTGTCTACTTAGATGAAGGAAATTGCCACATTTCGAGTCTCAAATTCTAGCACATCTTTAGTATACCCAAGTTAACCCCTCATACAAAAAAATGTACCACTCATATACCCATCTTTATTTCTAACAACAAATAATAGATACAAAAAAAAGGAAGGCATTCAAAATACAATGCCTGGTGCAACGGGCCTTTCATCAGTGCAACTCTTCATATCAAAAAAAATATACATGACATTCATAATATGAAGAGTTAAAAGTGTCTTTGTTTTATGAAAAATATTTTCCAAACTTTTTTCAACATTGGTAATAATCAAATTTTATGTTGTCAAATGCTATGGCAATCTCAATAGAATAGAGGTAACTAGTAACTCTTAGGATAGATGGTTGATCAACTGCATTGGTAGCAGCCAACATCCAATGATGGAGATTAACCATCAAGGACAATAATAGTGGATATATAGAAAATTGGTTTCCATTTTGAAGAAGAAAGGAATCATTTTCCTTTTGATTCCTTTTTTCCACTTGCATTATCCATGCTTGTTATTACCAACACTAGCAGCCAATCATTACCATTGCTTTCCAACATCACTTATTACTAAAAATCACTAGTAACCACATCACTACAATAACGTTAGGCAATTGTAAAACGTGTATTACAATGAATGAAAACAAATGCTAGAAAAATGTCTTCTTTTTTTTTTTTTTTTTTGGGGGCGAAAAACCATAGTTTGCATACATAAGTTTGCTTCTATTGCCCTCTATTGCAATTTTATTATTTGGGGAAGGTCGTGAAGGGAAGGAAGCTAGCATTTTATGAACCACACAAACCAATTGCTATAGGATCGAACCCACAAAAGCACTATAGTTTTCCAATTCATTACAAAACCCACTTCCCCTGATTCATTCAAAAACCGACAATTCAAAACTGCCAGTGTATCCGTTGTAGATAGACCAGCTACTTCCAGCACGTGATCCACCAATATAAACCAATTCACCGATTGAAAATCAACACTATGGGGATTATCTTTCTTATCTGTGATGTTCAATTATATAATGCACATTTACGGAAGTTGAATTGGCCGCGACATGGATGGACACGGCGGGATAGAAGAGAAACATTGTACGCTTGATTCAATATTTATTCAACAGAAATAAGCTCGATCCAAGAATGCAGCCTCCAAGACTCCATAAGCTAATCAAATGGAACCAAAAGCTTCTAAAAGCCGAATCTTCAAGAAAATCGAATTCCATGTTCATCGGGAATGTGTAGATTGTGAGGAAAAGAGAAATTACCTGAACAAATGGAAGAGATCACGGAGCCACGAAGAGAAACACACACACACACGGAGAGAGGGAGAGAGGGAGAGAGAGGATAGTAGTGAAGTTAGAATTTGTTTGGAGGGTTTCTTGAGGAATGAAAATTGGAGAAGTTCCGTTCCGTGTTTGATGTTCGTTTTTCCTTCTTGGTCTTGCCGCTTGAGATTCCACAGAGAGAGAGAGAGAGGTGGGGAGGGGGGGGAGAGTGGCGGCGAGAGGAGAGAGAGAATATGCTTTCGTCAAGTAAACAAGTAAAAGGTCGGAATCCAAACTTTTGTGAGAGAGAAAAATAGGAAAAAGAAATGAAAAAATTTTGTAAAAAGAAAAAGAAAAGAGGAATAAATATTTTAGCCTTTTTCTTCGGTGTCGGTGCAACGAATTCATGCGCCTGTTTATTATTTATATATATTTATTTATTTTCTCAACTATATTCTGCATGGTGTCACTGGCGCCGGATGAGGCAGCCGCCCGGCCTGTCAGAGAATAGAACTCATAGTCATTTCATGTACAGTGATTATGGCTGCAAATTTATATTTACAGGATTTTTTTTTTCAGTACGCTCGGAAATCTACGTTTTTTATCTTATTTTTTAATTATATTTTTTTAAATCTAAAATATTGAACAAATAATAAATTCAACTATTCAAATTTTTAAAAATATAAATAAATTATAAAATATGTTTTGTATTTAGATTGAACCTATTCTCAATTAAAAAATTCTAAAAGAATAGTAACATAGTTATCAATTGTACTAAAAGGATTATAATGAAATAAAAGCCCTTACCTATGCAAAGAAAATAGATAAACCATTAGTCTCTTGAATAGAATATGTAGTTCCATTTATTATATTTATTACTCTTTCAATTAAGAAGATTGTTGAGATAGATAGAATATGTATTACTCCTTAATGAAATAACAAATTATAATGCAACAAAAGTTATGATCAAGGTAAACTCCCATTAAGTATAACAAATTAGCTAATAACAAATTATAATGTAACAAAAGTTATGATCAAGGTAAACTCCCATTAAGTATAACAAATTAGCTAAGGCCATAGCATGGATATTAGTTTCTAAATAAAATTGATTAGATTTGATTGCCCTAGTTTCCATTCATAGAATACAATAGTTAATAAAAGAAAAATAAAGTAAATCATCCATTTAGTAAGGGATGGAAGCAAAGGGGGGAATCTATCTTATTTTAGATAATATTAAAATTTTAATTTTAAAAAATTACTTATTAATGTAATTACAATGCTTATGTAACGATTTTCACTAAGAAATGTACCTGCAGTATTTTCTAACATTCAAGAAGAGAAAATTTTAAACTTAGTTATGAAATAAATATAAGTGTTAATATAGTTCAAAAAAGATCAAGGGAATAATTTTTCTATCTTTTCATAGGTAACATTTGGTTGCCTAATTTTTATAATATTAGATTAGATAAAAAAATTTTACCTCATATTTAGTTTACAACTTTTCTTGGTGATTGGACATAAATTGGGCTGATGCACTGGATAAAAAACCCAAATTTTATTCCATTTATACAATTGTATAAAAATAAAATTCATTAGACAATAAAAAAAATATTTTATATTCTTAAAAATGCTCCTCTATGTTATAAAATTAAATTAATTGACATTATTTTTATTAAATGTTAAAAAATGTTTATTTTATAATATAAATAATTATTTTTTTAATATAATTTTTGTGTCTTATACTATATAAACTAAACATGGTATAACAAATTTGTACTGTTTAATCATCTCTGTGCTTATCCAATTCTTACAACCAAACCTTACCGTAGAATAAATTTTGATTGACATTTGACTATCAATCATTTGAAAAATGGAATATATAAATATGTATAAATTTTATTATCTACAAAAATATATAATAAAAAATTATATTTAGAAAGCTTACAAGTAAGATTAAAAAAAATACAATAATAACATAAAGATTAGTATTATAAAATTCTTAAATGATTGCTTTACAAGATTATTTAATTAGTAATTCTATGAAAAAAAAGTTTTACTTTCAATACAAGTAGTTGGAGAATTAGTTGTCAATTATACTTATTAATTTTGAAAATATTAATTCTAAAATAAAATTAGCAACACATTAAATAATATCACTATAATTATGTATAAATATTTTGTATAGTAAGATTGAAAAACACGTGGCATTAACTATATAATTATTACTTATGATATCAAATAAGAATTTATTTCATTAATCGTTATTCTTTTAAGAAATAAATTTAATTTTATTATTTATTATGAAAAAATGTAAAAGAGAATGAAAGGTATTTATTGAGAGATATATACTAAACGCAACTTGAAAAATTAAAATAGTTTTAATGGAAATTGAACCTATGACTTCAGGCTTGTAAAATGAAAAACTTAACCACTTATCCATATTGATTATCATGATAATTTTTGTTTCTTAAAAAATATATGTAATAATTTTTTTTCTTTTTTAATATATTCAATTAATTAATTTTTCCCCAAATTTGATGGGCCAGGACTCCTTTCAACCCCCCTCTAGATCCGTCCATACATTTAGTGCATCGTGTTTATTGCGTTACATTGATTTTTGAACTAATTACATTTTTTATTTTTTTTTGCTAAGGCCTAATTGCATTTTCATTATTAATATCAACATCATTACGAGTTCTTTGTGAGAGAATATAAAAAAATCTACACATATCAAAATGAATAAAGTGCGAAAACGTTGTAAAGATTATTACAGAAAGTGGTTTGTCATTTTTTAGTTTTTTCCGATATTTTCATATCATCAAAGTCTAACGAGTGTATCAAAGGACAGTCAATCATCAAATGCAAAGAGTAAGTAAGTCGTTTAAATCATTTCGTATGCCAAACAAGAATAAGCTTATATGCATGTCATGTGTTTAAACAATTTAAGACTAAAGTTCTATCAATATATCATAAACTTACTAAAAGAAATGGACATAATATTATTAAGAAATAAGAAGAATGTCAAAACCATCAATGGAACTCGCAGCATAGAACAAGACAAAACTATGGAATTCAACACGTAAAGTGGATGCGCTCAAATTTTAACTTTGACACTAACATTTTTAAAAACTTGAAATTAGAGGGAGAAAAAAAAAAAAAAATAGGGAGCAACCAAGAGGAACAATGTACGAGGATAAGTTAAAATAAGAAATCAATATTTTAAAAAAATTAAATAAAAAATTAAAGTTTCACAAAGTGGTTCAAATAAGATATATGGTTATTATAAAACTATAACATAATAGTTATTTTATAAAATTATTTGAATAATTTTGTAAAATAGTAATATTTTATTTGAATTTTTTAAAACATTAATTTTTATTTGAATTACTTTATAAAATGCCGATATCCTATTTAAACTTATTCTTAAACGTTGATTTCCCATATTATAATTATTTGAATAGAAAAATTATAAGAAAGACATTCAATTATCAATGATATAAAATTTTTGTTAGAATTACATTAGAAATTAGACTCAAAATTTAGAAGAAATGTTAGAAACCCAAATATCAAATGGGATAATGATTTGTAGATGGGCTTAGGTGCTAGATTCAAACCTGAAAACAATTATAAAATGGTTTAAATGAGTCTAACTTATTTATTATTATGTTGAATTTACCGACACAAAATCATTTATAAATATATCGTGTCATTTTTGGGCTGGTAATTGGGTGCCAAATTCTCAACTCTGATAAGGATCGATGGAAAAAAAAAAGGGGTGCCAAATTACCTACTCTAATAAGGATATTGGGAAACAAGTATAATTAGATGAAAAAAATAAAAACGAAAATGGAAATGTGGTTTTCACTTGTTGTTTATGTGGCCAGGAAAAAAAAAAAAGGGAAGGAAATGAAGACTTTTCGTGATGTTATTTTTTTTTTCTTTTTCTTTTAACAAAACACAAGGAAAATAAAGGATATGAAGGAAAAATCAAATGTATGATTATATTTTAAACTAAAATATCCCTTATTTCATCTTTCTTATTTTTTAAGGGTATTTTGATAATCTCACTTCATTTTCCACTTATTTCCTTTTCTCTTTAAAAGTGAAGGGAAAATAATTAAACTCAAAATGAAAATCTCTTACTAAAACCATCGTTTTAGTCTCTATCAATCAAGTTTGAATCCTACTTACCCTAATTTTGATATAAATGGCTAGAAAAAAAAAAAATTTCTTTCCACTAACTTCGCTCCATTATATCCATTTCCCTTCATTTTATATTCTATTGAATCCTCTAAGTTTCCTATGTTAATTGAAGTGGTGGCATGGTGATCTGCAAATGCAGTCTAAAACCCTTTAACATCAATACCTGCAGCATATTAACACATCCACTCCTCCCTTTCACATTTAGTGATTCTTATGCATCAACGTGCAAATCAAGCACTCCACTCATTATGCCACTCTACACACCTATTTCTTCTCCAAAATATTGATCGCCCATTTTACTCATCCTTTTTTTTTTCTTTCATCTTTCACCCACACCTTTTGATCCTACCGAAAATATTGATTGTTTCAATAACTATTTTCTAAATTGTCTGTGTAGCAAGGAAACAACATTAAAAATAACCTCCACTTAAATAGCAATATCTTTAGTCTTATTTCCTCCACTAGCACTTGCCAACTATATGGCTTACCATAGCCCTTGCTGGGCTGGCATACTCTCGCCAACTTCTTCTTCCGTATAAGAAGGTTCTTTATGATAGGTGGAATTTTAATGAGTTGAGTAGTCTTTCTCCCAAAATATAGAACTTGGAGCATGATCAACGACATGGTTATATGAGCATTTGTTTCCATCCATTGAGAACCAGTTGCAAACATGGTTGTCCACATCCCTTCATATGTACATCATAGCTTCGCAAGCATGTGGATGTAGGCATAAAATTATCCTCAAACCCTACGACTAGCAGGTACGTGTTCTCACTTCTAAGTCGACAATACGAGAATCCACCTAGTGTTGGATTTCGGAGGCCATTCATTGGGAAATGGATGACAATCTGAGCTAATAGTTTTATTTTTTTATATCTCTTGGCATATATGAGAAGAAATCTATGTATTCAACTTTCAATATCCTCCCTCTTTTTCAAAATTCTTGTTATGAACTTTATGTTTTCCGTCATTGATATTATGAACATGTACCAAGCATTTATGATTTTGAAGTTGATGTCTTGGACATATCCTTATCGATTATGTTGCATTGAGTTTCATGCTGGGTTAGTATCATAAATGATACTCAAACCTTATCAAAATATACAATTTACCACCAATAATTTTCTTTTTGGCCATATACTATCTTCTATTTTGAAATGATCAAATTCACTACCCAACTGAAGCATTTGTAGTCATTTTAACTACCTCAACTAAGTATGTTAAGTTCGTTTGTTGATGTGAACATAGGAGCGAATTAGGAATTGAATGTTTTGGCTACTTTAAGGCTGTAGGGAGTTACGTGATCCCCATATTCAGTGACCAATAGTGACCCCCTAGGTCTTACTCCTAAGGTGGTCGAAATGACCACTTAAGACGAAATGGATTGTGATCCACTTCAAAAAGTGAGCTGTATAGCTCATTAACAGCTAGGAGTTAATTCCTTACTGGTCATTATATCAATGTCAGCAAACGAACTTAACAAAATTAATTTAAGAAACAAAAATGATATTAGAAATTTCAATCGATATTTTCATGGTATAAACGATAGATTACACGTTTTGGCAAAGTTTAGGTACTATTTGTAATATTAACCCGTTTCATTCCTAAAGAACATGTTGCACCAACAATTTGGATTTTTTTAAGACCTTTAGATGGTTTGTTTGGATTTATGAACCATAGTTGAAGTTGAAAACCCATCCTTGGTCTTGGGGTTTCTAATATTTAAATTGAATTAAATTTTAATCTATGTTGTATAATTAATTCTGTGTATTAGTTATCATCATTGATTCTATAAGTATTTGAATTGATTGTCAGATTATGTAGTTGTTATTATGTGTTTTATGTGCGTGTTAGGATAATGAATCAGATAACAAATATTTGACCTATTAAATGTTTGTATTTATCGGCTTAGACATTTGAGTGGCAATCATTGCTAAGAGAATAGTAATCAAGACTTTTGAATGAAGTAATTGGATTAGTTACTAAGGTCACTGTAGTGACTTATTAGGGCAACGATATGAGGGAGTTATGTTTGCTAAGGTAAGTAAGCAAAAAGGGAACTATAATGATGTGCTAATTAGTAGAGAGGGACACCAATTAACACATTATAAATGGACCTAATTGCTGTGATAGGTTAACAATTGATGAACTTAGTATGAGATAATTAGTGAGTTGTAAAGACTATAATAGGATCAACATTTGCAAAATATGTAGTAATGTTGTGATGATGTTTTGTAAACAACAAGTCTGCGAACCTAATCATGTTTTGGTTTATTGCAGGTGTTAAGCATGGTTTTAGTACATTTGGAAAATGAAACTTGATTGTTTCGACTCTTAAACTATTAAAATTATGTTGTGTGTTTAAACTAAATAAATATAAATTGATGAACTTATTTGTTGTATTAAGTAAATATAGGCCTATGTATGACTATGCCATACGTATGTGGTTGTTGTCGAGTAATTATGTATTAAGATTCATGACTCACCTTATTGAGATTTTTATGATGTCAGGTGATGACGTCCTTGATTCATATAATGAAGTTAGATATGATTTATATGATGGAAATGACTTTTATAGCAATTACTACAGTTATAAAAATGAGGAGTAGATTAGTTGTTAATGCATAATCGATAGATAGATAACGTGAATTTTATTGAGTGTGGATGGTAGATCAAATTTCTTCCACATTATTGGGGAAAAAAAAAAGAAGATTAAGAAAAAAGAATATTTTCCATTATCACGCGTTTCAATTATAATTTTGATACTACATATGATTTGGGATTTTGCAAACAACCACCTTTGAAAGATTGCAAGGGCATAAAAATGCTACCAGAGGTTCTTTGAATTAAAATTTTATGATCACTTAATGATTAGGGAAGATCAAACTAATATTCCTTTATATTTTCTCTTCATTTTAACCGAGTTAATTATTGTGGGGGAAGCATTACAAAAAATAAAAAATAAAAAAAAAAGACCATGTTTGTATGTATATGTTATGTTTGTATTATTAAAATATTTTTTTGTACAGGATTGAAACAAGCAGTTTTTAAAACAACTGTTTGCGTGTTTTATAGAAAAAGTATATATCAAAACATTATTTGTATTTATACACTACATATATATAACATTTGACATGTGGTATCCAATAAATATTTTGCACGTCAAAATCTACTACATTGTGAACTTAATGTGCCGAAATTACAAAGCTATTGAAGATTAAATCAACAATATAAAAAGTCTTTCTACATTGGAAATGATCTTATACTTATTTGGAATCAACTAATTAGTACAAGACAAGACTCGAAAATTTCCAATAAAACTTATTTAGAGATTTTATTATGGAACATATCTTTAATAAAATGGATGAAACCCACTTTTCCTCGAAAGGAAAAATATTACTTAATCCAACATCCAGAAGTACATTACTTAACATTATAGCCAAATTATTAATAAGCATAAATGTGATAATAAATACTTGCAATTATTGCACCAAATTAAGAACATTTCCCTCCAGGACCACCTAAGAGAATGGTGCATTGCATACGAGGTTTACCAATGTAACCATAGTACTCAAAACCATAGCATTTATCCAAATGGGTGCGTAAGAGCTTCTGGCTTGGAAGAACCACGACTTTATCATCGGAATCTATGTAATGAAGCTTTATGAAAGTGCACGTCCTGTAAAAATTACCATCAAATACTCCACTACCCAAAGGAGGGAGCATCCCGTTTTGTCCCGCCTTACCATTTCCTCCATAATAAACATACTTAGCACCATCAATTAAGTAGTCGAATAACTCCTTTGGCCAGTAACCAACCATATGAACGATATCCGGTTGAATAACTATGAACCACCAGTTGCCCGTTTTACGGTCCTATATACAATTTACGATTCGGTTAAAACCATCTACTTAAATAAGTTAGAAGGTTTTAGCAACGGATTAAAGATTGACTTACCTGTTTAACTTGGAATTGAACCGATCTTTGTTTCCCTCCGGGTATTGAAGTATGAAGTATTGGATAATTTGGTGTTATCATTCTGTCAGTTTGTACAAAGCCGGGGCATAATGTGTTGTAGCAACCCGTCTGCCCCTTTCCCTATAAAATTAATGGAGCTTCAATTACAACCATGCAAAAATGATTAAAATTTGACTATATGCTTGTATTCTTATGCTTTAGTAAACTTACTTTCCAATATGTGATTAAACGGGAAAGACCATCACCGTTGAGTAGAGGAAATACCTTATAAAAAGAAAGAAGCACATAGATAAATGATAAGATGTCGTAAACTATTTGTGTGTAAATGTATAATGGTATTGAATAGAATCAAGAAACACCACCAATATATTGGAAGTGGCATTCATAAGGAGTTGATCTTGACACACATGAAACATTCCCATAAAATGTAAACATCGTTATAATCTAATAGCATAAATATTAATATTCCTATGGGATGAATAATAAGGTTAAGTGCAGTTCAATTCGGTATGATTTGTTCCTTCTTATCGCCCAAACATAATATAATAATTCGTTTTTTTTTTAATCGAACTTAACTATATGATTCAGTTGGTAAATTTTTAAAATTTTTAAACTGTTTATATCAAATTTTCGCTAAATATTTTTATCTTCAATAATATATTTTCCTTTTTTATTGAGCTTTCATACGTTTCCAATTAATTTCTCATATATTTATTATGTGTAATAATACTTAGCAAAAAGTTGTATAAGATCTTGATAAACTCAACTTGATTGAACAAGAATAAGAGATTCTATTTTAACGAATAAACAAAGAAAATGGAGAAGTAAAATTGCCCATAAAAAAGTAATATGAAGAAAACAAAAGAGATAAATTAGAAATGAAATGAAATATATGTAAAAAGTGTCAAAGTGAAACCTTTGATTCGAAAATATATAGGAAAATGATAATTTAAAAAGGAAAATATCTAAATGTGAAATTTCAGATAAAACTTACTCAACATAATCTTAATAATTTATCCAAAAAATAAAACAAAGAAAAAGAAGATATGAAATATTTGATGAAATCTATAAAGATTGATTAAAAAATTAAAAAAAAATAGCCAAACAATTGCTTTCTCAAATCGAATTATGAACCATTTATATATAACTAACCGAACTGTAATCAAATGATTCGGGAAAAGAAAAAAAAAAAAAAACCAATTTTTTTTGTTCAGTTTACGATTTGATCAACGGTTTGCAATATTTTTGCCTAACTCTAATAGATAAGTTCAAATCTCCTCCCTTGGATTAATTGTCTAATTATTATTTATTTCATAGTAAAACGCTTGGGATTATGTTGTCTAAAGATTTAATCGTTATTTTAGTTGAAACGAACATATACAAAACCAACCACCTAGCTAGAGATTCGGTCATTAAAGTCGCTAGGATAATGATCTTCCAAAGAAAGATTACTTGGTGCAAGAGATCATGCATTTCAATAAATGAAGTTGCTGGCTCATAGGAAAATGCAATGGAGTCCGAAACAACTAATGTGTGCAAATTAATGTCGGAATCAATGTGGTCTTTTAAGTTTTGATTTCATGCGGAAAGTTGTAATTTGCCTATAATTAAAAATTTTGATTATTCTTATGACAGTCCAAGGGAAAAGTATGAATTTAATTCTCAACACTAACTTACTAATCTATTTGAATATTTAGCCTTTTATTTTTGTGATTTGGTCTTCAAATTTTTTAAAATTTATTGTTCGAGCTTTTCAGTTTAAATATTCAGTGAAATTACTGTACATGTCGCCTCCTGACCGACTCATAGTATCCAAATAATATGTAATTATATTAAATAACAAAATGTAGAAAGATAAAAGGGAAAAAAAAAAAAAAAACTAGGGCAACCACCACGAGTGACTGCAACCCTAAATGACCACCTAAAGGTTAGGTCTCTCTGGTTCGAAACAATATAAGGTCTCCTTTGGATATTTTTTTTTCTTTTTCATTTATATCTAATTTGTATATGTTTAAAAGATGGTATTTAAAATATTATCTTATCTATTTTTATTTCATAATTATAATAAAAATGATGATTAGAGTATTAAAGTTAAAAATTAAAAAATAACCTACTTTTAAGAGAAAATATTTAAAAATATATTTTTTTATGCATCAGAAATGGTTAATTTGATTGATATTCTCGTAAATATGAATAAAATAAATGATAAATAAACTCAATTTTATTAGAATTTATTAGGTTTTTAATTTTATAAAAAGAGTGTACATACTCTTACCAAAGTTAATATTCAAGCAAATGCTAATAAGACAAAAAAAAAAAAAAAAAAAGAGAGAGAGAAACAAATAAACCAAACAAAGCCTTAAAAAAAAAAAGTAATTAATTTATATAAACATAAAAGGCAACTACCTAATTATCTTCTAGCTCGCTAATGTCATAGTTTCTTGTAGGTTTTGTGATTTCAATGCATGTTAGATTCAATGGACAAGAATATTTTCATTATTTTCTTATGAATTCATGATTTTCCTATCTTTAATATATTGTTAATTGGCTTCAAAAGATCCTTTGACGTCGATAAGAGGTTCCTCAAATTTTTACAAGGGACCGTAGCTTCTTCCTCATCGCACAAGAACCTATTTATTCATTCGATGTTTACTTCTTTAGAAATAAAAATTACCTACTTACCCGCCATCCTGCTATTATCATGTTTGCTGTCTCAACAGGACCGCCTTCAATCCATAGTTGCACCGAGCTAAATTGGTCGCTTTGAACAGTTAGATTGTAAACCGAGGCTTCTCCACCACCACCATATTTGCGAACATCCGGAGCTCCTAAACCCACAACCTAAGAGAAAACCAATTTAGGTTAAGAAACCTCAACCATTATGGTTATTCACCATATTATTCACAACTCTTGTTGTAATGCAAATCACTAGTTATTAATAAGGTGATTAGTCATATGTTACATGTTGTTCTGGTACCACCGTGTCGTATCGTTGTCTACTCCCGGATGAGGATGACAATTCTTCTGGGAGGGATCTTGCCGTAATCAAGTCTTGCTTGTGAACTCTTGCAATGGGAACCGTTCCATTAGGACAAGGTTTCCTTGTTTCAACAAGAGCTGATTCTACATCTTGAGAAGTTTTGGGAAAGCGAACAAGAAATGAAGCACTTGGAGTTGTCTGAAATGAAAAAAAAAAAAAAAGGAACGATTAACCCGAAGTGAGTTAAATTGAATACAATAAAATTAAATTTTTAGGAGGCCTGAAAAAAAGAGTAGACCTGAATTTTGTGATTTTTCAAGAGAGGGTGATCAAGAGCTGGCTGAGCGTATATGTTAATACAATCAATAACATCTCCTTCTTTTGTCTATAAAAACGAAAAAAATTGTTGCAGGATTCATTGACAAGTGATAAAAATAAAAAATAAAAATGATTAAAATAGAATAAGTAACATTAAACTAAACAACTTAAAAAATTAGATAAATGGAGACTTTAGATTTATCGAGACATTAAAGCAAAATTTTAGGTTAGGTGCAGATGCACTCTTTTAAGTTATAAAAATATATTCATATATATTGATGCAATAATTACCTTAAATGTCTTGAGAGCTGGCTTGTTGAGAATTTTAAGTTGTCTTTCTAACTCCATATCATCTTCCTTGATGATTTCACCAGCATTCTCCCTCCATAAACAACTAAGTGCCAATGACAATAAAGCAACCTTCAACAACGTATCCATTATATGAAAGATTTCTTCAATAATCTATAAGTTTTTATGTATAAGAGTTTCGCTTTCAGGCGTTATAATATATACGGTCCATTTACAACGATAGGACATGTGTAATGACTGTTACATGTTTTAAATTTACTTACCATACGTTACCATTTTTTCCAGAAGCGTTACATGCTTTGCTAGTCACTCAGCGTTGAATTTCTAGATGGCATGCATATTTATCCATTGTTGTTTTGCTTTTATTATTATTGTTTTGTTAATTTATTGGGAAAATATGCTACATATACATACGTTACGTACTCTCCATTCCAATGTGGACGAAAAAAGATTCCCCATCTTATCTTTTTCTTTGCTTAGTAGTAGATTAGTAGATATGCACCCGCACTGCATATATAAAATAAAATAAAACCGAATTGTTTTACAATTTATAACATACTAAATTATCGTAAACGATACTATTTTATTCCTTTTCTTTCGCTTTACTTTAATACAAGCTTTGAGAGAGGAAAGAAGAGGAGGAAGAAGTTTTTCTTTTCTTTTTTAATTTACCTATTTAGCGGTTGCATTTTTAAAAGATAAATTTAAAGTAGGTTTTATAAATTGAAAAAATAACTTGCAAATTATGAGTGGATAGAACAACATTGAAATGGATGATATGAGTATATATAATACTGAATAATAATAGTTAAAATTAAAATATAGAACAATAAAGATATTAACTCTTGGTAGTTATTAGTTACTTTAATGTGACACTTTATAGTTTAAATATACCTTCTGCTTTTAAATATTGCCACTTTTTAATGTTGTTTATAAAAACTAAGTATATGAATAGCCGACGTCCATGTATTGATTGATTAGGCTACGAACAGCTTATTTGGTCAAGATTTGAATTTTACTTTCCAGTGGAACTTAGGGCTTACGTGGTTTTGGAATCCATTTCCTTGGAGTATATGGTGGGATGCTACGTGTGGGGCACTTACTTTTTTGCTCCTTTTTAGCGGGCATGTGCCATCACTTTGACAATGCACCAACCTTGAAAATTAAAGTAAAAAAAAATAGCGGGTAATTATTGGTTAGACATGCGTAGATAAAATGTGTATTTTTGTTTTTTCAAAACTTTTAAAATTATATGCTACCATCCCAAAACTATTGTTAAAACGATCACAAATAATCGCATTTCTAGGTTTGTCCATGGTTTGGAAGGTATATTCATATTTTTAATAGTTCGATTCGAACATGATTTAAGAGTTTAGTATATTTATGCACATCAAACTAACAGTTTTTCGTAAGGGTGAATAAGTAACTCATTTAGAAAGTAACCTTGTTTATAAGGCACCCATCCGTATCTTATTTAACTGAGTAAGTTACGTATGGATATTAATAACAATTTTTTAGAATATACTTTTACAAGGTAGGTTACATGTATGGTTGTTTTCATGCCCAATGCCCATCCTAGAACCTCTATTTTGAGGTATACAAGGTACAAGCACAATAAACTTCAATAAGTGTTTCTTAGCCCTTCCTTGACTGTCGTTAAACAAAATGAATTTGGATCACCAAGTCTTTAGAGTATGTCTTCGCAACTATTCATTAGTGTTATGGCGACTTGAGATCTAACTCTTTAATGAATGATTTTGGCTTATGTTCTCTTAGGTACATATCCAAGTCCTACCTCATGATGTAAGAAAATCTTGGCTTAGATGTCACCACTTCGACCGGTATGTTAAGATTAGGGTTTTGGTGGTTAGCAGATCCAACTAATATGATGTAAAAGGTGGCTTGTTCGGATGAGGAGCCACCAAATTGTGTTCTAATGTTCTCCACCTTTGGTGCCAAATGTTATCTAGCCATAGCCTTCAGCATAGGAGCTTGTTATGTTTTAAGGGGTATCCTTATAAGGAGTAAGAGGGCTAGTTAGCTAAATCAAATGGGTACTGCCTTACTGAATGGCAATGATTGGGCTTAGCAAAGCCACATCTTATGAGAGGTAACAATAGGAGCAGCCATCCTTCATGAGTTGAGTAAGCATTATGAGGAATTGAATTGGAGTCTTGTTGTTGTCCTATATTGTCCGTATCATCTATGCAGCTTCAAAAAGGCCTTTTATGTTAGGTTTTCTTAGTTGATATTCTCTAACAATGGTATGTTTTACTCGATAATCTCAATGTTAGCTTCTTGTTCTTGGGAGTCCTTTTTCTTACAATTATGATTGTCCTATTATCACTTTGTCATATCCCCAACAATCACGGAAATGTATATGTGGGAATCTAGTAGAATTTGATGTGCATTTATAGTGTCAAAATTGTACTTTACATAGGCTTAGAAGAGTCACATGAAGATAACAACTATAAATTAGGATGATTTAGAGAAGGATCCAGAAAAAAGAATAAGCAATTTGAGTAAATAGATGCACTTATAAAAAGTGAAGGCATTTGATTTTGTTGTTCTTAAGATTTGGCTTAAAATCTTATCTTTTGGACCTTATGGCTTTTTATTGTAGAAACTTAGTCGTATGATCTTATTTCTCGATCTCTAAATTATGTGAAATAAGGAAAAGTTTTTGTGTATCTACAAAGTTTAACTCAAATGGTCATCTTTAGATTATTTTTATGATTGATCGATGAGATGGGCCACCTCTTTCATAAGCCTTTAATTATTTAGGATTGATATCTGATCTTGTGAGTACATGAGCTTACTCAAGAAAATCAAGGGTAGTGTAATATTCTTAATAGTCCTTGTACCAAAATCATCAAGCCAAATTGCTTTAGCTCATCCCATGACTTAGGCTTAATTATTGCTCCCTTTCACTTACCCTAAATAATCATATCCAATTCACTATTATGCCTAGCCCAATTTAATATAAAATCATTTGAGCCTTCTATAGAGGACATGTATGTATATCTTGAAAGGATATTCATTTCTTAATAACTAAAGTAAAAAATATACATGTGAGATGCAAATACTAAAACAAAAACACTTACATAAAAAGTAAAACATTAAATGATTATTCATCTCAATATATATGTGATTGACAATTAAATTAAAAAGAAAAATTGTATAATGCTAGTAGAAGTAATTGATAAAATTGTAAAATTATGTTAATAATGGACTCTTATTATGGTGCCTAAAAATAAAAAAAAGAATGTAATTGCATAAAAGACCATATTTATAAAAAGAAAATGGCAAAGTGTCATAAAAGATTAATGACACATTTGATTGACTTCATAAGAATGGAATAGAATAAAATAGTTATTCCTCACTTATCACCTATTCCAATGTTTGATTGATGGAATAACTATATTCCAAAGAATTGTAATTATGGAGAAAAAAGAGGAATTACAATTCTTTTATATGACTAAGGGAATAGCAATTTTTTAATTTCTTTTATAGTATATTTTTATATTTATTCACGACACTTTATAATAATTATAAGAAATAATTATTATTTATCTATTTCATTCATAAGGAATTGATGGAACAACTATTACCTTGTTCTAATCAGTAAATCGTCACAACCCAAACTAGAAAGTCGTAACAGTCTCGCCTTGTAAATCAACCTACGATAAGAACTAGTTGCCTTAATTATTAACATATATATAGTCTATATAAAGTGTTCACCACCCTAGTATTTGGAAGCATCCAATTTAGTACCTAATAGGAATCAACGTGTGGTGTAATTTTTCAAAATAATCACTGAAAATAGTTTTATAACTTAAATATTTGAGGAAAAATCAAGTTTTATAAATTGTATAAAGAATGAAACTTTGAATTTGCTAAAAAATCAACAAAAATTTTACTAAAACCGTAGGCTTATAGAGCATGGAATATCTCTTATTATCTAAAAACTACAGGTCAATTAAGGAGACCTTATTAATTTTCCTAAAAATTAGTATAGTCAATAAACCGAGTAGAAATTCAATTAGGTAATCTTGAATCCCACTCCCTAACCTTGTTCTCTAGTCTTCTTGAACTTAGAATAGTATTGGTGAATCTACTGAGGAAACTTGCAAAATACCTATAAAGGAATAAGCGACAACATGCTTAATAAATGGGATAGAGGTAGTATCGTATATCTGACACAAAGCAACTATGGTTATCAAGCAAGTTTAATTAGATGCAATACCTTATCAAATAAATGCTATCGCATGATGTTAATTGGTTGTCATGAGATCAAAGAAATTTTACCCGATTTAATCTAAGTTTTGAGAAGTCTAACGCCGTATACTTGAGATTTTAGTCACCAAACAGGGGCTTGTATAATAGGAAACATGCTCCGTTCAAGACTATTTTTGAACCACTAACCCCAACTTGGTCGCAACTTCTTCTCTTGTCGATTAGTTCAACTCAGAGTGGGGAAAGGACCATTTCTACTATCCTCAACGAAAGGTTCGAGTTTAGCCCACACTTCTTAATCGTTTTTTTCTAGTGGGTTATGATGTAGATCCAGTTAGTAGTTAATTCAAGTCTGTGTTAGATTGCTTTTGAGGTAATCAAGTAAATTCAAATGATTTAAAGCATATAATATCATAATGTAATCAACACATCAATCTAGCACTTAAATATCACAACAGTATTCAAGCACACACGCTGCATGCACACAAACATTTAACTTACATCCACAAATAAGATATATACTAAGGTCTCAAAGTAGTTTTAAATAATACTTTAAAGTGTAGTGAAATACTGATTTTACTTACCTAGATAACGATGTTCGTTCTCTTCGTGTGTCGTTCTTGTATTTCTTTATTATCCTTAAAATTAATATAATATCTTTAGTTTCTATAATATATATAGTATATGAGTCCAGTTCGACATTTAGATATATTCCTTAATTGTGTTAGGTGAATTTTTTAAGGTGTTATTAGATATTAGTTAAATAAAATACATTATGACTAAGGTTTTGACTGGGTATAAATTACTGCCAGTAGTTTATGATCCAAGTTATGATTTCAATAAATTCTTAGAAAGTATAATTAGGTGACTTTTTAATCTATTCTCCAACTCTCGGTAATCTAATATTTAGTATCAATCGTCTTCAAACTTCCAATTGCTCTTATATTTTATATCTTCCATCGAATTATTTTCTAATTGGGGTTTTGACTTAGCCTTATGGTATGAGTTATTGTCTAAGTGGCTTATGACTCATGTTTTGACTTTGATAAAGGTATGGAATTCATATATAAATTACTAACTAATCTACTGTTAAACTCTTAGTATAGTTAAGAATATTAAATACCAAACTACATTTTAACTCATTTTTTGATAAATTTTTTAACCTACTGTCCTAAATTAAATTCTTATTTAGAAAGTTTCTAACTTACATTTTACTTTTTAGAAATAGTGTAGAGTCTAAGGATAGCCTCTTCCCGATCCAATCAAATTTCGAGTGTATTCACCATATTCACAAATGGGTTACATTCTAATACACATTTGGACTTATTTTCTAACCTACATCAAACATACTTTGAATTCTCAATTGATGTAATTATAGTATCCACATCCTTACTTCCTCACTCTAACACTTTGATCCAATACTTTAAATCTCAAATACAACAATAAACTAACACTTGAAGGACTAATTACTTAACCAAACACTCGTTTTAGGTAATTTCAACCAATATGTGTGCTAACTAAGAAAAATAAAAAAAAGTTCAACTTTTGAATTTTTGAAAACTCTTTTTATGGAATGAAAATAGACATGTAAAAATATTTGTATATAAATTTTGGAATCAAAATAACGTTATTTAGGCTATTAAAAATTAGAATTAAGGTTCTTTTTTTTGCCTAGTTTTTTAACAAACACATATTTTGACTTGGAATTTGAAGAATTTGGTTGCATTTTTGGATTTTAGACGAAAAATTACCTAAGGAAACAAAAAATCATGATTCTAAAAGATTATTTACTATTTCTAGAAAAATAAAATAAAAAACAGTCAAAATCGAAACTCACCGCTATTTACAACTCTAGCCACCGTTTGAGGGTAAGGGTTTGTTTTCCTAAGTTGGTGCCATCTTCTCTATCTCCAAGTGATTTGGCACACTCTTAGGTAGTCATCAGTATAGAGAACTTGAAAAATTTCTATTTTTGCATTATTTTATCCTAACTTTTGTTTCAATGTTTCTCTTCTATTTCTAGGCCTTCTCCCAGTTTTTTTGGACTTCAATCTAACCAAACATCATTATGAAATAGCTCCTGGAAATTTAGAATGCCATCTTAGTTGATTAGAAAATTTCAAGAGTGACAAATGTTACTTTTCCCTGTTATTTCCTATATTAAGTGTCATCAAATCTTATTTTCATATTATACTAACCTTTCACAAATTGTGTTTCAGCTCACACTTGCTTTCTAAGTTGTCTAAGAATTTCTTTTATAATTTTTTTCCCACTTTTCATTGGTTTATTTAGTAATTGTACCTAATTTTGGACATTTTTGGTAATTACGAGTATATATATTAACATAATAATTATATCCAATATAAATAGTAATATATATATGTCTTATNGAAATTTAGAATGCCATCTTAGTTGATTAGAAAATTTCAAGAGTGACAAATGTTACTTTTCCCTGTTATTTCCTATATTAAGTGTCATCAAATCTTATTTTCATATTATACTAACCTTTCACAAATTGTGTTTCAGCTCACACTTGCTTTCTAAGTTGTCTAAGAATTTCTTTTATAATTTTTTTCCCACTTTTCATTGGTTTATTTAGTAATTGTACCTAATTTTGGACATTTTTGGTAATTACGAGTATATATATTAACATAATAATTATATCCAATATATATATATATATATATATGTCTTATATATATTATTTTATGTACAATGTTAATCATATTACCCTATAATTCATTTCTAAGTATTTATTAATTTCCTAAATCTAATTCACGTGTTACTGATAATAATAATATAAGAGATTTATACTATTTTAACTATATTTTTAATATTTTATTATATTGTCAAATTCTGAGTTGACAAAAATCCTCGATTAATACCATAAAATCTCTTTTAAGTTTTTAACTTAATCGGTTTATCTTCTTGAATTCCCTAAATCGGCTATCACATTTATGGTATGTTTGGTAACTTTTTATAAAAGTGAAGTTAGAGGAAATGAGTATAAAAAAAAAAGAAAAAAATGGAAATGAAATGAAGTATAACTTTTATTTTGTATTTAGTAACATATGAAGAAAATGAAAGGAAATGTTTCCGTTCCGTTTCCTTGTTTGGTTTGTTTTATAAAAAGAAATGAAAGAAAACATAGTTAATATTGGATAAAATTATCCTTATTTTTATTGTAATGAATATTATTATTAAAGATAATTTTATAATTGTATTACATTTTCATCAATTTTCATTCTTTTCTCTCCACTTTTGGATAGAAAAGAAATGGACTAGATAGGGAAAATGTTTCCACTACCTCCATTATATTTCTACCAATTTTTACTTTTCATTTAAACTATCAAACATTTCCTTTCCTTCTATTCCATTTATTCTCTTTTCATTTTAGCTAATTTCTACTTATCCAAATATAGTGTAGTTTCATTAATATGAGTCTCATGTAAACCAAAGGCATCTTAAAAGGAAATTTAAAAAAAAAAAATTCATTTAATGGCAAGATATCAGAAAATATAAAATAAAAAGAAAAGAGAAAAGAGAAACAAAAGGATAAAAAAAGAGAAAGAGAAAGAAAAAGGCAATTGGGCGCAAATCTGCACTTTCTTCCTGTTCATATGAAAAAATGCAATGCCCACAACTTCAATCGAGATTCCAACTCCACTTTCTCAAATTCTCTCTCCCCTATTTTCCCAGTAGCCAAACAGCCTGCCAATAGAAACTAGCACATCATCCTTTTCTCTTTCCATCCTTCCAAACAATGGTAGTATCCACTACCGGAACTCTAACCGCAAATGACCGTCGTATCCTAACGACTGTGAACGCAACGGCATCGTCCCTTTCCTTGGTGGGTTCAGGTTTCATAGTCCTCTGTTATGTTCTCTTCAAAGAGCTCCGCAAGTTCTCCTTCAAGCTCGTCTTTTACCTAGCTCTTTCCGTACGTTTTTCTCTTCCTTACTGTGCTTCTTCTCGAACTTTCTTTCTCTTTATGCAACGGATTCCATTTGTTTGTTTACACCTTTTTTTGGGAATTGAATGTCGTTTTGGATCATGATTTAGTGGGATGTCCATGTTTCGTGTCTAGATCGCGTTTGAATCTAGATCCTGATACTGAATTGGGTGATGCTTCGTGTTGTGGAATTCGATTGGATGCGTACAGTGCAGTGTTTGAGTATACATTTGATTGGACAAAGTCTCTTCTTAGGGAACTTATTGCTACTTTCGTGAGGGAAGTAATTGGACGAGAAGGTGGAATTTATTAAGATTTCCTTGTCTAAAAGGGGGCCACCTTTGTATTCGATCATTTTATACTATGATTGGTGGCATATGGACTAGAAACTTTGTTTCATCTGTTTCTCATTCATATAGATGGAAAAAAATCATGGGTCTGGAGCATTTGTTAATAGGTTAAAATGAGAAACTTTTTATCTGTATATATTACACACGTATCACATTCACAACACATCACAACCAGAAGCTGGTAACTGTTGTTGTTTTCGGAAGCTTAAGTTTGTGTATCTAATTAATACTCGCAAAAACCACCCAACCAACCCCTTAACAAAGAGCCAATTCAAAGCTGAGGCTAAACTTGGACACAAAGGCAAAATTTTTTTCCTTTGGCTGTTAATTGTTACAGGACCCTTTGTATGCAGTGGATTAGATAAAAATGTACATTAGATTGCATTTATGTGTACTTGATAGTGAAATTAAGTATGTGTTATGTGTTTTCATGGGTTCCAGTATGCTATTGCTTAATTGATTATGCAAGGAAAGAAAGATGTTGTTAGGTCTTCTCTTTGGGCAACCAGTAATGACATGGATGGAAGAACGTTGTGGAGCTGCTTGGTTAGAATCATTCCCTTGTTATGGTTAATTCTACAGTTCTATATTATTAAGGAGGAAAATGTTTGAGTGTCTCTTTAAGGTCAAGTCTGGAGCATGAGATTGTAAAATTTGTGGAGATTGTAAGATGCTTGCCGTAGTGCTCATATTATATTTTGAGCTTGATTTGCAATTGTATGACCAAACTTGCAAGATGGAGATTTACGCCAACTGAACAATAGAAGGTCACTGGCCCAAAAAGAGAGAGAGAGAGAACAATAGGTTATAGAGGGCAGTAACCAAATGAAAAAGAAGCAAAATGAAAACAATGGTGGGTCACTTTATTTATAGCATATGTAAATCAATGCCATAGAAAGATAGTGAAGAAGAGGATCATGCTTTCTAGTTCTATCCTTAGAGTGGCCTTAATTCACTTGATGCTATGACTCCTTTGTGATTTCATCATGCCAGACTCCATGATGAGAAAGAGTGGCCACATACAAACTGTGGCTCTCAAGTTTATGGTCCCTGTTTTTGTGTTCCTGTTGCCAAATAATGTGGAATAAGCTTAGCTAACTTGCGGCCTTTTCTTTTTACACAGGACATGCTTTGCAGTTTCTTCAGCATAGTTGGGTAAGTTTCTATCATCATGCCAGTGCATTTCAATATGTAAATTCTCAAGTTCATGCTCCTAAGGAAATTGATTGATTCTTTTAGCACTGCAGGGATCCATCGAAAGGATTCTTTTGTTATGCCCAAGGGTATAGCACACATTTTTTCTGTGTGGCATCCTTCCTGTGGACAACTGTAATTGCATTTACTCTTCATCGAACTGTTGTTAGACACAAAACTGATGTTGAAGATTTGGAGGCTATGTTTCATTTATATGTCTGGGGTATGTATTTATTGGGATACCATACCCTTTTGAGAATTTAAGAAAATCATTGGATTAGGTGTAGCTCTTTTGCAGATATTTCATGCCCTGGTTTATCATTTCGATATCAATCCCTGGGGAAATATGTTTTTCTTCTACACCTCTCACTCTATTTTAATGGAAACTTATCTACAGGTTCTTTTCTTTTGATAGGAACTTCACTTGTTATGACCATTATACGCTCCATTGGTAATGACCACAGACATGTTGGTGTATGGTGCTGGTCACAGACAGGACGCACAGGAAAGGTAAATCCAGATTCTTTTTAAAAACTCAGGTTTCTTGGTCAATGGTCTGATGGAATTTTCAATTGGTTCTGGTTCTGGATGCAAGGGGCTTCAAATCTGCTTGTGTGGTGATTACATTATTATAGTATCCCAGCTTCTCATTTAGAGTATGAGCTTAGGACAAATGTGAAGACCTGTTGTACATGGATGGTTTTTGTATTTAACTAATTATTCTTGGACTTTTAGTGTTTTTCATTGTAATAGCAGTATACCAATGACATTCTTTCTTCTTGTAATTGCAAGCTCTATGCTTGACATGCTTTCTTGTTGTAATTGCAGGCAGTTCACTTCATAACATTTTATGCACCACTATGGGGGGCTATTCTTTACAATGGTTTTTCATACCTTCAAGTGATACGCATGCTAAACAATGCAACTCGTGTATGTTGTTCACAATAATCCTTTGATTTCATCTTAAAGAAAATATTAGCAAGTATTTGCCTAATACTCTCATAATGGGTTATTCAGATGGCAGTAGGAATATCTGATCGATTATATCAGTTGGATCCAAGGTCTGATATGAAGGTGAGTGGACTTTTCTGGTGAAAATTCTGCTATTATACACATTCATGGATAGTGGAAACCATGCCTTATGCTTGCTCTCTGCGGTGGAATATTCAAGTGCTATACTCAGCGTTACTAGGTGGAGAAAAGGCGTCTATGTCCATGTCATGTCACTTATTAATTTCCATATATAAGCAGTTGTTGGTGTGACCGGCTAAATTCACACATATGCTTATTACCTTCTAGGTGTGATAATATTTTATGCTTTACTTTTGTCCCCTAATCATTCTTAATTTTGTATTTTCTTTTTCTTAGGCTCTCAACCGTTGGGGATATTATCCTCTCATTTTGATAGGATCATGGGCTTTTGGCACCATCAACCGTATCCACGATTTTATTGAGCCTGGTCATAAAATTTTCTGGCTCTCTCTTCTTGATGTTGGAACTGCTTCTCTAATGGTAAAATCCTGTTTAATCATGTAAGCTAATAAGAACAAGGAAATCGTTCGTGAAATATAAGATTTGACTCTTTCAAGTTTCCATGTAGGGTTTTCTCTGTTTTGTTGGTTTGTTTTGTAGTGGTATATTTATCATCTATTGGTTGAATTTCTGATGTCAACTTTTGTGCTGTATTTGCACTCATTCACTTTCATTGTCCACATATTTAAAAATGCCATCCCATCTTGGGAAAAATTTAAGGAGCAAATCGTGTCATTTATACCGTCCCTAAATTATGCTTCCCATCCTGTTTATTATCAGCTTTGCATGGAAATCTTTTCGATAACTATGATTTCTGAGGGTTTTTTTTTTTTTTAAATTATGTGGATCATACTAGCAATAGAGGCACTGTGTGCTTCAAAGTATAGAATTCTATTCTTCCCTGATCTGCATGAAGCACTGCCTTCTGGTTAGTCATTAATGCTTTATGAATCTGATTATTATGCTTTTAGCTAGTAGTTTGCTTGTATTTTTATTGGAACTTGGCCAAAGTAGTAGTTATTTTCTGTGTTTTGTCAGGGTTTATTCAATTCGATAGCATATGGACTGAATGCTTCTGTTCGTCGAGCAATTCGTGAGAGAGTAGATCTGTAAGTCCTCCTGACCAATTTTTTCTGATGTAGGCTGTAATTACTAAATCCAGATAACAAAGTGATTGTTTAGTCACTGAACTCACATATTGCAAACTTCCAAGGACTAGGAAATTTAGCAATGATCATGGGATTTTTTTTAAGATCTATGATGTCGTAAAGTTAATCCGACCTTATTTCCTTCTGCAGCTGCCAATTAGTTGTTTCACTCAGTAGTTTTTGTTTATTTAGCATCTTTCTCTTTTTCCTTTTGTCATGTTCTCTGAGCTATTTGGGAAGGCAGAATGTAGGATTGAAATCAATGATGTTGCTTTGGTCTTGTTTAAAGAAAGATAACATCTGTTATGATTTTTAAAATGTGGAATCAATGTGTGATCATTTGGGAACTCACCTCTTGACACTTTTAGCAATGTGCTGTTTGGTGAACTTCTACAGTACAGAATGGAGCTACATTTATTTCATAATTCTTATTATTGGCGTGCTTTCACCCTAGCTGCTTGTTGATTTTCTTTTTTTAAAACCAATGGGGTGCATTTTGTTTGTGGGCAGAATCTGGCCAGAGAGACTTCCAAGATGGTCATTAAACAGTATGAAGGTCCGAAACCACCAACAAGAGAGTGAACTGGTCTCATTGAAAAATCAGGATCAGCACTAGGACGTTTCTTCTTGCAGTCGGGTTTTTCTCCCTAATACTTTTGCTGAATCAGAAAAAATGTCCATGAGGATTCAGATGTGCGCGGCTTCTGCATCTGACATTTCTTATTCATTCCTCAACCGAGATGAGTTGACATGGCAGTGTGTGATTATGGATCTAACCTTTGAAAGGTAATTTGGTAAACCAGTGTTATGAATCCATTTTTTGCAAAGTCAGAGTTGTGGCTGCACTGGCATTATGGAGCTGTACTGCTGTACAATATAAGGAAGGTGTTGTACCTGTCTAGGAAGGAAGCCCTCTTGTATGCTTGTTAGATGAATTTGTTCTTTGAGTTTAGGCACACTTAGTCGGTATTTTTGTACAGAATCCTTTACCCCTTCTTTTTCCTATCTGGGCATTCAATGATCTTTACCACTTTCTTGTGCCTCCTTGTTTCGGAGGAATTTTAAATAGTTTAACTTCTCTTCCAGATCTCTGTCAAGATATGTTGTATTGCCCTTTTTTAGCTCCACTACATCTGCCAAATGGCTCATGGTTCTGCTGTTCTGGAGGAGGTATTCTTGTGGATGTCAAACTGTTGATTCTAATGGGATTTTGAATGTCAATAATAGGTAGAATTGCATAAAATTATATAAAATCGTAAATTTATAAAACTGTATATAAAAAATTTATAATTTTATCAAAAGTTTATATGTATTTTAAATAAAAAATTATAAATCCGTAAAATCCTATAATTTATTTGTAATTTAGCCTAATGTGGTTACACCGTTTGGGGATTGTTTGCTGGCCCTGAGAAGCACCTGCACTCACTGTTGCTGTACCATCAAGAAGATCTCTGAAATGTCTTGATGATTATTAGCTATGATTCCTGAATGACTCGCAGTTAAGGTAAATAGGATTTTATAGCCGTTTGAGTGACAATAACTAGTAATAAGTCTGAAGCTTGCGGCTATAGCCCTTAAGCTAAGTACTTTTTTCGCATTTAAATCCACCAACAGTCCAAAATAAGGTTTGAGTATTATAATATCTCAATGATATAACTTTATGGGACCTACGCTTGATTCGATTTAATTAAATAAGGAAGACAGGTGAGACTGGCAAGCTTTCCTACTCTCTTAAATTATAAGCGAGCGGATAATTCAGGGGAGCTTGGAACCTATTCTACCTTATATGGTTGAGTAGTTTCTGGAGGAGTATTAAACAGGTGGATTTGGCAATTATTATCCAATTTTGGTTGCATTAAGGTTATTATGTTTATTTCTTTTTTTAAAACTTGTAGTTGATATACTCAATCCCAAGTGTCAAAATAGCGAAATTCATTTTAATATAGAAAAGATTATAACGCATTTGGAAAAAGATTTATCATCCAACATTTCTTAAAATGCCATTGGCTACTCAACTGGGACGTCCATTGACGTGTAATGTAACAGCTTATTTGAGTTTTGGAAGACAATGATAGGGGGTAAGTATTGGCATAAGTCGCCAAAATATGAAAATACACGACTTCATTTCGATTGGCAACATTTTTTATATTTGATATAATTAATAAAGTTATCTAGATATACAATTATTTAATCATATTAGATGAAAAGTTGGCCATAGATGATAAATTTGATATTTTACCATGATCAAATAATTTTACTTGACGTAGTCGTAGAGCACATACCAAAATAGACAAAAAGCTCATAATAATTCACGAGTTTGATATTCATCATACTAAAATTTTCTTGATATTTGAACACTTTTATAAAAAGTTAGACAAAAAGTTGGTAATAAGTAATAAATTTAAGATCATAATAAAAGCAATTCACCCAATATACAGCTATTTTATCAAATTAGACAAAAAAATTGATAACATATGATAAATTTGACTTTTTTTTTTCCCATATTCCACAAGTTGATTTGATATATAACCATGTTAATAGATTAGATGAAAAGTTGGTTAAAAATGATAGATCTGACATTTACCATAATCAATGAAAATTATTGTATATATAACTATTTCATAAATTAGATGCAAAATTGATAATAGATGATGGATTTCACATTTTATTACAATTAACAAGTTTTCCATATATACAATCACTTTACTAGATTGGACAAAAAGTTACTTATTTTGACTTTTGCTATAATCAATGAAGTCTATTCAACATACAATCGCTTGAGTATACCTAATGAAAAGTCGATAACAAATAATAAATATGACACTTTATTAATGAAATGTCTATAATAAATAATAAATATGAAACTTTACCAATCAATTTACCAAAAGTAGAAAACTTTTACCATATCAAACGAAAATATGATTAAGCTTATAAATAATATAAATTAAGATTTTAAAGATCTCTACTTAAAAATGGAGATATAGTATAGGTCTCATCCATGCGACTTGCCTTGATAAAGTTAACCTATGCAGCGATAATAAGATTCCCAAGACAGAAAATTCAAATGTAGGTAACCTTGCAAAGTTAGCTTCAATTGGCCTCTCAAACATAGACAAGAAGGCTTTCTTTGAGCATCTACTAGATAAGAGCATTGACAACCTTATCAACAATGTTTGGAGATGCAACCTACACTAGTTGATCCATACTAAATGGACATTTTGTTGCTTACCTAAAGCACGATATTGTCCTACAAGATAAGAAGGAGGTAAAGAAGTTGATACACAAAGCAGTGTAATATATACGAATGAGAACTAGATGTACTAATGAGGTTATAGCCTAACTTACCTCACATGTTTAAGGCTAGAAGAAGCATGCCACATTCTAGACAAGTTACATGCCAAAGTCTATAGCTGCTACGTCAAGAGTTATGCCCACCATGTCAAAACTCTTCATCTTAGTTACTATTGGCTACCAACAAAGGAAGATGTGAAAAAGATGATTTAAACAAGCGTCTAATGCCAAACGCATACGCTAGTAAACCAATTCCCAAGTAGCAACCTTCCACCCTTTACCAATTGATGGTGTATTGACCACTAGACCCCTTACCTAAGTTGGACTTTGAGGCTTATAGAGCTTAGCTAAGAGAATTCTAGCTGCTTAGCTTGGCCCTCATGAGCTCATCTATCGAAAAGGCCAAATAGCGAACACTTTGAGTACTTTGGTTGGATACATGCTGGTTTACTCAATTTCTCATTTAGATACTGAGCATTCAAATGCCAACCTATCGGGTGCCAAGAACCTCATTGCTGACCAATCCCATGCCAAAGACCTGAATGATGACATCCTTACCCATACCTCCTATTGAGCTATTGAGCACCAATCTACCAACAACCCTAACTCAAACCCAACTTGACTACTATGACCTAAGATTCCAAAGCGTGAACCTAATGACAAGTTGCCACCCATCCTTTATTTTTCTGACATTTTTACTATATTTCTTTTTATCCTTTGTCATATTTTCCCCTTTTTGTTTGTACTAGGAATCTTCTTTGGACATTATTCTTTATATAATTTCATTATTGTATTGTTGCCTTAAGAGATTTATTATAAATAGTCCCTTAATTGTAGCTGCAATGAATTAAAAATTTTGAATACAAACATTACATATTATTCCTTGCTCTTGGGAGATATCCTCTCCAAGCAACAACCTACACTCTTATCTAATCTTGTTAAGTAACTTAAGATTAATGGTTAGTGGACCTTAGTATTAACTTGTACATTACATCAAGTGAAGTACTAAGTCGTATCAAATTCGTTGGTGCATTATATTTGACAAACAGCTTCAAGGAAACTACCGTGTTTACCGATCCATCTCCTCTTCCTTTGATATCTTGAAGGACCTAATGGTTATCTTCCTTATGGTAAATACTAGTGATTAACTTGGCTTTTAGGCATATCATATAATCCTAATATCAAAACTTAAGGTTTTGATAGACAGCTAAGTGTTTTATTCTAGTGGTTAGTTACATATTCTATGTATACTGTATTTCCACTATGAAACAGAGCAAGTGTTGAGGTTATTGAAGTCTGTTAAGTGTTTGGTAGTCTTATATTGAATCTTTTGTTGGGTTGTAAGAGTGTAGAAACCTTGTTGAAGAATGTTGAACCTTAGTATATAAGGAGAGATAGGTGACATTGAGAGTGATGCTCTTGGTTGAGGATGTATTAAGCAATAAACCTCACGAACTATAGATGAGCATGTATAAAACCTTATTGCTATTGTAGTTATCTTAACCATAACTGTGCAATGGCTAGTGGAGGCTTGACCTCAAGGAGGAAACGTTGAATGTAGGCAAAGTTTATGAGATAGGTTGAGAGGACAAGGTATGGAAATCCAAGCTCCTAATGCGATGAATGCATTGCTTATGTGACCTATAGGAGCTGTAGGATGCGTACGACATAGACTTGAGCTGGAAGATAAGAATGAGAAAGATGTAGGAGATGAGGACGAGCAATTTCTTAAGTTTGATGAGCATGAACTTCATACGCAAAAAGGAACTGAGCACATTAAGGTGTAGGTTCAAAACTTCTTTGGAATTGATAGTGCTGATGAATAGTTAGATTAGGAATTGAAGATTGAAAAGATATTTGACTCATATGATTATGAAGACTTGGTATGTATTCATGTAGTAGTTTTAGAGTTTTCTAGGTATATAACCATGTGGTGGAAAAAGCTGCAGACCATATGTCAACAAGCAAAATGAGAGATACAGACTTAAAATGAAATGACAAGAGTTCTGAGGTGTAGATTTGTTTCAAAACATAATGAATAAGACACTTTTTGACATCTTTAAGAGCTTAAGTAAGGTAAACAATCTATAGATGAGTATGTTTGAGAATTTCAGTTGTTAATGATCCATTGTGATGTTGACGAGCCAAAAGCGAGTACAATAGCAGGGTTCATTTCTAACTTGAAGATGGTAGTATAATAGAAGTACAGAGGCTTGGGAATCTGGATGAGACCTTCTAAGTGGCATGGAAAGTCGAAAGGTAGAAGCGAAATCAACTCAACTTAGCACCGAGTAATCGACTTGGCTTGCTAAGTAAGATTAGTATGCCGAGCAGCCTTGGTCACGATTGAGCCCATTATAGTCTCAAGGCGTATCGTCATGGTGAAGCTTCAAGTATACTTGATGGGAGCCGAGGTAAGACTAAGGTTGAAGAGCTTAAGGTTAGGAAGGACTAAGGTTAGAGCTTAGGAAGGAAGACCAAAGAGATAAAGTGCTTTAAGTGTCTCAGCTTTGGACATATTGCGAGTCAGTGCTTGAATAGACATATTATGACTATCAAGAGAAGACCCAATAGATTGAAGTGGAGAGTGCAAGTGAAGGAGAAGAAGAGGTAAGTGTTGATCATCTGTTAGATGAGTTTCAAGAAGATTTTAACGCCTTGATCCGACTTGAAATGGGAGAATACTATTTGGTTGTATGGAGATCTCTCAATACTTTTATTTCTAAAGAGAATGAATAGCGAAAGAATCTCTTTCACACAAACTACTGAGTGAATAGCATTCTATATATTTTGATCATTGATGGAGGGAGTTATACTAACGTGATAGCTGTAAGCCCTAAAGCCAAGCCAAGTAACCATAGGTTTGAACTTAAAACCCAAGGTTTAGGACGATCGGCTAAAGGATCCGATCAAACCCAAATTATAAACCATTTAGCAAAATACCAGTAAAAATGATCCTGTAAACTTAAATTTAAGAAAGTAAGTAGTAAAATAAGAGACTATAAAATTTTCAAATTTTAAGCATAATAACTGCTAATTACCGAAAAGGCAAAATGTGTAATATAATAACTAATAAATTAGTAGAGATAGATTATATGTATACTAAAAATTTTAGAATGACCAAAATAATATTTAGGAATGTTCACGTGTACCCTACATGTATTTACGTGTAGATAAAAATACGCGTAATTGCTAAAATAGGCCAAAAATTAAGTAAATAATTAAAGAAAAATACAAAATAATTATAAAAAAATCAGAAAAAATCAGGATAAGATAACTGCAACAAGGTCAGGTCGTGGACTGAAAAGAAAAAAATTAGCCAATAAGAATTTGACAAACTAAAAGCCTAAAATCAAGAAAATGGGGTAAAATCCCATCAAATTAATGCACATTAATTACTATGTTTGTCTATAAATAAGGAAAAAATTCTCAGAAGACATTTGGACAGTTTGTGATCTGAGAAAAATCGAAACACAAGAAAAATCGAGAAAAATTCCAGAAAAAAAAAAAAACTGTGCAGATTAGCAAGGTGAACTAGAACCACCACCCACCACCACCTGGGACCGAACCACCACCACCACCCTACACTAGGACCAGCGTCTGGACCGGCCGACAGCCTTGGACCGGGTTTGGATGGCTAGAAATCCTTGAACCGGTTAGTCATTTATTCATCCCGATTTTTGTATAATTTTATAAAATTAGTTATTTTGCCCAGAAAATTATGAAACTTGTTATTCTGAGGTTTGATTGTATGTAGATTTAGGGAAAAATATTGATTTAGTTTAATTATGTCTGAAAATATAGGGTTCTTAAGAAATTGTTCAAAACCGAGCATGATTAAACCAGAAATTAAATAGGCTTAAGGATGTAGTTTGGGGCTCAAAATTTTTCTGTAGGATTCTCATATGATGTAGAACAGTGCTATGAAGCCATTTTTTTTAAATTAATTTTCGAAAATTTTAAGTTAATTTTTAGCCCTAAAATGATGGTAAAATTGGGTGATTTAGGATTAATTAGGTGATTAAGATGTTAAGTACTGATTTGGATCTTGATTAGATGATTAAGGAAATTAATCTCTGCAGTGGAACTCTAATCCTAGCTTTTAGGTACTAATTATGGTTAATTAGAGAAATTAGGTAGAGAATATAAGAAATTAGGAATATGTGAAAATATAAATTACTAAATCTAAAAAAAAATAAAGCTATTTAGTTAATATTATAATTGAAAACAGAAAAATAATAAATTTGAAATAATATTTAATTTTAAGTAAATATCTCAAAATGTAAAATTTTTACACATCGGGAATAAATCCGATACTTCAATTAGGGTTAGCGTGTACCGAATAGTTAGAATACCAAAATTTCGACCCAATAAAATATTTGAATACCCGAACATAAGGTGATTAACGTTACATTGGGATTCGAGCCTAATCACGACTTAGGAATAAAAACTAGAATTTAGTTTAGGAACCGAACCCCGAAACAGAATACAATGAATTATTAATACGTTGTAGGTATACATGAGGAAAATGAGTTACATTATAAATTAGAATAAGAATCTATAAAAATACGAGTACTAAAAGAATCTATTTGTATTATAGGACACCCAGAAACAAATCAACTCGCAACTAGAGGATCGAGCGATTGAGCAAATTTAAGTAAGTTGGGTTATTGTTTATTGTAATAGAGTACTAGTTTGTAGTGCTCGGAGACTTGGGCTTGTATATGCTTGTGATTGTAAGTAGTTTGCGCATGTGTTTGACGTATCTGAATTCGTGCTGGAATTTGTGCTGTGAATGAATTTGTGACTGATTGAATTGGTGTGGACTTGTTTGAATTGGTGTGGACTTGTTTGAACACCCTAACTGGAATTTAATCTTAGTTGACCTTAATAACCGAAAATGTCATGCATTGCAACCCGTTAGGGGATCATAGGACTCTCCAACCAAATACCGACCCCTTCGAAAGGGATAGCGCAGGATTGCAAAATGGTCCCTTCTTCATCCTCAGTCGAACTAAGTGACAGGAGAGGAGGTCACGGCGGGGGTGAAGTCAATGGTTCGAAGGTAGTCGCGGGAGGAGCGAGGTCTCCATTGCACAAGCCTGGGTTTGGTTGTGAGCTGCTGCATAACATGGAACTCCTCAACCCGGATTGGAGCGGGTGAAATTTCTCTGATTTCATAACGGACCGGACTACGTTGTGCGATGACACTTGATTGTTGCATTGCATGAAAATAATTGTTTGATGACCCTGTTTGTGCTTGTATGCATTCATGAGTCTCCAATTCAACTTACTGAGCTGTAGTTGCTCATATCCTTATAGATCCTTTTGCAGGTTCTGATTTGTGATCTCTTCAAGTACTATGCCACCCTACAATTATCCAGAGATTAGTCCTTTTGAAGCCAGGGGTGTGAGGATCAAGTTATTTAGCATAATGTGTAACTAGACTGACCCTGTAGTTAAAGGCTGAAGACTGTTAGTTATTCTGCAAATTAGTAGACTGTAGTGATTTTGTAAATCTTTCTGGGAAGCTCTGTGGACTTATTTATATAATTATCTATGTTTAATAGTAATTTGAGATAATTATCATATTTGTAGTATAATTATTAATCGAACTGTTTACTTCAAAGCGAGTGGTCGTCGACGCCTTGTGTAGATTATCTCTATGGTAGGAACTGTGAGGCCAGTTTCTATCATAGAATGGTTTACACGGCGGGACTATTGCGACTTCGCGACTTCGGGGCGTAACAATAGCACAAGGAGTGGTGAAGGCTCTAAAGTTGCTGGCCTATTCTTACTCTAAACCTTACAAGATTCACTGGCTTAATGAGAAGGGAGGACTACTTGTTACTGCATAAGTTAGAGTGTCGATAACTATTAGTGACAGATACAAGGATGAGGTATTGTGTAACGTCCTGCCTATGTGTACATTACACATACTACTTGTGATAGGAATTAAGCTACTGACCTTTTGACCTGCAGCCGAGCCCGAGGGTTGGAGGAATCGACAAGGCAAATTCTTCTATTCCAGTGGACTCCTGCTAAGGCCAAGTACTTCTCTGCAGAGGCCAAGTACTTTTTTACCGAGTTACTCCTTAAGTCATGCCAAATGACTATCACTCTCTCGCAGATAGAATGCCGAGAAATAGAAGGCCGAGATAATTGCCAATCTTCATCTGCATTAGGATTGGGCCAAGCACTTACTCGGCATCACCTATGCTGAGATGCCAAGAAAGAGAATCCGGACTGATCAAGCCATCTTTGCTCGAACAAGCAAACTGTTTATACTTTTTGTCCGCATCTTCTAACAACCTTGCTAATGTAGTATTGCCACGTATACAATATCGTCACATGTACAGTATCATGTGCAGAATCCATTGCATCAATGATTGTTTTTCTTATATATTTATTTTTACCCTTTTGTATCTTGTAAATTACTTTTTTAGAAAACGTCCTTTTTATCTTTTCCTTTTTAAGCAAGTTTCCCTAACTTATGGGTATAAATGCCCTTACACTTTAGCTGTAAAGTGTTGGATTATCTTCAATACACTTGAGTACTTTCATGTTTGCATAAACACTATTTATTTACTCTTAGCATCACTTTTATTATTTCCCTTAAGTAAGGTTAGGTGACGAGTAACCTCATTGGACCAATTCATACGTCATATCGAATTGTGCTGTGAGTCCTCGGAAGTTTCATTAGTCCGTTATATTCTCTGGAGTTATTTATGGGTTTTGCTTACTGTTTCATTAATCTTTTTTGCCCTTTTCTCACTTTCTCCATTAACCCTTTTTGAGCTTTCTGCAAGTTCAGACCCATCCAACGATTGGCTTTATCTGTACTTGGTTATGGTTTGCAACATCTTGATATTAGAGCGGAGGTTTTGTGTAAGCTGTAGTTTGTTCTTCTTGAAATTCTATTGTACTCTATTTTGCGTGTGTGAAATAAAGCAAGTTACTGTGTTCATTCGACTATTATGTTGTTAACTGTTAATTTCTCGAAGTATTTGTTTGAGCTTTGAATCTATGAGGAAAAACGACAGACCCAAGTATAAATGTTGGTACTGGCGATGATAGTAGAGTTGTTAACCATGAATGACAGTAAAGAACTCCTAGAAGTACCGACGAGAGACTTGATGAGGTAACTAACCTTTTAGTATATTTGACCCGGGCTATTTATGTGCTATCTTATCGACCCACTGAGGTCGCATAAAACACTCCACAAGTTGCTCAACCTATTCGATAACACAACTTGACCCATTCGAGGTGGAGGAGTAGGTGGATGAGTAAGGTGAAGGATAGACCTAAGAGAGCTTGATGAAGAGGAAGAAGAATAGTATTTTAAAGAGGAGCATATACGAGTCCTTAGAGCATTTGACCATATGAAGCTTCGGATTCCGAGTTTCAATGAATCTGGGAATGCTAATGAGTATCTAGAGTGGGAATAGAAGGTGAAGCATGTGTTTGATTATTATTAGTATGGGGATTATGAGAAGGTAAGGATTGCTGCTATTGAGTTTTCCAGATATGTTGCTATATGGTGGAAGAACTTCTAAACAATCAGAAGATGAGAGGGTTATTAAGAGATTAACACTTGGCTCAAGAAGAAAAGAGTGCTAAAAAACAAGTTCATGTCAAAAACTTATCTTTAAGATGCTTTCACTTAGCTTTAGGAGCTGAGACAAGGAGGTCGAACTTGAGACAAGTATGTTCAAGAATTCTAAATATTTATGATACAATGTGAAATGGAGAAACCACCATCTCGAATAGTCTCAAGATTTGTTATTGAATTGAGAGAAGACATTCGAGACAATGTGGAGCTCCAATGATTTGACACCATAGATGAGATTGTTAGGATTACCCAGCGAGTAAAGAGGCAAAGAAGAAGTCGAGTACTAGTAAGGATGCCAACTAGCTGACCTGGATAGGCAAGTAAGCGGACTTGGCTAAGTTCCGAGTCGAGAAGGAAGGCAAATGTAAGAGCCAAGCAAAAAGGCCGAATAGATAATGAAGTGTTGACTTGAAATTATGAGAAGGGGCAAGGGTTTGGCAGGAAGACAAGCCAGATCAAGTGCTTTAAGTGTCAAAGGTTCGAGCATATGGCTGCTCAGTGCTCGAACTGACGAACGATGGTCATTAAGGGAGACGTCCCAAAGTTAGAAGTAGAGAGTACGGATGAGGAGTTTGAGGAGGAGGAGGTTCCTATCGAGAAAGAACTGATTGAGGAGGATGTATTTCTTAAGGACTTAGATTAGTTACTCATGGTTATCTGGTGTACTATGAGCATGGAACCCTCACGAGAAGAGGAGTAGAGCAAGAATTTGTTTCATACTACCTGCAAGGTGAATGATTAGATGTTTGCCCTCATTGTGGATAGTAGAAGTTGCACTAATGTGGTATCGGCCGATCTTGTTTCAAAACTGAAGCTGCCGATTGTTGCACATCCCAAGTCGTACTGGTTGAGTGAGAAAAGAAAGTTACACGTCACTCATCTCACTCGGTAAATACTACTCTGACCAGATCCTATATGACGAACTGCCTATGTGCACTTCCCACGTATTGTTGGATAGGCCGTGGTTGTTTGATAGGAGAGTTACACATGACGGTTACAAGAACACGTATATGTTCGAGAAGGATGATTAAAAGATTACACCGAACCAGATGCCGTCGAGAGAAGTTCACAAGTTATAAACAAAACTTGCTTGCGGATCGAAGAAGACTTTGGTTATGAGTAGAGTCGAGCTCTAAGAGGCCATCAATGCCAATGAGCTAACCATTTTGTTGGTCAAGCGACTATTGGAAATGAAGGAGCGGGGTGAGTTACCCCAAGAGGTCAAGGAATTGTTAGATGAATATGCTAACCTGTTCCCAAAGCAATTACCTGAAACATAGAGCACTCTATTAACTTAATATCCAACATTGCACTGCCAAACAAGTCAACTTATTGGATGAATCCCGAGTAAGCTTCTGAGCTCCAACGTCAAGTCAATGAGTTGTTGAAGAGAGGCTATGTAAGGGAGAGTCTAAACCCTTGTGCTGTGCTAGCACTTTTAGTGCCGAAGAAGGATGGAACCTGGCGAATGTATGTAGATAGTCGAGCTGTAAACAAGATCACGATCAAATACAGGTATTTAATCTCGAGACCAGAAGACATGTTGGATGAACTTAGTAGGGTTAAGATTTTTAACAAGATTGATCTTAAATCTGGCTACCATCAAATCCACATGAGTCTAAGCGGTAAGTGGAAGACTGCGTTCAAGACTTGACATAGACTTTACGAATGGATGGTCATGCTCTTCGACTTGTCGAATGCCCTGAGCATTTTCATGAGACTAATGAACCATATGCTGAGACATCTCATAGAAAGTATGTTGTGGTGTACTTTGACGATATCTTGGTTTATAATACCGATATGTCGAGTTACTGTGAACATCTCAAAGAAGCCTTGGATATCTTATGTGCTGAGAGAACTATTCGGCAATTTAAGGAAATGTTGCTTTTGCTAAGAGGAAGTGATATTCTTGGGCTATATAGTCAATGGAGGAGACTTGCGAGTCGATGATGAGAAGATCCGAGTAATTGTTGAGTAGCCGACTCTTACTACTTGTGCCGACGTAAGAAGTTTCTACGAACTAGCGTCATTTTACAGAAAAATCATTAGGAATTTTGGCACCCTTGTTGCGCTACTTACTAAACTAACGAAGAAAAACACCGACTTTCGATAGGAAGAAAGGGAGGAGAGGAGTTTTACCGACATAAAATAAAGATTGTGTTGATGTGAGAAGTTTCCACGGATTAGCGTCGTTTTACAGAAGATTCATCAGGAATTTCGACACCTTCGTTGCGCCACTTACTGAATTAATGAAGAAAAACACCAACTTTCGATAAGAAGAAAAGGAGGAGAGGAGTTTTGCCAACATAAAAGAAAGATTAACCTCAGCCCCGGTGTTAGTGCTACCTGACTTCGATAGAATTTTTGAGCTGGAATGCAACGGATCAGGCATTGGAATAGGCGTTGTCTTAATGCAGGAAGGCCGACTAATTACCTTCCATAGTGAGAAGCTTCGAGGACCCTAGTTGAATTACTCCATGTATGATAAAAAACTTTTGGCACTAATCCGAGCACTACAAGTATGACAACACTATTTACTGCCAAGAGAATTTGTCATATATACTGACCATGAATCGCTGAGGTACCTCTAAAGCTAGACCAAGTTGTTGAAGCAGTAGGCGAAATGGATTGAATTCCTTAAGGGATTCAATTTTGTAATAAAGTACAAGTAGGGAAAGAGCAACATAATTGCATATGCTTTTTCAAGGAGACATGTGCTTTTATCAGAACTGCAGACTAAGTTGTTTGGGTTTACAAGTATCAAAGAACAGTACTCCAAGGATCCACACTTTACCCATAATTTCACGATGTGTTGGTAGGAGGACAGTAGACGAGTATCATGTGGAAGATGGCTATTTATTCTGAGGTGGAAAATTATGCGTATCGACTTGTTCACTAAGGGAGCTACTAGTTAGGGAAGCCCATAGTGGAGGTATTTTTGGACATTTTAGGGAAAGGAAGACCTGTAAACTAATAAATAGCCAATTCTTTTGGCCAAGAATGAGGTAAGATGTATACCGAGTTATTGAAAGTTGAATTGTTTGCAAGAAGGCTAAATGCTAAGCCAAGTAAGGGAAAACAATGCCTTTACTTGTTCCAACTATGCCGTAGACTTTATTCTTAGATTACTGTGAATTGCCCGGGGCAAAGATTCTGTAGTGGTTGTCGTAGATCAGTTCAGTAAGATGGTATACTTCGTGTCCCGCACAAAAACTATTGACACTTCGTCTATTGCTTCTCTCTTCTTACAGGAGATTGTGTGGATACACGGTGTGCCGAGAAGTGTAGTCTCTGATAGAGACCTGAAGTTCTTGAGCCATTTTTTGAGAACCTTGTGGCATCCGTGTATTCCCCTCTTCTCTCCTGTTTCAATATACTATACTATCGTTGTCTCTCCTCTCTCTCTCTCTCTCTCTCTCTCTCTCTCTCTCTCTCTCTCCCCTTCTCAAAACCATACCTTACACTGACCATTGAACTCCATACACTCTATCACTCTACTCACGCAATTCCTTCATGCAGTAGACTTTTAATCTTTTTCTCTCATCAATTTCTCTGACCCTCTCTCTAATCATTATCAAAAGCCCTAAACACTCATATCAAAAATAAAAATCGCTACTTTGATGAAGAGTAGTCTTGGATAAATTGGAAAACATAAAAGCCCTTTGGTATTTTCAGAAATCCGTTTACAGAACGTAAGGACTTTGGCATTGTTTCTCTCTTCAAGACCCATCGATCCAAATTGCCAAGGAATCATTTTCTTTCCACTGCTGGACACTTCACAACTAGTAAGTATTCAAAAACCGATTGCATGGAGTTGCCTTTTTTCTTTAGGTGTACAAGAAAATTTAATAGATATGGTTTATTATGCAATATTTTGTTTTACATTGGTGCTCATCAGAGTAAGGTTGAATTTTTTTTTTTTTTAATTCGTGGTCAGATTGTAGAGATACTTGTAATATGTGCTAATTCATATGTTCTTTTTATAGGTACATTATCAAGTTTATGGAAAACCAGGGGACTCCGAGAACAACAGTAATCGTTGCTTACCTTTAGGGGTTTTATGAACACAAACTGTAAGATGCAGTTAATTATTAAATCTTTTTCTTTTTACTTTTTTTTGCTATGGGTGCTTTTATTAAACTATCTTCTGTTGATTGTGGGGATGTCCATGTTTTATCAACATTTAGATTAGTCAAGCACTAAATGATATTATTGAATATCAAACCTTTTGGTATGTTTAAAATATATATAGCAGTCCTTTGTTTGGCTATTTTGTTTGATTTTTTTCTTTATATTTATTATTTAGTATGATACAAAATGTACTTTTACTTTATTTCTTCTTACATATTATAATTCTAGGACACTCGGTCTTAATATCTACATAAGCAGGGAACTGATGTTTGGTTAACCACAATTAAGGCAAACATATTCATACATGCTTTTCGTGTATACTGTTATTCTTGGTGTTTCATTTATTGATCTAGTGCTATTGGCATTTGTTTTTGGTCTACTGTGATCACTTCATTTCACTTGATCCCAACTCTCTTTTCTGGTCAAATATTGAATTAAGAGCAGTTGGGAAATGTCCTGCCTTTGGATATATATGTAAGTATATATACATACAATCAAGCCATAATTTTTTCAGATAGTATGAGGAAGCTTCGTTACAACGAATACAGCTGGCACGCAAATCATCGCATATTATTAGTAGAAGTATATGTTTTTCGAAGTTAATTAGTCTCTTCTAGGAGTAATGGGTACTAGAATCTAGTTAATGTTATTTCCTTGATTCTCATTCATCACCAGAACTTGTGTTTTGTGTAGTTGTCATTTTTTATTAGTGTGAGTAAATGGTACCTAGAATCCACATGTTAACATAGAATTATAAAAAAACGATATCGACTTTCAATTGATTAAAATGAAAGTTTCAATTGCTTCCCCTTGTATTAACTTCGTGTACGCTTAAACTCTTTATCTTTGAAATTTAGTGTTTAGATGCCAAATTTTTGGAAAACATGTATTTAGACTTTACTTTACTCTACTAGTTTGTACTTAACTAACGTAATTAGAAAGTACTAAAATCACTTTTTTATTTTTCTAAAGAGAAAAGTTGTTATGTGAGGTTTGAAAATGCACAATTTTGAAGATTTGGGTGTCTAAATACTTTATTTTAAAGGTAAAGGGGTTAATTGCATATAGAAAAAATATAATGGGATTTGTTAACAATTTAACTTTGATAAAAAATTTTGATTTGTGTAATAAACTTTGGATTATTACACCCAGATAGAGGCCTCCACTTTTTCCTGTCCTTAACCTTCCAATTTCAAAATGCTTAGACATCATCTAATTTTCTGCATTATGTCTTGTTTATTATTTTTTTTTTCTGCAATATTTACTTAGCAAACCTATTGAGATGATTTCTCATGGTTGAAGAGTGTTGTGCAAACTTTAGATGTAGACAATAATGAAAAAAAATTTAACTGACTTTACTTTTCTTTTCTTTTTTTTTTTTCTGTTACACGGGAAAATCTAAAAGAAATTTTCTGCAACTATAAAATTTGGTTTTATAAGAAGGCCACATGCAAAAGTAAACCATCCTTTCTATAGAACTGGATTTAGCTATAAACAAAAGAAGAATTTTATGGGTTTTACATTTTTTGGTTTAATTTTAAAAATGATGCAAGTGTCTTATCAGCTAATAATTGAAGTGTTTCTTTCACCAATCCCATGTTATTCTCCAATTTTAAGAAGCTTCAAGACTATGGAAGAAAAAAGAAGGAGAATTGCAAAAACCATTGCTGTGAAGAAGTTTCTCAATCCTATAAATTTACTTCTAAACTTTTGATAACTTGTTCACATATTTGATTAAAATTTTTTTTCTAGAAATATAAATATGAAGTTCGGAGTGATATAGTAAGAGAGGGAGAGAGAGCAGATACAAAGTCTTTAACAAGTGTGAAAATGTCGAGGGAAGTATGGTTGACTTGCTTAACATACTCATTCTCTATAGAAACAAGAGAAACTATGAGTCTTTTTCTTGGCAATTTAAGTAGTAGTTTTTTCTAAAAACCACCAACTATCATTACTATGTGTTCGAAAATCGTTTGGAGTTACACACCATATGTATATCTACTTAGTGTATATCACTTGTTGAATCCCTTCTCATTTGGAGGATGCAAATCCCCGTTAATATTAAACGCTTTTGTAATTGCTTTTAGCAATTTACTACATTCATTTATGTTGGGAATGGATTGAATTCCTAGAGTAACCTATTAAAAAGTTCTTTGAAAGAGATGGGTTATCTTGATAGGTTCATGTACGATAGTATAATGCAGTAAGAATTGTTATATTAAAAATTGTTTGAAACACAAATTTCAACACGATATATACTCATTTAAATGTTAGAATAAACTCTTCCTTCCACCTTGTAGTTAGATATGCTCAATGTATACATTTTAAATCTCATATATATCGATATATATTTGAATGGTCTCCTTTACTTAAAAGAATAGTTTATTACAAGAATGGTATACTTTATACTTTCCTTGGCTAGCAAAATGGTATATTCTCTATTGTGCAATATTTTCGATGATTGGTGAATAGTTACTGTAGTAGAAAAAACATTGAAATCAACTATGAGTTTTTTATAGACATCTTAAAGGAAAAAGGTTTGATTTCAATATAAGATTATGGTTTAATTGTTAGTTAAATGTTATTATATCCATATGTTTTAATATATATCAATTAGTCAAATATGAAGATATAATTTGTTTGGGGGGGAAGAAATATTTTCCAGCTAACAATTTCCTCTTGTGGAAAAACTTTCAAACAAATTGTTGTTCTAAAGGACTAATGAAATCTCAATGTCTATTTTCTATGTTGTGTGTTGTGTGTGTGAACCATTACCGTGTATCCTAATTCGCATTTGGTAATCTAATGCATATCTAACCCCCAACTTGCTGTATTTTTCATTAGTGAAATCCAAAATCCTGGATTACTTCACACAATTTATATTATGGTCTTTTTCTCCATCTAAGATACACATTTTGAAAACTGATCTCTTTTTCCTTTTTTTTTATTCTTTTTCTTTTTCTTTTTTTATTATTATTTGAAATTTGCATTAAATTGAGCTTACTATATACATGGGTCATCTGTTTTATTATAGTAATTAATTCATCTCCTCTTTGATTAGTTATGTATAATAAATAAAAATAGATAAATTACCTACAGGTATACGAGTGGCTTTTACATATCCATGCAGCTTGATGATGACTATTGTACAGTTGTACAGTTTGCAACTTTGTGCTCATAGATTATATGACCGGATGGGTTTGTTTTGTGAAAAATATTTTTTGGATTTTATTGACCTTTTCTATAATTACTATCCTAGGATTCTTAGAACTATCATAGTTACCTCCAACGCTTGTTAGGGGTTTTAACAGTAAGTGATGGTTTAATCTTTAAGGAAAGTGTTAGTTGAAAATGAGACAATTTTTATGTCTACAATTTGGAACTCATTTTCAATTACTTATATTTCATGTTTATTTACAGCAACTAAAATTGAATTAAACAATAGAAGAGGGGTTTCTAGTTTTTCATTCACGATAAGGAAATCCTTCTTTAAAATTTTTGAAACCTCTATTTCTTTTCATAATTCTAAATTCCAAAATTTTAGCAACTTTCAAATAGCCATAAGATAATTTAGTAAAGTAATGTGATAGTAACTAAATAATATTATTATTGTAGGAGGATTTGTCAATTTTAGCGAAGTTTTGAAGGATTTTCATGATTGGAGAAGTGATTAAGGTAAGTAGACTCTATGATTTATTACATTTTTATGACTGTTAATCAACTATTTGATGAACTTGGTAAGGTAAGAGATTCCTATGCTTTTTCCTGTCCAATTGTCTTTTGTTCCATGTACACATTTTGTCCTTCTAACAATTGTTAGGATAGTTAGGTACCTAATTTTGGAAGAGACATTCCTTTTTTATAAAATAAATCAGTACTACATTTAATGTCTCATTTTCATTCTTGAAGACACAAAATACCCTAATTCTAACTTCAAAGAAACCATTTTCTTCTCCACATATCATTAAGCCTCAAATATTCTACAGGAAATGAGAATTTACCTTTACTTCTCACCTCTCTTTCTACATTCCAAGTTTAGTAAATTAAATGAAAGCCTTTTCAGAAGTTAATAAAAGAATACCTCTTAATCCAGCTATAAGAAACAAAAAGCCATAGTACACAAATATCATTTACACATTTTTCAATTACTTACTGTCTGGAACAGTAAAAGCAAATAACAACATTGCTTATATGTTTCTGGAAGAACAATTAATATCACATTTCATATAAGCATATAACATGATTCGTAGGTACGGCCTTTATGTATCTTTGTATTTCTTATTTCCTTTTTTTGTTAATAAATAAATTATTTCCAACTTACCTAAAAACAATAATAAATAAATTTTTAATTTACTATTAATTAGTTCAAAATTTAAACAACTATGTACCAATTAATATATCATCTAATTAATTAACTTTAAGTTCAATTGGGTTCATTTTATAACTTTAAGAGGTCATTTCCAATTGTATATTAAATGTCTATTTATATATCTTACTCTATACCGAACACTTCATTTGATATCCCTTATGGATGTATGTTTTCTTTATATATTCTTCCATATATCTTTAATTTAGTTATTTGACATAATTTTATCCTTGAGATGATTATCCTGTTGTCTTGTTTGTATTTTTGTATTTTACTTATTGTTTAATTCCATTATAAAGACAACCCTTACTAAGTTCTTTATGTGATGAAAGGGTTGACATTGATTATTTTTTTGAAGTATATTGCTATAGAGCTGCTCTCTGTTTTATGCTGTAGTTGTGTAAGGACTAAAAATATATTGCTTCCTTTAGAATTATCTACATAATTAGATTTGAGTAAAAGTTATTGCAATCTTATGCACTACTTAGGCCTCGTATAGCTGATACTATCTGTAAAGGGCTAAAAATTATTATATTAGTTATTGGGATGAGCTCATTATTTATTTAGGGTTAACTTCTTGGGCTAAATAATAGGGCCTAAGGAGTCCAATCCATATTGGGATGATTTAGGGAGATTTGGCTTGGTGGGCTCGGAATAGGGATCGTTGGATTGGTCTGTCTGTCTCTAACCTTTCTCAAGTAGGTTTATGTACTTATAAGGAAAGTTACTAGCTTTAGGCTCATTAGCTAGCTCATTCTAGATAACCATGAATCAAGCAAGCTCCATCTCATCCGTTAATCACCTAGATGATCCAACGGATGCCACCATACCCAAGAGCTTATAAATACCTAGTATTTTCTCATATTCGAAACTCTTGGAGAGAGATTGGAAAAATGGTGTTCCACTATGAAAACTCTGCTCTTTAAAATCAAATAACGTTCAGGCAAAGAATTAATCTCATTTGCTCAAGTTACAAGGTCAACGCCTGAGGTCTCCTAAGGTTATCTTATCTGTCACTTGTGCATTTGAGATATTGAGACTGCCTGTTCCTCCTTCTTACCTTATTCTCACCTAATTATCTATTCAGGTGATAGTCTTGTATCATTTCTTTGAAGGTACGTGGAGTACGTACCTCATGCAGTACGCACGTGTCCACTCCTTACGCAGTACACATTTGACCACTCCAATCAAACCCCCACATTAACATTTTAGCAACTCCACTAGGGAAAAGTGATCCTAAAGACATGGCACTTTTCAAGAAGAAAACAACTGGTATGTTTGATGCCACGTTTCAAGAGCTCGATAATAATGTTGAGCGTACTAAGCAAAATCCACTCTCACTACCTAAAAATACTAATCAGGGCCATTCAGTGCCCGAGGCTCTTCTAGATCCTATATAGACAATGTGGATAATGCAAGAAGCCACTAAGGCTTTAAATCAGTTCATGGTTATGTTCCAACCCATCTTTACCGGGATGGTTGCCACCATTGTTACGCAACAAGGTATGGCTTTGCCAAACCCTATGGTTGCTGCACAACCAAGTGGTACTACCTTAGCTCAACCAATTAATCCTCCAACCATTGAGAAGGATCTCCATCAAGGAGGAGGTGATGAAACCCTCCCGCTAGAACCTACATGACAACTAACTCCTACACTAGAGAATGTAAGAGTCCATTTAGGCAGCTCTTCATCTTCATAGGTGCCTACTCTTTCATCCAATCCTACCATTCCAATCTTGGGAAGATCTACTTCTCATCGCAATTTAGCCTCTGCTTTGCTACCTGTGTCCATAGTTTCTGTTCCAAAAACTTCCTTTATAATAAAAGAAGACTTGGACATTTATATGAGAAAAATATAAGCTAGATCGTCTATAGGAGTACTAAAGTTAAAGCTCCCATATCACTAACGCATCACAACAAAGTCATATCCTAAGGACTATGTAAGTCCTAAATTCATGCTGTTCAATGGTAAAAAGGGAAGTGCGAAGGAACACCTCCTGAAATTTATTGAAACATTGGAGCCTTATAGACTTGTTGATGATATAAAGCTTAAAGAATTATCTAAATCACTGATAGAGAAGGCTTACACCTGGTATGTTAACCTCCCATTGAGACAAGTTGATTCATGGGGGACTATGTGTAAGCTCTTCTTGGAGAAATTTTTCTCCACTTAAGAGCAAGTTACGATTACAGATATGGGAAGAATACGACAAAACTAGGAGGAAGATTTGATGGATTATATCAAATACTTTAGAGAATGCACTCTAGACATTTAAGATACTTGTGATGAAAGAGAACCAGTGAAGATCCGTATCCAAGAGATGTTCTCTGAATATGCTATGTACCTGGAGAACTTTTCCTTGTGTTCTTTTGTTGTATTTGTTAAGAATGCACGAAAGACAAACAACTCTATTATGAGGCAACAAAAAGAAAGTAGCATGCTTAACAAATGAGTAGCATTCCTGTCCTTGACTGGGAGTAAGGACTTTAATGCCAACAAGAGACCTAAGAAAGATATAAAAACTCTTCTGTTTCCATGCCTGATGAGCAAGGTACATGCCATCCTTGACTGTTGGTAGTAAGATGAAACTATCAAGTTGCCAAGAGTTGAGCTTCAACCTACAGAGAACGAAAGAAGAAATCCTAAATATTGTTAGTTTCATAGAACGGTAAATCATCTTACTAAGGATTGTCTAAGCTTAAGAAAGATATTTCATGAAAAAATTCAAAATGGGGAGCTTGTCATCGAAGATAACAACGTTTGCAACAACCCACTTCCAAGCTATGATACCCATGTGATAGTACATGAGTGCTTTGAAAGTGGTTAATGATTCGTTAGGTATTGAAAAAAAAAGGGGTTTAAGCTATGGCATTGCTTTTGTAAATAAAGAACAAATTTCACTACTCAATAATAAAACTTTTATTATCTTACCCATCTCTGTATATTATATCTTATTCTCTTAAGCCCAGGCAACGTCTTAGCATCTTAACTCCCATTCCTTAAGCTTAAGCGACACCCTAGCATCTCGGCTCCTACGCCTCAAACCTATGTAATGCCTTGGCATCTTGGCTCTTACACCTAAAGCCTAGGCAATACCCTAGCATCTTAGCTTCCATGCCTTAAAGCTGAAGCAACACTCTGGCATCTTTACTTCTACACTTTAAGCTTAAGCAATGCCTTAGTATCTCGGCTTGCATGCCTTAAGCCCAGGTGACACACTGGTATCTTAACTCTCATGGTTGAAGCCTAGGCAATGCTTGGCATTTTGGCTTCCGTGCCTTACATCTAAGTGATGCCCTAGCATCTTCGCCTCTATGCCTTGAGCTTAAGGCAATGCTTTGACATCTGCCACTTATGCAAGAACTATTTAAGTAGTGATGTACCGATAGATCTTTACGTCTAGGTGATGCCCTAGCATCTTGGCCTCTATGCCTTGAGCTTAAGGCAATGCTTTGACATCTGGCACTTATGCAAGAACTATTTAAGTAGTGATGTATCGATAAATCTTAGCCTACCATGCTTTCATCTTACTCATATGGGAACCACAATTGAGAGAAAGTATTGATGGTAGCAAAGATCTTAGTCTTCTTCAAGAAAAACCATATCCTATAGCTTTATGATGATATGATCCACTTGTGCACCCATCCAATTTGTATATGAAGGAAAATAAGGGATGAGAGAAGGCAACTCTTTCTTGATTCTAAAATCAGAACATTGACATAATAATGTTGATCCTACAGTCCCGCCAAGACTCATTGTAGAATAAGCTTGCAGTGCTGAACCTTATTAGGGCTTGCCGTGTACGAATCTTGTTGTGCTTGATGCTTACTAGGACCTGCTTCATTCAAGGATTGCTGAGCAAGATGCTTACTATATTTAAAGCCTGCTAGGGCTTGCTACACTTGAGGCTTTCTTGCTTAGGGCTCCTCTATGTAAAGGCTAATGTTCTTAAGGTGTGCTTACTCAAGACCTATTGCGCTTGAAGCTTGCTGGGGCTTACTGCGCTTGAAGATTGCTTGTAGAAGGTAGCTCCTTACAGGTGGAACTAGATAGCTTATACTAATTCCTAAAGTAAAATTTGAAGGTTGATTGGGGATGATTAATTATGACACCGTTCATACCTGCAAAGATGGAAAAAAAGCATATGAAGGTATTTACCCTTTCTCATGACCTAGGCTTGGAACCTGAGGCCTGTCCTTCCTTCGCTCCTCAAAGAAGTATGCAAGCCAAGAAACAAAACATGGCTTCTTCTTCTTAGTGTGGATAGCTTGCAAAGCACCCATCAGTGATGTTTGAAAAATTGTGTTCTTTATGAGAGGATGTTATGGCAATAAGGCCTGCTTGTCCGAAGCTACCCAGATTCAATAGTACAACTACGTCTTCTAATGTTAGAGTTATCTCCTCCCACGAAGTGATAAATGTGTAGGTTTGAATACTCCAACGCGAGATGATTGCCCGCCACACTTCCATTCCATTCCATTCATTTATGGGAATTGCAACCGAGTAAAAGTGGCAATAGCACGGAAGACTTTAGCCTTCTTCAGTAAAGTCATGTATTCCGGTTTCTCTGCAATATATATTACCCAATCATCCCATCCAAAGAGTGACTCCTTCAGGAATGAGAAATGGGTGTTAGAAAGAGATAGCTCTCTCCTCTTGTTTCTAAAGTGCAACACCGAATCTCCCTTAATGGTGTTTCTAAATCAGCACAAGGCTCGTGCTCGATAAACTGAAGACCACCATCAGTGCCAGGTGTTGCACATGCTTCTCGGCGCTTGGCTTTGTCCCAAAACGTATCTTCAAAAATAGTCTCATCCAACCACTTATCTCAAGGACACGGGATGGGTGGTAGACATTTATCTTGATGAACCAGTAAGTCCTTCATCTTTGCTGCTTCTATGATTTGACTTGAATTGGTCTTTATCTCTTTTCCTATGAGCACACAAAATTAATATATTCTCCAAGTTAAGAATTCAATACTTAACGAGTTTCTTTGACAATAAAGGAAGACTCATTATTTAGCCTTATTGGAGCTATTTAAACATATATTAAAATAATAATAATAATAATAAAATAGAATAAAAGGTACATTTTTTATATTAATTTTTTTTATAGATATTTATACGCTACTTATTAATTTATATGACGTGTTAGTATTATTGATTTTTTTTTCTTTTGTCATTCATAATTTTACGTAACATTTACTAATTTATTGAAACCAAGATACTTTAAAAGTAAAAAAAACCTTCTATGTCCAGGTGAAAGTTTAAAAAACAAAAAAGTTTTACTTTCCCATTTTTTCTTATCCTCTTAATGATTGCATAGAATCTAGTGACAATCAACTCTTATAATGGAATCCTTGTGTTCTTACCCATTTTACTATCTTTTAGCTGTATGCTTTTCAGGAATAAAGTTTTGTTGTTTCTCAAGTTAGTATTTATATTTGTGAATAGTGATTCATTCAATTTATTATTATACTTTAATATATGGCTTGACAAGAGAGAAAAGTGGATACCAATGAAAATAAATAAAATAAAAAAAGGGCTGATTAAGGAATGTTACATAGTAAATCCAATAGAATTCGTGCAATAGGTCAATTATGTGTGGTTTGTCAAGGCATCTTTATCTTATGTTAAATTTGATGTTTCATAATATATATATATATATATATAAGGAAAAGGGAAGACGATAGTCTGATAATACATAAGGGTTGAAATATTCCACATGGAGATATTTGTTACAAGGGCAAGAAGTATTCAACCATATTCTAGAGTATGAATATAAAGAGAATCTAATTTAGCAAGAAGACGTTATATATATATTAATTTAGATAGCATCTTTTAATTCATAGAATATACGGAAAAATAACACCTTTTAATTGAAGAAATTATGGAAAACATGTGCAGGTCATACGATTTTGAAAATATTGCAAGAATGAAGTTTGCTTTCTAAAAGAAATTGACGATTCTCGTACAAAGGGTATATTGTGGCGATGAATCTATCATTTAAATAATAATAATAATCATAATCATAAAAAAAAAAGAAATAAAATACCTTTTATGATGATTGATAATTGTCAAGATTGTCTTTGCCAATGACATGCACACTACGTTCTTGCGGGCAAAATCATGAAAATTGTAAACTATAGGTTAAAACATGTAGTTAAAAAAAAAAGGAAAAGTTAAAGAAAAATAGAAGAGAAAAAATATCGCAGCTTGTTTTTTGTCACTGACTTCCTGTTGTTGATTTTTTTTTTTTTCCTATCAATCTATCAAAATGTAGCAGTAGTAAAGTTAGAACAAGTAATGTTTTATCTTGTTAATATCAAGATTCAATGAATTGCTGTGAACATGTATAAATACATGTTACCGCCAATGTGATTGTATTGTGCGAGGATAAGTTTTTGAGATTTAAGTAGGATTTGATAAATTTAAATGGTTTTATTGATATTTGGTTTTGAAGATAAGATATTATAAGAATATTATTCATTGCTATGGAAAAGATTTAAAGGAGATTTCATGTATTGTACGGGGAAGTAGAAAATATTAGATGGTGTTTTCCTTTACTGTACAGTTTTCTTTTAATCTGGGTATGGATATATAAAAATATGGATGTTTTACAAAAAATAAATAAATAAATAAAAAATAATAAATAAATAAATATCATATTGTATTGTAAAGGCGTTGTCCCCGCACCCTCACGCTGTTTTTGCGTAGGGCAATGTAACTCTTGCAATCTTTGCAAGGAGGCAAATGCTATCATTTTATTTTGCAATGCTTCGGAACTCCGCTCCACTTCACGACAGCACTGCCCCATTTACCAGTATGAATGAGACACACATTATTTAGCAAATTAATCTCATGGGAGCAATAAGTCAATAGTGCAATACTAGCATATCATGCTCAACTCGTTAGTGATAATAAAAAAGAGAAGCGTTAATTCTATAGATATTGGAAGTAATCAAGCAAAGTAAAGTCAACATTTAATGCGTCTACATAACAATTGAAGAAAACAACTTCTAGAAATGCCCAAACTCCCCTTAAATGTGTCCAAAAGACTTTTCGTCAGGGGGCAAAATATAAAAGGGTAAAAAATTATTATATTAATTATTGGGATGAACCCATTATATATTTAGGCTTGACTCCTTTGACTCCTTAGACCAGGTGACAGGACCTAAGGAGTACACTTTGTATTGGGATGATTTAAGGAGATTTGACTTGGTGGGCTTGGAATAAGGATCATTGGACCGGTTCGTTTGTCTCTAACCTTTCTCAGGCAAGCTCATGTACTTACAAGGAAAGGTATTAGCTTTGGGCCCTTTAGCTAGCTCATTCTGGTTAACCATGAATCGAGCAAGCTCCATCTTATTCATTGATCACCTAGATGATCCGACGGAGGCCACCATGCCCAAGAGATTATAAATACCCAACATTTCCTCATATTTGAAACTATTAGAGAGAGATTGGAAAAACAGTGTTCCATTATGAAAACTCTGCTCTCTAAGATCAAATAGTATTTAGGCAAAGAATTGATCTTATTTGCTCAAGCTACAAGGTGAACGCTTGAGGTCTCCTAAGGCTGCTTTGTCTGTTATTTGTGCATTTGAGACATTGAGATTACATGTTCTTCCTCCTTACCTTATTCTCACATAATCATCCATTTAGGTGACAATCTCGTGTCATTTCTTTGAAGCCATGTGTAGTACACTACTTACGCAGTACGCATGTGACCATTCCAATCGAACCCTCACATCAACACTATCTTTATGCTTAAATGCTCAAGATTATTTGTATGATTATAAACGGAATTGTCTTATAAAAAACATCAAATCTAATTAACTTAATTTTAATGCATTAACTTTATGTAGAGATGGATAAGCCTTGGATTTATGACTCAAGATGTAGTACAAAATACACAGTTGGATTGAATAACTATCCAAGGAGAAGGCTTGCTAATGATAGTGTTGATTGAAAGATCATATGTCCTTATAGAAAGTGTAAGAATGTTAAATGGGTAACACTGGAGGATGTGCAAGTACATTTACTTTGTGATGGTTTTATGAGGGGTTTTAAACAACGGGTTTTGCATGAAGAAAGTTTATTATCTACATTGCCTATTGCTGATGGTGAACAGAGTGATAATTTTGAGGATAATAGAGTCATTGTTGAGGACACTCAAATGGTGTTACACAAAGCATTTGGAGTCCATGATAAAGACACTAGTGATGGTACGAGGGATATTAGTTAGGATAGTGAACCTAATGAAGGAGCCCAGACATTTTACAAATTGTTAAAAGATGTTGAGCAAAAAATGTATCCTGGGTGTACAGAATTCTCAAAGCTCTCCTTTATTGTACAATTGTTCCATTAAGTGTATGAATAAATGGAGTGATAAATTAGTATCCGATTTACTTAAGTTATTAAAAGAGGTTCTGCCAACTAGAGAAAAGTTATCAAACTCATATTATGAGGCTAAAAAGATAGTTGGTGATTTAAGTCTTAACTATCATCAAATTCATGCATGTCCCTATGATTGCAAGCTATGTTGGAAAGAGTATGAGTATGATGAGGAATGTCATGTTTGTGGACTATCAAGGTGTGTAAGGGATGAAGATGAATATAATGATGAATCGGATTCATCTCGTAAAGTTAAACAAATACCGGCAAAGGTTTTATGGCATTTTCCCTTAATCCCAAGGTTACAAAGATTATTTATGTCGTAAAAAATTGCATTGTTCATGCGATGGCATAAAGATGAGCGTGTAAAAGATGGTTATATAAGACACCCAGTTGATTCACTAGCATGGCAAACATTTGATTTTCGAAATGATCATTTTGCTAAAGATCCAATAAATGTTAGGCTTAGCTTGGCTTATGATGGATTTAATCCCTTCAAGTCCTTAAGCCTCTCATATAGCACATGGCCTGTAATTTTTTATACCATATAATCTACGTCCTTGGATATGCATGAAGCAACAATCTTTTATGCTATCCTTACTTTTATTGAGTCCCACAACTCCAAGAAATAATATAGATGTATATTTAAAACCTTTGATTGAAGATTCGAAGGAGTTATGGTATCACGGGGTAAACACTTATGATGCTTTCACAAAAGAAAACTTTAAAATGTATGCTGCATTACTGTAGACAAATAGCGATTTTCCAGCTTATGCTAAACTTTCATGATGGAGTACTAAGGGTGAGTTAGCTTGTCCTTCATGTCATAAGTATATATATTCAAGGTGGTTAAAACATAGTGGTAAGTATTGCTATATGCGACATCAACGCTTTCTAAATAGTGGCAATCATCTTCGAAAAGATAAACAATCATTTGATGGTAGTAAAGAGCATAATGAAGCCCCGCCTTGATTAACTGGAGATATGGTGTTGGATGAGCTAAACAGTTTTGAACATACGTTTAGTAAATTGGTTAGTAATAATTCAAAACTACCATTTAATTGGAATAAGCGAAGCATATTTTTTGAGTTGCCATATTGGAAAGATAATCTTATTTGACATAATTTAGATTTAATGCATATAGAGAAAAATGCATGTGATAATGTTATAGGGACTTTGTTAAATCTTGAAGGCAAGTCCAAAGATCATTTAAAAGCACATTATGACTTATGTGATATGGGGATTAGACCTGAGCTTTACCCTTATGATAATGGCTCCGATCGAATTTACTTGCCTCCAACATGCTTTTCAATGGACAGAGTTGAAAAAAACTTTTTTTGTAGCCCTTTACAAAATGTGAAAGTTCTAAATGGTTATGCTGGAAATATTTTACAATGTGTGAATATGAAACCACATAAACTTTCAGATCTCAAAAGTCATGATAATCATATATTGATGCAACAAGTGCTTCCATTAGCTTTATGCTTAGTTTTACCAAGGCAAATTCAAGCAACTCTCATTGAGTTGTGCAGTTTCTTCAAAGACTTGTGTGGTAAGGTCCTTCATGCGCAGGATTTAATTTGTTTAGAAGGACAAATTACAAAAGCACTTTCTATAATGGAAAAAAATTGTCCTCCAACATTCTTTAATATTATAATACATTTACCCATACATTTAGTGTATGAGGCTATGATAGGTGGACTCATGCAATACCGTTGGATGTAGCTATCGAGAGGTACTTATCCTCCTTAAAGTCATATGTGCGTAATCAAAGTTGTCTTGAGGCATGGCGAAAGGATATTTGGCAAAAGAATGTATCACGTTTTGCTCAAGATACTTAGAAGATGTAGAGAGCAAATTCAACAAAGCTACACAAAACTATGGTAAAGGGACATTTGTCACAATAGAGTTACCCATCTTTGGAATACTTGGTTGTCCATTTTTTAAGGAGGCAATAGTATCATTTAACAGTGAAACATTGAAGAAAGTACATCAATATGTGCTATTTAATTGTGATGAAGTTGATCCTTTCATTAGGTATGTATCATTTGAAAGCATGGCATATATACATATATGTATACATATTTATAACATACGTGTATGTATATATTTATATTCATACATATACATATATATATATGTATATATTGTAGATCTATTTATAACATTAGTAGTTTATGTTATATGTAGGGAGCATCATTGCTTGATTCAAAATGAAAATCCTCATCTTCAAAAACGAGATGTGGAGCGATTAGATACAGCTAAATTTGCGTCATGGTTTGTAAACCAAGTGAGTATTATATGTTAAATTCATAATTTGAAGTCATTGTCAACTATATGATAAAATGTGGTATGTTTTTATGTCCTTTTAGGTTCAAGATTCTCATTTTGTAAATCAAAGAAATATTTCTAAAGAACTTAAGACTTTAGCAGGAGGTCCTTTTATGGTAAGAAGAAGATATAAAGGATTCATTGTATATAGCTTCAGGTTTCATGTAAAAAAAACTTGAAAAAGAAAGAAAGACTCAAAATAGCGGTGTTTATATAATTGCAAAAACAACTAATTTTTCTAGTGCTAATGATAATAATCCTGTTGTGGGGGATGTTATTTACTATGGGGTTTTGAAAGACATTATCGAGTTGCAATATTTTGAAAATAAGAAGTTGTCTTATTTGATTGTGATTGAGTAGCTCAAGGGAAAATAAAGCAAGATAATTATGGATTTACTCTTATTAATTTCTCAAGGCTAAATAATAATGAGCCGTTTATATTAGCATCCTAAGCACAACAAGTCTTTTATACGGAAGATCCAAAAGATAAGGGATAATATGTTGTTATCAAAACAACTGCTTGAGACTCTTTTGATATGGGTATTGATCCCATAGTTGGTGTGGATTCATACTTACAAAGTGAGACTTGCAATAACCAATTCCAAGAGATTGAGGAAATAAGTTGGGTGAGAATAGATATACACGGAACCACATTGGAAATGAATCCAACTTTGCAAGTTTGTGATGAGAATACATACATGGATGAGATGAATGAAATTTGATCATTCTTCTAGGTAAATCTTTTTTATTTTTATTTTGTTATTAATTAAGTTTATGTTGCATATATCTTGTTTAAGTCTTTACATACAATGTGCAATTACTATATTTGCTCTTATTTATTTAATTTTTTTTTATTTTTTAATTTGTAGCTCTTTACTATGAAGACCAAGAAGGGGAGATTAGCCACTGTCATGCAAAGCTTTTCACAAGGTGAACATCAACGTTTAGGATCCAACAACATGAGTATTACAACATTAGATTGTTTTGAGGTAATTCGGTTATATGTCTAATTTCTATATATTTAGAGATAATTGATATAATTAAATTATGTTATGTTTTTGGTTAAGCTAATTTCTTTGATTTATGCAGCTCAACACAAGAACATCAACATTTAATCAATTTCCTAAAAAGTCAAGAACGGGAAGACATTTACCTTCAAAGAGTTATCTTAGTAATCCTATACAAGAAGAAATAGCAACTACCTTATTAAGTCAAGGAGAAGTAGTAAATACCTCATCCTATGATGTTATAGAACCACATAATAGGACGATAATAGGAGAAACCTTCTTCAACCTTGCCTTTAGCTTAGAAGCAATCCTACCAATTAAACTTGAGCTCCTAAATATCCAAACCTAGGCCTTAGATATGATAACTAATAAGATTGGACTCAAGACTAACCTCAACACGATAGAGGAAGTTTGCAACCTCACAACTACAGCAATGGCTTCCTATTAATAAAGGGTAGCCCGTTATAATGATAAGAAGATTACGCACAACGTCTTCTAACCTAGTGACCTTTTATGCATAAGGCTTAAAGCCACAAGATTCAAGGAAGGTGAAGGCAAATTAGCACTTAATTGGGAAGATCCGGTCAGAGTTGAAGAAATTGTAGTGCATGATGCATATAAGTTAAAGAGACTCGATGGTTAGAGCCCATACCTAAAACATAGAACACTTACAACCTCTGCTTATATTTTGAATAGCCTATGAACTCATTTTGTTATAATATTATCTATACATTAATGAAAAGTTCACTTCTTTATTAGATCTTTATTTCTTTCAACTTTTGTTTGTTGTTAGAATATTATAATTAGTTTAACTGTATCAACATGGCTAACAAACTTCAAGTCCTAGCCTCATTTAAAGTGAACAGACTCTTAAGTCTTGATTTCATGCATGTTGAACGAATCCTATATCCCAACCTCATTAGAGGTGAATGGATACTAAATCTTAGCCAATCAATTGGATGGGACAATAATCTAACCTTTTTAGGTTATGTCAATACATATATAACCCTTAATAGATAAAGTACGACACCTCAAAGACCAAACCTGGGTTTAAACATTGGAGATCCTTTGATAAGGAAGGATCCTTAGTTACCGTGATTAGGAAAAAGGAACCAAACAGAGCTCAGCTTGAGTTAACAAATTTTCTCCATGCACTAATCATGATATCTTGTCCTAAACTTATGTCTAAATGTATGAGATACTCCCAACATGGAAAAGAAGCCTTGGATGTTACAACTTTAGGAGGATATGAGTCAATGGAATCTCTACACCTATGAACATTGCAGAGGGAAATAAACACAAACATTATAAATGAAGAGGAAGAATGAAAACACTTGGAAAATCTCAACCCTTTACTTGATAGCCCAATTGTACTTACAACATTAAGATGCCTAACATGTGCAAAAGAAAAATAAAAGGAAGATTATAAGAAGGCTAAAATAATTTAGGTCACTATATGAGGATCACCATTAGCTTTAGATGCCTAGCTAACTTAAGGCTTTAGCTCAGGTTATATAGGCTTCGATTCTTTAGGGGCTACCAACTTCCTTGCTTCCTACAATTCTTCCCCTTGAAGTAAGCCAATTCTTAGGTTTCCATGATCTCATTGAAAACTTTATCTAGGAGGCCTCAGCTTTACCTCAAGTTGGTCAATCTTTGCTTTATAGTTCTTCTCCCTCTCTTTAAAGGGGCGCATAGTTACCCTAGGAACTATGATCTAACCATTACCCGACTTTAGCTAGGACTTAAGACTAGGAACCTCACTTTCCAGTCCCTTATTGCAACACTCAACATCCAAAGTTTTTATCTAAAGGGTGGCATTCTTACTTGCTGTAGCATTGACCTAATAGTTCATCTACATCACTTCAACCTTATCCTTCTTCACAAGCTTGTCAACTTTAGCCATCTTCCACCAAGCATCCTCCAGAACCTTTCATTTTTAGCCTCTGGTGCTCTTTATAGCTGAATAGAATTGTTATTAAATGATTTCTTGTTTCTAGCTACCATGATGTCACGCTCAAATATGATTTGAGCTACCTTCCTCTTATCTTCTCTCTAGACATTAAAGAGCTCCACAATTGTTGAATTTATCTCAAACAAAGAACAAAAAGAATCAGTGAAGTCAGAATTCAGTATCGTTTAGTAAGTTTGAGGGAAATGACACTCACATCATAGAGTTTGGCACATATTATACTCTCCATCTTCTTGTAAGTTAGTTGTTTGGCACCTTCCTTCAAGGAAATACTTATCCTTGAGCAGAACCATGCCCCATGAAATCTTGCGACACTCTAAGAAACTCCCAAGCCTCTTATCCTTAACATGCACATCCTAGTTGGGGACAAACTTATGACCCCACACCTCGATGGTAGAAGGGAGTATCTATAAGATGAAGTCCTTGAAATAGCATATTCTTGATGCCTCTTATCTTTCAACTCATCTTATTTGTGCTTGTCCCTCTTCTAACATATTGGTTGGTTAGAGACATAAACTCTTCATTTAGAATATGAAGTACATGCTCTATCCAAGCAGCAATAAATGTCTACTTGACAACTTAGTCCTAAGGTTGCTTCTTAGACGTTGTGGGCACCTCCTTTGGCTCCTCTTTATTCTCTAGCTTTAACTTAGTAGTTAAGTCAACTACAGGTTTGCTCAGCTGGGCATCCTTAGCCTCAATATTTGCAATCCTTTCTTCATAGGATCGTATCGGTTAGGGGGAAGGAGATCAGTTGGAGCAATTGCTTTATACCCTTTCCTACCATCAGAAGTCGCCTTATGTGTTGCCACGACGTCGGTGATGTCAACCTTCTTCAAACCCATATGTACAAGACAAAAGAACCAATAAAAAACTAAGGGAAAAAAGATAAGTACACAAGGTACCATGCCAAGCACGATCCCTTAAAGGACCTCATTCCCTTAACAACAGTAAACAAACAGCTAACCCTTAGCAAGTCCAACTTAGCATAACAAAAATTATTAATTATAACCCCCCTAACCTCTTTAGGAATCACTTTAGTGCCAAGGTAGTGATACACTTCTTTCTCCACATCAAAAGGTTACCCTAAATGCTCTATCTCATTCTTCAAATAAGCAGCCACCTAGTCATTGTTTGATTGAACTTTCAAGAGGGTCATCTTAATGGACTCGACCAACTAGTCCAAAGGTCCAGCTTTATATTTGATGTGATCACCACAAACTTGTCTTTCCATCCATAAATAGATGGGGGGGAGGCGGTGGGGGGGAACATTTTGGACTTCTTTTAGGGTTATTCATTACATAGTTCTAGCCTTGCATCAATCCATTACGTTTTATACCATAGAAGTGCTTATATAATTATATGGTTGCTCTTAAATGATACTTTTTGCAAATGGCCTCAAATGTAAGTAGGATCTAGTATGCATTAAGATGAGCTAGTTAGGATTCATTAATGGTATTCAAAGAACGCCTTTTGGAATTAGATGAGGAGAAGTTGGAGCTTAAATTCAAAATGTCTGTAATATTGACAAAATTGATTCCCTTCCATTAAGGCGATAGGTCGTTCTTTGGTTTCTCGCGTGTTATCCCGACAAAAATGGGTTAAAGAACAATCACAAGGTAGATATCTTCGAATCTGTCAATTGGCTAGGCATCCCATTCAATGTATCATCAAGTGTTACTTCCTTATACAAAGGCTCAATCAGTTTCATAAGTTCCTCATCATTTGGGTAAATACATACATGGAGCCTCTCACTCTCTACTAACAAATGAGAACATCTGCTCTCCTCTCCACTTAAAATCATCATGCCTTGAGAGTGCCTTGAAGGATTCAGCACCGCCATTAAAGTAATCTTATAGATATGTCGATGCTTCTTTACTGCCTCATTGGTTAGAGTATGAGAAGAAGTCGAAGATATAACTTCCATACCGTCGATGAGGAAAAATTGAAGTTTTGATGAAGAAGTTTGAAAGTTGAAGGAGAACAAGATGCAGAGCATAAAAAGTTTTTTGAAGTTTCCGAAGGGCAAAAATAAAAAGATGAATTTGGGTTTTCCTTATTTGTAGTTGTGTACAGTAATTAAAGAGGCAGTCATGATTGTCAAAATCACTATTATAATTGTATGTTTTTACGAGTTTATGATTTAAGAAAACTTTTTCAAGTTAATTCGGATATAAAGTCGTTTTCATGTAGAATTTGGTAAAATTGTAGGTCTACACATTAAATTCAATAAATACTTACATTTTTAATCGAGTTTATCAATTCTACCTATCTGATTTGAATAGCTAAAAAATAAAAGATAAAACTAAGCTTCCATAAGCCTATTAATTGTTCATACACCATATCATCTTCCCAATTCAAGTTTTTTTCCTTCTTTTTCTTTTTTCTTAGTCCCTTAGTTGATGTTCATAACTTTTATTCAAGTTACAACTCTAGTAGCAAGGTTTACAAGGAATTCTATTTATTTTAGTTTGTATCATCAATAACTCAAAATGAGTTCAAAGGTTTAGTTTTCTTTAATTCATCTCTTTTTTCAAAGTAATGGAAAAACAAATTATTTTCAACTTTCCTTGTCCTTTTAAACAAGGGAAAAAAAACTTTGCTCGTCCTTCTTCTTTAAATGTTAAATCTCTATATTAAGAATTTTTTGTGAAAAAGAACTTAATTTCTCAATGTCTTTATTCACATCATATGTTTTAAGTTTTTTTATAATTATTATAGGTATATTTATAATTTTTAATATTTATTTTATATAGGTTATAGAACTTAAGTTTTTACATTTTGGTTTTATATTTCGAATTTACAAAATTAAGTTTTTACATTTCACGAGTTTGGCAACCTAAGAGGCGGTCACTAAAAAGGTAGGTGATTTGACATAGCTTAACCAGATCTCGCCACATGCTCTGCAAAAAGAATAGAACAACTTGGATTTATTGAGTAAAATTATCACCACATGGGTGCACCTATTAGTGATTCGATGCTTGTCCCACGCATTAAATGCGCGAAAGCTTGCAAGGCAAATTAAATGAAAACTTCTTTGGTAAGTTGAAGTGTCTTGGATCCAACAACCACAATGAGATTAGATTGTCACACTTCGGCGAACATTTCACCACATTTCGCCTTTGCTCGAATTGGGGGGCAAAGCCAAACGCAGCTTGACAATACCGTTGCTTGGCACCTCAATACACTAACTTAGTTTTTTGTGAAAGTTTAGCCTTACTTACTTCATAACATATATTTCTCTAAGTATAGGGATGTTCCAACTTATATAAGCTACCTACTTGGCCACTCTTCTCCAGTCACTTCGAATCAAATCCTATAATATGGAAGCTTTGAACGTTGGGAACAAGGTTAAAATAGTAGCTTGACTTTTATCTGTTAGTTAAAGCTTAATTATAGCATGAAGCATTATGTCTTGTAGTCTTGGAAGCCTTGCCAATGTTTACTCTCCTTATTAAGTAGTCACCAATAAGAGTGGATGACAAGTGTTGATAGGTTATTTTGGATGTAAGCTACAATGCTTAAGCCTATCAAATAGGTATTGATAACTCGCCTAAAACATGGGCCTCTACACCCTTCATGTTTAGCCAAGGCCTAAGTTGTCTAGCCTAAATTTAGGTTGTCTAATCTTAGCTTAGGTCAACCAAACTCAACTAATGATTCAAATGAAGATAGGTGGAAAGCTTAGCAAATAAGGCAAGTTAACGGCTAATGACTCCTCATGGTTCTCTTTATAAAATCCATAGTTAAAGAGGAGATTTTGGAGCATATACTACCTTATTTATCTAGCTTAGTCATCCCTCTATAAGTACAACATTAGGCCCTCCTTGGTAAAGAAACTCTTTCACTCCAAACACATACATACACACACACACTCTTTTTACTCTCTCGATCTTTGATCCTATTTGATTCGAGTATTAAAGTGGGCACACCAAATCCAACTCAAGCACTCTTGTACTTTTATGTTTTGCCTTTTGTAGGTCTCCTACCACACAAGGAGGATCACCCATCAATAGTTCTCTTTCGGATCTATACGTAATGAAATAGCATCATTACAACATGAGTTAGGCATTTTACATTTCCGATTGCATGGACAAATAGCTTGAAGAGAAATTGGTAGGTGTCGAAAGGAGGCAATAATATCATAATGACTAATTAGGCAACGTATTTTGGAATTGTAAAATGATTAGCTTTTAAAGAAAGATAAGGAAAAAAAATTTCTTCAAAGTTTTTTTTTTTTTCTACTTAGACCATGAATAACGTGCATTCCTTCCCACAAGCACAATGCCCATCCACCCACTGCACTGCGGCGTTGCTTACCCATTAACAATGGGTTCCTTCATGCAATTTCCAAGCAACGGGTTTTTCTAGTAAGGAATAGTAAAGGTGTTTTTTCTTTCTCATTTAATTTCTTTAATTGGTTAAAATGTGATATTGGACCCCATATGTTAAAAATAATTTTCAAACTTATATATAAAATAAAAAAAATTTTAAAAAGAAGTTTTTTAAAATATTAACATGATATTTAAAATTTTTAAACCGAACCCTTAGCATTCAATTTAATACGATGAAACAAGTGATCTTGTGGCTTGTTATTTAAGAGATGGAAAGATCGCTTGTTATTTAAGAAATGGCATCTCTCGGGTTTTTCAATGTGGATAAGCTCGGCTTCTAGTCTTCAACACACGTTAACATCGCCCGACACCAAATATAATATAATATTACACATATACGCAACATTAACATCATGTCTTATGTCATTTAACAAAATATATTCTCTTGCCACTAGTATGATATTACATATTCCATTTTTACTACATTATATTTCTAGTACAAACCAAAATCATATCATACAAGCTAGGAAAAAGAGAACCAAAAATTCAAACAAAACCAAGGTAATTCCGACCAACAGAAATTACGGGTTTTCCATTTTAATTCTTTCAATAACCGTTAGAGAGACGATTCAACCGGTTCATTCCGTATACTATTAAATTATAATACATTTTATAAAATTATATTACAGATTGAAGTTACACAATTAAAATCTAAAACTCATATTTTTCCATTATTTAACATAATTAATAAATATTATAATTTAATAATATAAATATAAATTTTTTAATAAGATGGATAAAGCCTTTTACCGTATTATAATATAGTTTGAGGGAAAAAAAAACACACATAATTAGTAAAACTTAAAAAAAAAAAATCAAAAGCACTTAGGAGAAAAATAATTTACAAAAACTCCAAATTTCTTTCTTCCTTGTTTTTTTCCCTCTTCAAGCACAAGCACAAGGATTATCAACAATTTCCACAGTATCATATTATAATATAGTTTGAGGGAAAAAAAACACACACACACACACATAATTAATAAAACTTAAAAAAAAAAAAAAATTCAAAAGCACTTAGGAGGAAAATAATTTACAAAAACTCCAAATTTTTTTCTTCCTTGTTTTTTTTTTTCCCTCTTCAAGCACAAGCACAAGGATTATCAACAATTTCCACGGTGACATCCTCGCCACCACTCCTAAACACCAAATACCCAAAACCCAACCCACAAACCACACTCACAAACACACCACCATTGAAGGACATAACTGCCAACATCAACAGATAACCAATCGCCGAATTCAACCCAAACAAGACCCCACCACCCACTTGACCCCACATCAGCTTCTTCCTCATCCCAGACCCGATCTTCGCCCTCAAAAACGGCGTCTCTATCGGCTCGCTATCCCCCGAATTCACCCCCGGGCTCCGCTTGGACGATGAATCGGCTGCGGTCAGAAGCTTGAGCTTCACGCGCCGCTCCTCCATGAACTGGTAAAAAGATGAGGCCAAGAAACACGTGACTAGCGTGAAGATATAACTCATCCACGTCGTGGTGTGCCATGAGTCTACGAGGAGCGTCACCTCCCTGCTCCAGTAGAAAGTCATGTGCATCATCTTTGATATTACAGAGAGAGAGAGAGAGAGAAACAGGAAATATATTGCGGTGAAAGAGAGAGAGAGGGAGAGAATGAGATTGAAAAATGTTAAAAATAGATGATGTTTATATAGTTATAAATTTATAATCATAATATATCATGGTAAGGTTGGTTTGTGCTTTTTGGGTTTGTAGTACCACATTTTTATTTATTTTTTTATTTTTTTAAGGAGTACTATAGGAGAATTGTACGTTTAACGGATTGGGTGTGGTGGTGATATTGGGAAAAAAGAATGCCATAACAGTTAGGATAATTTACGGTTGTGTCCTAATTAATGCCTTACTTGGGTATAGAGGTAAAGGTGGAATCTTTAAATATGGGTAGGAGTTGTTATTGGATTGGGGTTGCAGGGGTTATTTTGGGGAATGCAAGAGGAATGAGGGCGGAGTTTGTTCTTGTTTGTCGTATAAAGTAAGGTTGGAAACTTCGAGGATTGACCTTATTAATGGTTGGTCGATCCGGACTGGTAGGTGAGAAAATTGACAACGGAAAGCATATCGTAAATATCCCAAACGCAAGAAGCTTTCTTTTGTGCTTTTGTTGTGAGAAAATTATTGGGTAAGCGCATATAAAGTCGCAGTTATAAACATTATATAATTACATAAATCGTGGTATAAGTATATAGGTGTTACTAACGTCATTTCTGCACCACAATTTGCATAATCATACCATATTTATAACATGCGAATTCATATGAAGCCGTCACCCAATAAAATTCTTTTTGATGTGGTCTCCTCCCAATAACAAGTATCTCCTCATATGTTAAAAGATAATTTATTTTAAAATATTTTTAATATTGATTATAATTTTAAAAGAAAATAAACATTTACAAAGATTAAATCTATATTTTGTCTCTTGAAAAGTTTCTTAAGCATACTTGTGTAGCTAGCTAATTCGTAATACTAAAATCAATTTAAATGTAAATAAACCTAAGAAATATGAAAAATGACAAAACAAAAGAAAGTATGGTTTAAATTAAAATGGAATTGTTTGAGTTTATTCTGGAAAAGGTTATCAATTGATTCATAAAAAACCCCCCCAAATCGAAATGAATCACATATTCTTATTTAAGTTTTGTACCCAGTTAATCATTTTGATTACTTAATTAAGCATTTTATTTAACTATTACTACACCCGTCTAGTAATATAATAGCCTTACCTCCTTCCATGCGGAGAAATGGCAGTTCCGTAATTTCGCGGAACTCGGGGGTGCGGGCGTCAACACAGTTACAAGTCATCGGCAAAAGAAGCTGAAGAAGTGCAAATGCATGAAGCATGCAGTACAAGGTTCCATAACATGAAAACTTTCAATTGTACTGCAGAACCAAAGCCCGACATAACAATAATTTCAACTTTTAAAATATTATAATTATATCTTCTCAGCTTCAGTAATTAGTCCCTCCCATAAATATAACTTATAATGATTTTATTTTTCCTTTTATTCATCACCGAATTTGAGAGTTTTCGTAAATTGAATAATATTTCATCGATGGATGTATGGTACGTCATGTCATATCAAATGATAAAATGACTTTTAACAATAACTATGGTTGTATGCTATTAACACGGAGATCGACTTATACACTTTATTAGGATTTTGATAGGTTTAAAAGTAAAATCTTAAATACAACCTCTTATATTTCCTCAATATATGCACTTAATAAGTATTTTTGGTTTCGGAAAACTGTAATTTTTAATTAATTTTTATCTTTAATATATTAAAGCAACTAAGTGCTAGGTGTCTTACTTTTTGGATAAAATTAATGTAAAAAGAATATGTAGAGATAAGTTATTTTGGACAATGGTTATGCAGATATAAGTTATTTTTTTATAATTATTTTAGGTAGATTACTTAATTATTTATATTTTTAGGCACTCATGAGAAAATGTGCTGAGTTAGTATGAATAAAGAAAAAAAAAAAATACAAACAGTCTCTTTAAACTTGACCCTCAACATGGATATTACATGAACTTGAACTTTTATAGTATGTTTTAATATATTCTAAAATATATTAGATTGAAAAATATCCCTTAAGTTTAACCTTGGTGTGGAGATACCATATCCCTTGAACTTATCAAAATGCAATATGATAATCCATAAACTTTAATCACCATATGTTTTTTTAACTAAAAAAGCAAATACCTTTTATATTAATAATTTATTAGAACCTAAGGGTTTTAGGACACGTCTTAAAAATTTAAGAATAAATTTAGAGGACGATGGTCATGGGTTATTGTTAATTTCTTTTAAAATAGAAAAAAAAAAGGCTATGCTTTAAGTGCATGGTCATGACAAATAAATCAATCTTAACAAGCCAAATCTCTTTCAGTAAATGCCAGTCTTCTAGTCTACCCAACGGAAAAGTATTCAATAGATATTACTCACCATGTGTATATTGGTATATAACTATCAATAGTATTTAAATATATGATAATATGAGTAATAGGTTTTTTTAGGAATTATGCGCTATTACTACTACATATTAAAAAATTATTGGGAGTCACACCACTTCTATATCTATATAACGTATATTATTTACTGAAATAACATGAACACTGTGAGTATAAATATAATTACATATATAATTATTAGTAAAAATGACAAGAATAGGCAGAGGGGTGAAAATATAAAATAATGATAAAAACCAAAATTGCATATTTGTTATCGCTGTTTATAGATAGATTAAAACCTTTTATCTTTCCAAAGTAACCGTTACAATGCATCATCTACATAAGTATTCTTAAGATTACTTTATATAAAATGTTGTTTTCAACGCACGATTTCAAATTGACTTAAATTTATTTTTTGAAAACGCACAATTTTAAATGAAAATATCATGATAGGGATTTTCATCTCTTTATAAATTATAACATTTTTTACGATCTTATCTTTTTTATTTTTTATATTTTTGGGTCAGTATCGCCGTCCATCTTACTAATGACTTAATTATATTTAAATCTAAATTATTGAATAAACTGTAGATTTAATATTTTATATTTAAAACTATAAAACTAAATAATGAGATTCCATTATAGAACTCTTGACTGTTCTCTGGGTGCAATACAAAGACCACACGTAATTTATTTGAAGGCATTGAGTAAATGATGAAACCGACACTTTCCAAATTATACTCTGGGAATAAAGATGAGGCATCGTATGATGGAACTTACATCTTGTCGATGCTCCTTTCAGGAGGGAATAAAGATAAATGGAACGAAACGGTGCCACCAAGATTATATTCAAAGTGCAGGCTTCAACTTGAAGGTAATAATAGATATAACAACATGCGTACTCTCGGTTCTTTAGACGTCATGATTTTAAGGAGAATTTATTCAACTTTATCTTAAGTTTCTTTATTTAATAATTTTTAAAATTTTTCTTCTGAGTTCCCATAATAACAATATATCACATCAAAAACTAAAAAAAAAAAAAAAAAAAATCAAAAATTGAAAAAATAAATAAATCAAAGGAGAAGGAACTGCTTTTACAATTTGCTCGTCAAATGAACAATTCTTGTTGAAGGAACTCCATATCACTCCCTTACATTGCCAAAGAAACACAATATTGGTTCCTTACCCATTGATTTCCGAGCTAAGGAACAAGGATGTACATGGTCTAATAACGTACAATATGGACACCCAATTCACATCCTTTTGCCTTTTTATTCCTTTCTTTTGAGACTTAAAAATGAATAATTAAACATCTAACGAGTCGCATAGCAAAATCATATAATATTATGTTGAAGTTGCAATATTAACGAAGTATATCTATTAATATTGTTGTTGTTGTTGTGTATGGAAGTAACTTATATAATAGATGGTTTGTAGAGGACTAAATTAATTTCGTGTTAAATTGGGTTAAGTTCGACATATGAGTGAATTGATTCTTTAGGCAAAGTGATAGGTCACATAATAATCGTGTCTAGATCTTGGATGACTCGTGATGATTTGGTTTGATAGACTCGAAATAAAGATCGTTAAACTAGTTGGACTACTCTTGACCTCTCACCAAGCTCATACAAAGACCAAATTGTTAAGTTCAATCGTTAGAAGCACATAAAAGAGTTGACTCCTTATATTTGTCAACTATCAAGACAATCCAATGATGATCATTTAAAAGCCAAGCTTTACATGTATTCATAAATTTTCCCTCGTTTTGGACAATTCAAGGCTTAAGTGAAATAAGTCTCCATGTCGACTAACAATTAGGTTGATGCTCCATAACTCCTTTGCTTGTCATAAGTATTATATCAACTTGTTGAGAATGCTTGTTTGTAAAGCTCTCTTTAAGTAATCCAAACTTATAGATGTCATCTCTACATCATTCTTTTTAAGGGCACACAAAGTGTTTGGAGACTTACCCTTTAAAAGCATATGCCAACATCTATTGAACCTTACATCTATATTTTGGTAACTTCGTGGGGATAGAGTAAAGCGATAACAAAACAATGACACTTATAATTAGACTTGGGTCAAGGGTTGAACCGATCTTGAACCATTGGTTTACGGGTTAGGGACACGGTGAATCATGATCAACCCATGAGCTAGTGGTTTAGGATCGGTTTTATAGGTTTATCAGTTCGAGAGTCGATTCGAGACCTTTAAACTTTTATTTTTCTTTGTTTTCAATTTTTTCTTATTTTTTTTTCCTTCCTTTCCATAATTTTCCCCCTTTTTCCTCTCTTTTTTTTCCTTTCATCCTTCCATAAAAGAATACATTAAAAACAGATAAAAATTAAAATATAAAAAAATCTCTTACAATACGAAAAACTAATCTAATTGAGTAGAGTGAAGTGATCAAAAGGAAAATATTTTTTACTATATTTTACGATCGTTCAGAAGGTATCTACGTATTCGCTAATCAGAATTAGATTGCATTAGTTCGGTTTGGATTTTTAGAAAATCTTTAGTTTGTTAATCAATTTTATATTTTGCAAATATATATATATATATATATATGTGACTATCTAATTTAAATTTTTTGAAGGAAAATAATTTTACTTGATTATAATTTGAAAAAACCTAATGCTAGATCACCACTTTTAAGAAAACTATGCCATTTACTTTTCTTGAATAATTGGGAAAAAATATTTTTCTATGTGATTAAATATTTTCGAAAAGAATGAAAAAAAAAAACTCATTATATCTCCTTTTGAGGTAACTATTCATGTTCATGACTAGGAGTGGAACTTACGACTGTACCTGGGCTTCCATCAGATCGATTTCAATCACTGAAGTAATATCCTCCTGGCTTGAAGTCCCGCATGATTCTTGTCGTCTGTAGACCGCTTTATACTAATCTTCTGTGCAAGCATTGCCTCAACATTGACAACAAATAAGGAGACTTAACATTTATCGACGATCAGACCCGTTGTACTAAACGTTTGCTTAACGGCAACCATTGAAGCTGAAACAGCAAGTATTTCATAGGTGATACGAGATAGGAATAGGTATTCCCTTCTGTGTCTTTGCCATCACTCTAAAATATCGAAGTCCTTAATAGAGATATTTTTAGAAAACTCAAAATTCGTATTGGTGTAGTGTTGCATCTCAAACATTAGACCATCCGACCATTGCTTCTTCAATTTTTATGCCAGTAATTACTCACCTATAAATGAGTAATGCCGCTCCTTTGTGAGTGACAAAGGAGAGATGATGACTGACTACAGTACTGACTTTAGTAGTAATCGAGCATCTCCTCTTTGTTGGCGGTCGCTACTAATACTTCCTATTGTGATTTTAAGCTGTATACGTTTTGAGAATCTATTAGATCTTGAATGTAACCATAATAAGTTTTCAAATATATTAGTAATAATACTACTTTACAACGAGGATCTAGAATAATTACTACAAAATAAATATGAGGAATGTCTTTATAATAAATTAACCACTTCGATGTCATATTGTATACGCATGTATGTAGGTTTGGGTCCTCATGGGCCTGAAGGAACACGCCAAGTATATTGATGGCTAACATACCAAACAAGTGAACATTGTGCTTGTAAACCTATAAGAAAGTCTTAATAGCATTATGAAAAACTTTTAGCAATTGGATATATATATCCCAATTACAAGGGAAAATGTTAACTTTCTGCATGTTGTACATTGCAAAGTTACACAGTAGTTCACTGTAAGGAATTGTACTATGCAACAACTCATATGTCAAGTTCCAGCAGCATTACATATTCATCTTAAACTTTTGGAGCCTCTTCCCGCGCTCCATGCAGAAGTTCCTCCACTTCTTGTAAAGGGATGACCTCCTTGTTATTATCTTAATGATGTTCTTCATTGGAGCTATACTGATGTGTAAAGCTGTAATGCCATTTTTAATATACAAGTTAAAAATATGACATGCACAACATATGTGGAAACTCTCCTTACGCTGGTTGACAATAATTTTGCAAATCAAATATTGATGTAATATTGGCATTTGTATTATCAAAACCAATAGAAAAAATTTTTCTCACTAATCTGTACTTATTTAGGTTTTCTTTAATAATTTTATAGATATTTTGCACCGTATGTCGCTCGTTATGTACCCTTAAAGCCAATAGTCATTTATTAAGTTGTCAATTATTGTCTACCCAACAAACAATAATACTCATATAAGAATTATTACGAAAAGGATTTGTACATATGTCTATACTTATGGACACATGTGTATTGAGGGGAGCGAACTTACCTGTGAGCTCCCTCTTACGTTTGTGGCAGAGCTCCTACGTAGCTTGGGTTAACATTCTGCGGCTAAGCTATCGTGAACTGGGGTTGAATATCTCTTGCTCGTATTGACTTTGCCACTTTGATGCACCCGCATTGAATAACAGGTGCATGTTCGCTAAGTACCGTATACTTATGCATCTCTTCATCATACCTCATTAGCAGTTGATTGGATGAACCACCACTTCGAGCAATATATTACTGCATACTATCTATTCCTACCTCCTCGATATGCTTCAACCTTAAGTGTCTGTTAAGAGTACCATATCTCTCTCCCATTTTCCATGAGTAACACGCGTTGCAGTAGTTGTAGAATACCCTTGAGTTCCCTCTTTTGTTTGTACTTTTAAGAAAATGAGTAGTAAAAATATTAAATTTACCTGATTTAGGGGGCTTACCTGAGTTGAAAGGTCTCGAATTGTTGGCCCCATATTATCCCATATGTTGCTCTTCTATTTCGAGAATAACATGCTTGGGAGACAACTTATCTATGAGGGTTCAAATCCTGCGGATCGTACAGGGACAGTTATATGAAGAGGTTCAAATCTAGTAAGACGTTCAAGAACACTCATGCGCGGAGGTTCAAAATCGGGATGTGGCGTACCTTGGTAACTCATGCGTTGATGTTGAATGTCAAATCTAGGAGATTACTCGTGCGATAAAGTTCTACATCGAAGCATGGAGGTGATATAACTTATTCTTCCACGTTCTCAACCACATTGTGTGCCCTCTACTCATTTAAATCCTACTCGTTATCTGAGTACGCCTGAACATTTTTAAACAATTATAGCTCATATGACATATTGGAACTTCTAGTGCCCTTACCTTTACTTTTTATATTAGATAATGAACCATACTTCTTACTGGAGAAGGTACGATGCAAAAATCTTTTCATGGATACTAATATTTTTTTTCCACTTATTTATAATAATAAAGATTTATGAATGAAAAATAAAAATAATATGTAAGACAAAACAAAGTAGAAATTATATTACGAGTGTAAACACCTCATTTTTGCCCATTTTTTAGTAGTTTTATTGAGACAAAAATATAAAAAAATAATAATAAATGAAAATAATTTTAAGAAGTAAAAAATAATAATAAATAAACGAAAATTGAAAAAAATAAAAATAAAAATTAAGTCAAGTCGTATCGATTCAGGTCGTATCAAGTCTAATCATATCAAGTCTAGTCGAGTGAAGTTAAGCTAAGCCGAGTCAAGTCTTTTAGGGTCGAATTGGATAATGTTAAGCGATCGATTTAATAAATTTTAAGTCATTAAAATATCAAGCTTCATTAAAATATTTTAATTCAGTTTGATATAAAGTAAATTTGTTTTATCTAAATTATATCGAGTTAAAATGAACTTAGGATTTATTAATGAATTATTGGGATAAATCAAATTAGATTGAATTGGGCTTAGAAAATAGAAAACCCAAAGAAAGTTAAGGTTTCTACAAACTAGATCAAATCTTTAAAAGATCTAAATTGTATCTTTCGTATCTGAGTTTATTGTCATATCTTTTGATACAAAACATTTGGTAATATGAATTATAAATAGTGAGTTAGTGATGACATTTGACACATTTTTACAATTACACACCCCTTACAATCACAAAAATACAAGTCCACATCCATACGTTGCACAAAATCCACACATGTCCATCAACAACCCACTCTAACTCAATCCTAACACAATGACCTAACCTGACGACAATCCTATCCACGCAAGCACGACAGTAGCAACACATGCATAGCGTAACACATGCATAGCCTAGCAAATCCATGCTTAACACCACCAACGATTTGAACATTACTAAAACAAACACTGTTGATCATTCACACCAAAGCAAGTTTCATCAATCGAATCATTATCGATCTCTAATTTCCTATTTGATCCATCGACCGTAGCACGCCGTGAGAAGTCAGTTTGATAGCCATGGTTGTTTTCTACCGAAAGTCCGATTGCAATATGTAAGTACCCAGATCCAACCCCCTTATCATTAGATAGGTATTTAGCTTTTAATTTAGTTTTATTAATCTTTTAGTTTTTTTTTTGTTAACGTGATTAGGATAGTGACTAATATGGTTTTTATTATAGGTTTTGGCATTAATTTTTATTAGTCGGTTTTTTGGCATGTTAGCATTTTTTTTAATATATATATATATATAGTATTACATTTTTTTTTACATGATTAGTGTGATTTCATGGAATTGGTACTAATATGGGCATTTGCAAGGTTGGATGTTGATTGCTTTTTCTAATTGGTTATTTTTAGTATATTTGATTAGATGTTGCATTTTTAGGAAAATTTTCTAATTTTGGCATGTGTTGCATCTTTTAGTAAATTTTCATAAAAAGGGCATTCTTAAGGGTATTTTTTAGATTTTTTTTTATCACTTAATTAGATTCTCATAAAAATTAAAAATCTTTATTAGGCATCTTATCCATAGTTAAGCATCTTTTCTATGATTTAAGCATCTTATCCATAGTTTAGGCTTTTTTTCCATAATTTAACTTTTTGTCTATGATTTAGCAATCTTTTTCATAGTTAGGTATCTTTTATGTGATTTGGACATCTTTTCTATAGTTAGGTATCTTATCCATAATTTAGGTATTTTTTATATAATTTAGGCTTCTTTTCCATGATTAGGTATATTGTTAATTGTAATTGCATTTTTTTTCATAAAACGGCATGTTTTCCATAATAATTGCATATTAGCATAGTTTCATAAAATTTACATATTTTATTTATTTATTTCCCTCATTTAGGTGCATTAGGATTTTTTTTCTTAAAGTTTTGTCACGTAGTAGTTTTTCCAAAAAATAAAAAATCTTAACTTGGTGTCTTTTTAAAAATTAAGTCTTCAGTTTTTTTTTTTTAAATTGGGAATAAAAATAAGGTTTTTTTTATGATTTTTCTTAATAAAAAATAAATTAGTTAAAAAACTTAAACTTAGCTCAGTTTTCAAATTAAAAAGAATTAACTCACCAAAACTTTTCTAAGAAAAACTACATTCATTTGGGGTACGTAGGTATTTTTGGGACAATCGCATAAAATATAAAATATAAAAACTTTTTTTTTCCTTCTCCTTAGAAATTCGTAATAAAAAAATCCCAAAATAAAAATTCATTTTATCGATATTTTTGCAAGTTTGTATATATCTTAGTATTTTTAGAAAAAATTATAAAAATAAAGTCCGCTAATTAGTTTTTTTATTTTTAAATGGTGATTTAGTTTTAATAGATTAGCTCTCAAACTTAGTTTTTCTACTTATTTTTCTTAAAAATTATTTTTTTTAGAAAATACACGAATCAGTAGCTAAATTAGGGTTTTCCTACCCAAAAACTCTACTTTCATTTTTTTACTAGTTGAATTGGTTTGCGACTACAATTTTTTTTTTAAAAAAAGATTTTTTGAAGAAAAGTGTTTCTTTAATTTTTTATCGAATAATCTATATTAAGTGGGCTGGATTTAATATGGATTAAATTAAGGAAAATCGAAATAGAGCTGGACAAATATGGCGATTCTACTAGTGGGCTAAGCATGTAAAAATTAAAAATTAAAAATTAAAAATTTGATGGGCTTTTAGTTTTTCTTTTTTTCTTAATACTATAGTTGTACTAACTGGTTTTTAGGAATGTAGGCCTTAAGAAAAACCCAGCCTAATAGACCTATATTTGGAGATTTTAGGGGTTTATTTTAATAACCATTTACATGTTTAAATGTGATCGAACTTGGGCCACATAGGAACTTAAGATGAGCTACCATTATGTAACCCTTAGGTTATTGGGGTCTTTACCCCCGCCTGATAATAATAGGTGAGCCCATTTAGACTTCCATATAACTTACTAGCTTTTCTTCAGAAATCCTTGAAGCTATAGAGCTTGAGACCTGTAGACCTTATCCTCCTGCATAAATCTTTTTTGTAAAAAGAGGTAGTTATTTTTTAAATTATAAGAGAAGTCTTATCAATCCACAGTTGGTTCTATAAAATTTAAGGAGAAATTTAAAAATTGCTACCCTTATGTGTAAGTGTTCATGAGCTTCATTGTTTTTTAAAATTTTATTTTGAATCCACTTATATATAAAGGTACTTTTTGACCGCAGGTTATAATTATCCTATTCTTATAATTTATTAATGACCAACCCTATTGCATTGTATACGTGTATAGCATAATGTGCCAACGTTAAAAATACGTGAGTCTTGTATATGCTATATCTATTGTATATGCTATCTTTTGTAATATATATGAGCCTTGTAAATTTTGTTTTATTTAATGAGTAATGAGCACAAAATCATTAGTGTTTCCCTTACCAAAATGTGCCAATATTAAAAAAAAAAAAAACTTCTGTATTAACTTGTAAATTTTTTTTAGGCATATAATTATGGAAGTTAGTTATGGTAAAGATTATTATGAAACTATCTTTTTTTTTTAATACTTTCCAACAATTTAAAAAAAAAAAAGAAATTTCATAATGATATTTTATGATAAAAAAAGCAGTTTCATGATAATTATTTACTTAGTCAATTTCTATTACAATGCCCATATATATCGTATTATTAGAAAATAAAAAAATACAAAAATAATAATAATAATATATAAAAAAAGGATTAACCATTAGATTTCCATTGTAAATCATTTTTCATCTTAAGGTCATTAATCTTATAAGTGTCTAAGTTTTCATTTTTTGTGTTTAACTCTTAAGTTGTCACAATCCTGATAAAGCTTTTTATATGATTTGTCACCCTTATGTCACCTTTTAATAAGCTTTTTATTATAAAATAATTTCCACTTCTCTGTATCATCCTTGTAATATAATCATTATCCTATGTCTTTAATTATCAATCCCAATGGTTCCATTTTTTTTAACCTTCTATCTATATAATAAGTTTGGATTCGTTAATATCAAAATTAGGTTGTTTGTAACATAATATCAACATTGATTTTTTTTTTTCAAATAAAAGTTTCTAAAAAAAAAAAAAGAAAGAATGGTTTTTAAAACTAAGAATTTGATGTAGTGTTGTTAACAAGAGAGGATTCTTGCAGGCTTTGAAGTGGTTTGGCCCAACTTAAAGGCCATAATTACTTGTTTTCAAAACCAAGATGTCTGAAGCTCTTGAACAGAGATTAGCCACAACAGAAGGGGCTTTGAGCAAACATAAGAAACAAGTCGAGGCCATAGCTCATACCCAAACCCGAGGGCCTATTGATACACCATCTCAAGCCAATGAGGCTAAAGAATTGTAGGTTTATGAGCCTACTATCAATATGATACAAGGATTAGAAAAGTTGCCAAAAACATATTTGAATAGTTAAGTCCAAGAGGTATGTTACTGCCATGATCTGGAAAAAAGGGTTGCTGCCTTAAAAGAAGTTAGTAAAGTTAGAAGAAAGGCTCATGGTATATAAATAGAAATAGGTTATGTGCTCAAGCAGCTTGAAAATTTACATCCCAATATGGATAAGACATCACACTCAAAGCATAAAGATGAATCAACGAAAAAAAAAGTCAGGAGCGAATGTGCTAATTGGGAAAGCCTAAAATTAAGACAAGCCCATCTACAACAGGAGAAGGCGACTTACACAGCTTAAGATTCCAATGGCTTAAGTGTTTGAACACAGAATAAGAATCCCCGTCTTGGACATAGCTTCGAGCTAGTATTCTTCATGTGAGTCCTTAGAGTTCTCTAGCTTGGCTTCGTGTGACCGGCTCAGGGGTTAATTCTTATCATTTACCTAAGGGTCGAAAAGATTTGCCCTCAAATTTGGAGTGACCTTTGCACCTTCTTCTAAGGCGCCTATAAGGTCTTTTGCTAGTTGGTGAGAAATCAAATCAGATATATTGAAAGTGGGGGAGACACCATAGTTGTCAAGTAACTCGATCTGGTAGGCATTGCCGTTGACTTTCTTCAGGACTTTGAATGGACCATTAGCTCAAGGAGATAGTTTACTTTGTCTTAAGTGCAAGAATCATTCTTGACTAAGGTGAACCAAGACGAAGTCTCTTGGCTAGAAAGTGATAGTTTGGTAGCTTCGGTTACCAATCTCATGTTGTTTCTTATTGAACTTGGCGATTGTCTTAGTTAGAGACTGGTGTAGTTCATGTAATTATTGAACTCAGTCAACTCCAGATCAACTCTCTTCAGTAGCTATTGGGCCACTAAGCATATCTAAGGGAAATAGAAGGGTTTAGGCCATAGACGACCTTGAATGAGGTCTTCTCAGTGGTGCTATGGATAGTCTAGTTGTATGCAAACTCCACAATTGGTAGACATAGATCCTAATCCCTTAAGTTCTTTCCCACGATAGCTTTGGGTAGATTGCTTAACGTCCTGTTTACCATTTCAGTCTGGTCATTAGTTTGAGGGTGGCTACTGGAGTTAAATACCAATTTAGTTCTAAGTTTCTTCTAGGGAGTCTTCCAAAAATAGCTTAAAAATTTTGTGTCTCAATTCGAGACAATAGTTTTCGGTACCTTATGTAGTCGGACAACCTCTTGTAAAAACAAATTAGCAATATATAAAGTATTGTTAGTCTAATGGTATGGAATGAAGTGCTTGCTGAAGCGGTCTATTATAACAAAGATAGAATCTTTCCCTCTAGATGTTTAGGGCAACCCTAGGACAAAGTCTATGCAGAGATCGACCTAAGGTAAGGTTGGCGTCGGCAGAGACATGTATTCTCCATGGGGTTCTCTCTTTCCCTTAGTATGTTTACACACTTTACAACTACCAACTTCCTTATAGATATCCTTGGCCAAACCTAGTCAGTAAAAGTTCTCCTTCAATAGATTGGCTGTCTTGGTCTCCCTAAAGTGGCCTGATAATCTACCGTTATGAGCTTCCATGATCAATAGCTTACACATGGAACAATTTGGTATGTACAGCCTTCTGTCCTTGAACAGATAGCCGTCCTTAAGATAATATCCATTGATAGCAATTCCATCTCTACACTATTCTATGATAGGGTTAAAATGAGGATCACGAGCGTACTTCTTAGTAATAAGTGAGAATCCCAATTATTTTGTCTACAAAGTGGTCAGCAAGATTTGCCGACATGATAGAGCATCAACAACCACGTTTGCATTTCCTTTCTTGTATTGAATGACGTATGAGAACCCTTCCATAAACTCCAACCACCTTGCTTGCCTTTTCAAAAGCTTGTTTTAACTCCTTAGATGCTTCAAAAACTCATGGTCTGTATAAATAACAAACTCTTGTGTTAGCAAATAGTTTTGCTAAACAATAAAGGATCAGTAAAGATAGTACAACTCTTTCTCATTCACAAAATAGTTCAGGGCAAGACTACTAAGCTTCTCGTTATGGTAAGTAATGGGTTGTTGATCATGCATTAGGACAGTACCGATTCCCACTCCTAATGCATCACATTCCAATTCAAAGGGATTGTCAAAATTTGGCAATGAAAGGATAGGTGCCGAGGTAAGCTTCTCCTCGATCGCCCTAAAGCTTTGCTCAGCTTGATCATTCCACTTAAATTCTTCATTCTTTTTTGTTAGCTCGGTTAAGGGGGCGACTATGGTACTGAAGTTTTTGATAAATCTCCTATAAAAAGAAGCTAGGCCATGAAAGCTTTAGAGCTTAGCGACACTTTTCGGTATTGGCCATTTTAGAACAGCTCGGATTTTTTCTTCATTTACTCGGATTGCTTCCCCTGACACAACAAACCCTAGAAAAATCATTTCATTTTGCCAGAATGTACACTTCCTCAAATTCTCATATAACTTCTCAGTTCGCAGAATGTCAAATATTACTCGGAGATGTTGAGCATGGTTATTCAAGTCGACACTGTATACTAATATATCATCAAAGTACATAACTATACATCTTCTGATTAGGGAGCACATCACATGGTTCATTAACCTCATGAACGTGCTTAGTGCATTAGTAAATTCGAACAACATAATCAACCATTCGTAGAGACTATGCCTGGTCTTGAAGGCAGTCTTCTACTCATTACTTGGTCTCACATGAATTTGATGGTAATCACTTCGTAGATTAACCTTCGAAAATATCTTGGCACCATGAAACTCATCTAAAATGTCATCAAGCCTCGGTATCGGGTATCTATACTTAACAGTAATTTGGTTGATTGCTCAATTGTCGATGCACATGCATTATGAACCATCTTTCTTCGGAATGAGTAGAGCCGATACTATGCAAGGGCTCGTGCTCTCCCTCACATATCCTTACCCCCACAAGTTCATCAACTTGTCTCTTTAGTTCGGTAGCCTGCTCAGAGTTCATTCTGTGTGTAGGTCGGTTCAACAGGGTAGCACCTAGCTATAGATCAATGCAGTGCACTATACCTCAAACTGGGGGGTGGTTCCTTGGGCAGTTCTTTAGGAAACAAATTAAAAAACTCATTTAATAGGCTTTTGATCTCATCTAAAACATTCTCTAAAGCTTTCGCCTCCAACATCCTTCTAACCACTATAAACATAAGTTCTTCAGCCTTTTCAACAACTCAAAGCTCTCTTCAACTCATCACTAAAGCTTTCTTCTTATGAGCCTAGGTGAACTAGTTATGGGTTTCATTTACTTGGGATAGGGTCATGGGTTGCAACACAATCTTCCTTCCATCCTTAACAAAAGGCATAGGTGTTCTTATACCTATCGTAATTAACACGTTAGTCGAACAACCAAGGTCGTCCAAGCAATAGATGTGAAGCTCTCATGGGGATGACATCACAAACTATTTCGTCGCTATACACATTCCCAATATTGAACGGCACGGTCACTTGTTCAATTACGTGCAAATCACCCTTATCATAAAGTCAGTGTAGTTGGTAAGGTTAGGGATGCTTTGAGGTCGGCAGTCCCAACCTCTACACAAAGAATTATGCAACGACATTAGTATAACTTCTCCTATCCACAATGATCATGTATAATTGGCATTTAATGGTACACTTGGTATAGAGCAAATTCTCCCTCTGGTCCTCCTCAAAGTTCAGCAAGAAACTTAGTACTCATCTCAGGACTAGGGTTATCGCTTCTCCTTGGTCAACATAGATACAGGTCTCCTCTCCTTCTTTGGTTTTAGGTTTTCCAACATCCTCTTCTTTCTCGGATTCGCTTTCATTGGTGCTGTCCACTACATATCCTTGGAGTACTATAACGCATCAGTTCGAATACTTAATAGCCATATGTCTAAAGCCTAAACATTTAAAGCATTTCACCTTACTGGTTTTCCATTCGGAAGCCCGCCCTTTCTCATATGTCCTTCCATTCGACCTAACCTTGGCTCGGCCTGGAAGACCGACTCGACCCTACTGGCTTGCCCAGCTATCATCAGATCAATCATTCCTATCTTTGACCCTATATGGCCTCCTTGGCTTAACTTAAACAAGTCGGCGCGATATTGGGGCTTGCGAGAATGTCGGCTTAGGTCGACTTGAAACACTTCTCCTTTATCTTTCGACCATTTACGTTATCTTTATTGCCTCTTCCAAGTTGTAAAACTTCTATACTTCTACGATGTTGCAAATCTCGTACTAGAGCCTAGAAATGAACCTTAACACTATACAGGCCTTTGGTTCTTTGACGTTAGCTCGGATCATAAGCATCTGAAACTCCCTTACATAGTCATCAAGAGATCGACTTTCTTGGTGAAGCTCCTACAACTTTGCAAACGTATCTTGTAGGTATGTCTCGAGTATAAATCTTTTTCTTAACAACCTTTTCATTTCATCCCAAGTTCTAACACCTCATCTTCCATCCCTTGCTCTGGTTACATTTAAATTCTTCCACCATATAATGGTATACCCTGTAAACTCCAGTGTAACGAGTTGAACTTTGACAACATTTATATACCCATAACATTCAAATACCTTTTCCACATTCTCTTCCCACTGTAAGTATTCGTCTACATCTCCACTTCCACTAAAAGGTAGAATTTGAACCTTGACTTTGTCTAGCCCTCAAGGAGTTCAACATCCTTATCCCTGTGTTAGGTAATAGTAGGTTTCTTCTTCTTCCTCCCTAAACTCTTCAACATCCAACTCCTCATCGTCTTCCTCAATCTCCTCTAACTTCAGCCTTCATCTAACGGCTCAATCTGTTACTCCTCCAATTTGCTAGGATCAAACTAGGTGATTGGTTTGGTTACCTTAGCCATAGTGTCTCTTAGGGGCATTTTCTTATGGGTTACGGTGTTGTACATCTTGAGGTTATTGTCTGTTAACTTGTATTGCTATAACTAGACTCTCAACAAGGTTTATGAGTTTGTTAAGTTTGTCATCAACTGACCTTGGGATATTACTACCATTATGACCATGACCAGGTTGAGCATAACTACTTTGGTCACCAATAACACCCTGAACACTCGAATCTGACATCATACGATACTTTTCAATTGAATTGACAACTCATTAACAACTTTAATACCTGATAATCACTTAAACAGAATAGAAACAAGCTTATTTTGTTTTCATAATGAAAAATAGAGTAATAATGAAACTACACTTACACTTAAATACACTGTAGTAGCTACAAAGGGAATATGGCAACCACTAACAGCAAAGTGAACTAAAACTTCACTGCAACTTCACACACTCCCTCGTAGAATCGTGCTCTAATACTAGCAAGGCTGATGCGTCTCCGGGGCTGGATACATAGAGAAACACCAAAATGAAGCGAATCAAATGAGAATAAAGAAAAAAGGTTAGCAATGTTAGGGCAGCTATAGAATGTATATGACACACCATTTGATTCTACTTAGCCTACAATTCACCGAACATGACTCACTGGTCTAAACTAAAAAGTCACTCATTACTACTCCTTATTAAAGAGAACAGATAAGAGTTGAAGGATAATGAAAACACCAAGGTTGTTGAAAGGAATCATGAATATTTTTTGTATTGATTAGTTTGTTGTTTGCGTATAAGTAAGTGAGGGTTTATATACCTATCCACTAGGGCTACTTTACAAGTATGAAAAGACAAAAAGGTATTTTTACAATTAGATTACATAGAATATATTAAAAGGGGTAAAAGAGATAAAGAATATTCAATATGAAAAAGAAAAAAATTATTCCAGAATGTTGCGTTAGAAGACACGTATCGTTGGGTGGCTAGATGGGAGAAATATGATACAAGGTAAGTGGGAACATAATAACATTTGTAGTAGGGAGTCGACCTGATCTGGATCAAGTCGGGGGTCAATCAATCCCGTAGATAAGTCGACTATATTGGCATCAGATGTTTGTGGTTAGTCCGGCAGCTCAGCTCGAATAGTCTTGGGTTGTCTTATGGAATAAGGCATCATTGTTAGGTAAAAGCAAATTTGATACATGTGAAGATCTAATAACTAGGTTGGCAGGAGATCAGTTTAGAATAGGAATCCCCATCTTAGATATGGTTTCGAACTAGTATTCTTCGTGTAAGTCCTTAAAGTCCTTTAGCTCGGCTTCGTGTGACCAGTCCAGGGGGTTATTTCCTATCAATGACAGTCCTCCTCTAGGTTTACTGCAAATGATACCCTTTAGATGTTTGAAGGGAAGAATAGACCTATCATAACTCTCTCTATAGGTAGCTTGCACATCCATTCCATTGTATGCAAGATTATGTCTCCTATCAGGTCCTCTTAGAATAGGAGCATCTTCACAAACAGCGGCTTCTCCATCGTTGTGATTATCAATCTCTTGCCTTACCTGTAATGCTATACCTCTTAAGACAAGAGTCTAAAGATGATCTTGGGAATCCTTCGCTTTTTCCAACTTACTTCCATCATGATGATGGCTCGAACTTCTACTACTGCTTGTTCCGAAAATAAATTTATTTGAATCTACTACAACCGTATGTTTGCATTCATCATTGGTTTGTGCGAACTGTTGTAAAGGACTTGTAGATGGATGTCTACCTCTAACATTGGTGCTATTTTGCTGAGTCAATCACTTAATCTTAAGAAGGCTCTTTTTTTTTTTTTGGGAAAGACGAACAAGGAGGAGGCATAGGGAAATTTTCTTTGTTTTGGGAGTCAAAACCCTTGTTTTGAGTAGAACTTGGATTTTTAAAGGCAATTGGAGCATTATGTCTAGTCAAGGAACCAAGTGGGTACATCTTATCAAAAGAAAGGACACTATTCATACTCACATTCATATCAGAGTTACTATCCTTTCCCATTTCTCACATCATGGTGTCTTTTCTATTGCTAAATTTAATATCTTAGGATGCGATGGTTTGTGATGTCTTTTGCTTCTTTTGGGAACTGTACCTCTTATTTAAGGCCTTAATCTATTCCCCATAAGGAGAAATTGAAGTCTCAGATCGATCATTTCCACTTCCAGTCTCACAAGTACTCACTGTCTTCTCCTAAGTGCACACTAGATTCTTTTCCTTTACAGAATTAGTCTCCTATGGATGACTTGGTTCTTTTACCTCATTGTTGGCCATATCTTGAGGAGATACACTGTCTTCTAAGTTTCTTCCAATGGTTTATTTGAACATCTAGCATTATATGGTTAATTCATCCACAAAATTCGTAGAGATTCAGGAGACCCTCATATTGGATCTTATATGGTCTTTTATCAATATAAATAGTATGCTTCAAAGGAGAATCTATGTTCACCTGAATGCAAATTCAAGCGAATCTCCTTCATTCTAGTCTTACTATATAAGAATCAAACCTAAAGACAAGACCAATTTTTTCCCCAATCCGACAAATTGCTAGATGGAAAAAATTTCTATAGGTAACCCAAATATTTGAATCTAAACTGCTATAGTTGAGAAATCTGCAATCTTAAGGTGGAAGTCTAATTCCCTTTTTTAAAGTAAAGTAATGACTGTTAATGCACTAGGATCCATTCCTAATAATCCATTGAAAATTTGACTTATTGTCTACTGAGATTATGTAAAATCCTGGCCAACATAAATTAGTTTAAAATCATTCAAGCCTTTACACAATCTATTAAGTACATCTCATAGAATCTTATACCTTAGATTCAGTCCCATCACTTTTGGTACAAAAGTATTTTGCCATGGGGCGTATAAAATATTTTTCTCTGTTCTCATAAAATTTACATAACAATGCCCTAATTTTGCCTTCTCATTGAATTCAGTTTCTTCTTCCTTCGACGTGTCTTCCTCATTATGGTCCATTGAGGGTACATTTGTTGAACTATTAAGGCATAGTTTCACTTATGCCTTTCGTATATTAATGAGAACCGTGTCTTTGAACAAGAGTTTAGAAACCCTTTCACCTTGGTCAGATCAGGAATCTAAAACCATCTCAGATACATTGCTTTCTTCATTGATATTTAGTCGTTTCTTACTCCAGTGAAGCAAGTCGCCAGCATTGTCTTTCAAGGGAGCCTTACTTCCAGTGGTTTCGTAAGGGAAAACCATCATGTTTTTTTTTTTATTATTTTTTTTTATTTTTGGGGATCTACTAATCGTAAACTGAGTTAAATTATTATTAACTTCTTAATTTATAAATTTTAAAGATCCACTTTCTAACCTAATCTTTTAACCTAAAAATTAATAGTTCCAACCCAATAAGTTGCAAGAAAAACTTACTACCTTGTTTATGCTGAATTGCAACCCACTTACCTCAAACTTTTAGTGCGAGTGCATATATACCAAACTAAACATACTTTAAATGTATATTTATTTTTTTATTTTGTTAATAATAATACATTAAATGTTGTTAATGGAAAAAATAATTCCTTATTCTTGTAGAAATCGTCTAAATTTATATTAATATTCAATATTCAATTTTATTTTTTTTTAAAACGTCGCATTTAACACCTAAACTTGACCTATTTTTTTCAATTAACTATCTGAAGTTTTAAAATATTAATTTTATCACCCATTCTGGCTTTTCATTGATATTTGTACTACTTTAGCTAACTATGTTAATCAACATTAGTATATGTGGATTTCTAACCAATTATAGCATACCATGTATCCTATATCATTATATAAACATGCCACCTTATGTCTGTCCTTAAAAATTAAAAAAATAAAATAAAAAAGAAACCCATTACAACGATGGAATCAAATGGTGAAAAATAATATTGCATTACTTATGGAACCCAAAAATAAACTAAAATCAAATTGGTTGATACCCAGCATTAGAGGAATTCAAATTGGCCTTCTTGTGTTTGAATTGATAAAAAAACAAAGGGAACCCATTCTCTCAAAACTTTTATAAAGATATCAAATTAAGAATGGAGCATTCCTCATGTTCATTTAGGATTGTGCAATGTCGCAGACGATGGCGATAAAGTCGGAGTAATCGACGGAAACATCTTGCCACTGTAGTTGGTTTGGACGGCTTAACGTTGATGGATGGCCTGTTCACTGGCTAAGGAGGGGAAGATTTTGTAACATCTCCTATCTCCAATTTCTCTCTCTCTCTCTCTCTTTCTTTCTTCTCTTTAATCTTGGTTTTATGTCACTCTTTTACAGGAAAATAGTGACAGTGTTTGCTAGGTAGATAAAGGTTGGTGAGAGTGAAAGAGAAGGGGTGGTGTTGAAGAGAGAGTGACAGATCCATTTCCGTGGCCGATAAATCTAAAGAAGATAAGTTCCTATTTTGTTTAATTTATTGAATTTCAATTATTACCTCTTGATAACTACTTAGGTTTATGTAGTATTTTATTTGTCTCCTTTCTTAATTTTTGAGAAAAATATAAGTTGGTATCTGTGTCATTTTAAAGTTAAATTAATGATATTTGCTATGTTGTATGCACTAATTGGCCGAAAGTTCCACGTATACTAATGATACCCGACAGAGTTAGGCAAAATACTATATGACCTTAAAAAGTTGAATTGCATAGTAAATTAACATATTAAAACTTTAAGTAGTTACTTAAAAATATGAGTAAAGGTATTGAATTTGTCATTTTTCCTCTTTTTTTTTTTTCAAAATCTTTTTTCAAACATTAAATGTTTTTCTTTAGAAAAATTTTGTTGGGACCCACCGTTGGCTAGATGGGTGCAGGGTTCTTAGAATCCACGGTCGATTTGAGACCTACAAAATGGAGTTCGGGTCCTAACCATACCGACGTCTACTAAGACAGAATGTAGCCGCCTTACAAGAAGTGATATTAAATAAGAAATATATTTTTGGAAAAATGTAAATAATTTTTTAAATTTTAATTTAGGTATGAATTAACCTTCTAAATTTTTAAACTTTAATAAATTAGTAAATAAATCCATAAGTTGAGAATAACTTTTTTAAATCTTGATTTTAGTACACAAACATTCCTAAACTAATTAAAATATGTTTTAAAACCCTTTAAATTTAAATCATAGTGTAACTTTTTTTAATTAAAAAGGAAAATATCATTTATATTGCCAATTTATCAAAATTTAAAAGATCAAAAGCCATACTTTAAAAATTCAAAGGGTCAATCAATATCTAAGTTAAAGTTTAAATGGATTATTTGTAATTTTCCTTATATTTTATTCTCAACTTTATTACTATTTTAGTTAATTCTCAAATTTTTATAAATTCCATGCATGTTCCTACATTTTAACATGTTTCAGTCTTGATAAAAAAAAAGTGAGTAAATCGCTCTTCCTTCACACTTTATTTGGACATTTACTTCAAAATTGGAGGATTTAAATAGAAAAACAATAAAAGATTAGATAACCAATTTTATATTTTTCAAGGCACATAGCATGTTGTTGCGGATAATATATGCTACATTAGTGGAAGATAGATATTGCAAAAAAAAAAATCCAATGGAAGATTGGATTTTTCTTGCAAGAATCACAGGATGAGAGGATCATACCTCTTGGAGTGTTTGCATTACATTTTTGACCTTCACATTTTCTACTCGCATTCCAAATAGTGAGTTGACTTTCTCTTCCTAACTACCCAGATTATTCCCCAACTCCTCTTGGTTTTGTCAAAAGCTCCCTTATGTTTGGAAGGCTTAACTACAAACTTGGTTTTAGCTTGCTATTTTACTATCAGAATAACCGTATTAACTCCTTATCAGTTTACTTATAATAAACAAAATCCGTTTTCATAGAATTTTCAACCCGCAAATAACTACTTGTTGTTGTCATTCACTTTATTATAGGCTTAAGTTGAACGACCCCATTTGCGTTCAAACCGATGGACGTGACACGATTACAAAAGTAAATGTAAATGAAAGTTTCAAAAGTAATTATGTGCTTTTTGTTGTCCATAATTAAATTAGGATCCCTTGTAGTCGAGTAGTAAAACATAAATTACTCGAATATTATTTTTGCGTTTTGTGAATTGAGATTTAAAATACTTTTACCATCGGATATTGCATAGTGAAATAATAATTGGCTTGTGGATTACTTATAGGATATTGCTCACAATCAAGCAATTTGATTAATTTGCTACAATCCAAGGATTGCTAGGAGAAATGATTGAGGAAAAACTACATGATAAGGTTTATGGGTGTAGTTATGTCTTTCAATTGAAAAGATAGGCCCAATATAGCTTAAACACAATAACGGGGAAAAAAAGTCTTAAAGATTTTATTGGAAACATGGAGAATTAAGTCCAGAAAAACAATTGGCATTCGGATGGCACAAGTTGGTCGTTTAGATGGCGGGCTAATGTCTAGCAATGTATCTTTTATGTCAAATAGCTTCAGCAACCAACTCCATCTTCGCTATCAAAGGCCCTAATCCTCAACTTACCAACTCATAACAACCTAAAGTCCTAGATTGTGCCGTACACAAGCCTTTATAAAAATCGAAATAAGTAGAATTGACATCATTAAGAAGTTCATAAATTAAGTTAGATATACCTCTAGTTTTAATATAGAAATTCTATTTTTTCAAATCCTGGAAAGCGTCAATAATTCAAATATAAGAGGAAAAAAAGTTAAAAAAACATAAATAAAACGTTGAGATTAAATATGTGGTTTTCTCTTTATATTATAAAGTTTGATCCTTTGTGGCTGCATAAATGATACCAATGAACCTCAATGAAGATGATAAATGTCGCCTCCATCACCGAGTGAATCATGACAATAATCAAACAAATTCGATCACCACATCCACTAAGTAGTTTTATAACAACAAACACATGCGGATATAAGAGATCGATCGTTGTATAAATAGAAAATACAAAATGGAAAAAGGCATCAAGAGTTTACACAACATGATTCCTTTCTTTCCCTTCTACTTCTTGGAGCCACGCTTTGCTCAGATCAATTGTTGTATAAATAGAAAGTACAAAATGGAAAAAAGCATCGAGAGTTTACACAATATGATTCCTTTCTTTCCCCTCTACTTCTTGGAGCCATGCTTTGCTCGAAACAGTATACCTCGCAAAAGGAAACAAAATCAAGATTAGTACCATTCTTATCAGTTAAAAAGAATCCGATTAGAGAGAAACACTTAAACACAAGAGTAGAGAGTAAGAGCGTTTAGGGTTTTTGAAGAACTCATGGCACCTAATTCAAGAAATAATTTAGAAGAACAACTGGCTGAACTTCAACAGAATCTTTCGCAACAAATGGAAAAAAGAACTCATCATGCATGATATATATGTATGTGTGTGTGTGTGTTTATTGCAAAATTAGAATTACCAATTATCAATGTAAAAGGTAAATTAATGCAATAAATTGGTTGAATTAAAAACACAACGCATTATATTATCTAATTTCTGATGAAGGACTCTTTGCGATTCTTGATTGAGCTACAAATCGCAGCGGTGGGTTTACCAACTAATTTCATAAACCTAGTCCTACATGGATTTGCATATGAATCACAAAGCAAGCAATGTAATATTTTTTTTTTTTCCAACAACTTTTTTATTGATAACCTAGCCAAATACAATTCATAATAACACATATATTAAGACTTTCACCAATAATAGAAACATAAAATCAAGCATTGAAAGCTATAAAAAGTCTTCATATTTCTTTAGTACACAACAAACACAAGGATAACCATCCACCCAACCTCTATACGCTAAAAATTCTCGCCACCACTCCTATACATCAAGTACCCAACACTCAACCCACAAACCACACTCACAAAAACCCCACCATTGAAAGACATAACACCCAACATCAACACATACCCAATTCCTGAATTCACCCCAAACAGAACCCCACCACACACTTGACCCCAAGTCATCGTTCCACAACCAACTTTTGCCCTCAAAAACGGCGTCGTCGTCTCCGTCGGCTTTCCACAACTCATCAGCTTTGGTGGCGCGGCCACCGTTGACAGCTTCAGCTTCAGGCGCCTAGCCTCCAGGAGCTGGTGAAAAGTTGAGACCATAAAGCATGCGAGCAAAGTAATGGTGTAGCTTGTCAATGTCGTTGTGTGCCATGAGTTGAAAAGGAGTGTCACCTCCTTGCTCCAGTAAAAAGTCATGTGCATCATATTTGACGTTCTTGACTCTAGAGGGATGATCTTGAACTGGGTTTTGGACAGGCAATGATGAAGGGATGAATTCTAAGAAGAGTATATCACGTGCATGTACATAAAGGTTCTCATGTTCTTGGTAATTTTATTGGAGAAAAAAAAACGTGTGCATTGTCTTGTTTGATTTCGTTGTACTATGTTTGTTAAGGGAGTACACTTTAAAGTACTTTTGGATATTTGCTTGTAAATTGGGTAGTTATTGGGTACTTCTTTTACAAGGCAAAAATGAAAAGAATTTTTTTAAGATTTATTTTTATTTTTTATAGAATCAGTATTATTATCTACCTCACTCTTAATTAATACTTTTTTTTAATTTAAATTATTAAACAAACTGTAAATTCAACCATTAAAATTTAAAAATATGGAAACGAATGATAAAATAAAAAGTGGGACCAATCTTACAAAAATGGTAGATGAAACTGTAAAACTATCCTAGAATTGTGATTATGTAACCTTGTGTAAATAAATCAAACTTCATGTGAGTTATTTGAATTTAATTTGATATTTATTTTAATTCTATGTAATAGTAGTTAAAAGTGAACTTATTGAACCGAGTTCAAGGTTTAAATTTATGTGGTTTTACAAATTTGTAAACTTGATTGAACTTAAGGTAAGTTTTAATATATATATATATTTATAGACTTTTGTCAAATTCCTATATCTTGATCTTTATTATAAATTCAACTAAAAGTTATATAATTTTTATAATAATTGAGTCTAAACTAGTTTATTTGGGCTGAATTTGAATTTGTTTAATAACACTTGTAGCCAAGTTCAACTTAAATTTAAACTGCAAATTCAAGTTCTAAATTTTTTAATCTGAGTTTGAGTTTAAAGATAGTATTATTTGACTCAATTTGATTTGATTATGACCTTATTTATCTTAATCAATAAGTTCCCAACTTAAAATGTTATAGCATTTAAATTAAAATCTCATGAATAGTAGGATGGGGCAAGATAACTCCCTTTTATGAATACACTAGGTGAATGTGATTCCCACTTTAAGTTCCAATGGCGTGGTTGGTTTGCATGGTCGTCGTTTATGTTGGTGGGAGTTAAAGAACTACGAGGATTGATCGGTTGGGAGGGTCCATGAACTGACTGGATCTTCGGTTGCCATGGATTCACGTACTGATTTTTAATCTTATTAATTTAATTTGACAAGATATCTTTATATGATTTTTAGAAATAATATGTTAAAGGAATAATACACTCTTAAAATATATTTCAAGATTATGTTTGTCGAGACGTTTCATCTGTTTTATACAACTCTTTTTCTATATATTTAATGCTTTCTTACAGATAGTGTGATTATGTGAATTTTTGGACACTTTCCTTGGGCCTTTTGCACATTAAATCATCAATAAACTCGTTTAATTTTAAATCTTTACAATTAAAAATAAACATTTCACCCCATAATTTATTTATCAAACTGTGACAATCCGTTCAGACTAATATAATCTATTTTGAACACTAGTTTCTTAAACGGGATAAATCAAATTCGATTCTTTCCTCTTCTAAAATTATACATATAACAGTTAATATATATATATATATATAGTCTACATTCCGACTATTTATGGCAATTCCATGATTTTATACAAAGTTAATTACCCCATCTATTTGAAAAGACAGCTGTGAATATCAGTGAAAGGAGAAGCTGACATACCTTTGCTAGATGAATGCAGTACATATGCACTACGATCAACCAACCACATTCAAATTGTACTACAGAAACACAACCAACAGTGACCTCTCCATTCTTTTTACACGCCTGTGCCCATTCTCTTCAACTCATAAGAACACTTTTTTTCCCTCCCATTCGAGTACATATTTCCATTAATCACATTATGTATAAGATAATATGTAACTTGTATTTACCTTCATTATTATTTTTTATTTGCTAATACATACAACATTGGAATTGAATGAGATACAACTCAATATATAATTTAGAATTCAAGACTATCAAGAGTTTACACCTAATCATAACATAACATGCAATAACTAATAATTATGAAAAACCTATCCTAGCATGGAAGTAGGTGTGCCTCTCTCTCTCTCTAAGTTTTAGAGAGAGAAAATCCTCTCTTTTTGTGAGAGATTCTCCACTAGAGCGGTGGATTTCTATCGATTAGATAATTAGCTATATAGTAATTATGTTATGATCTCACTATTTTCACATGACTTCGGTATTTTTTTTCTTTATACTTTATTATCAAAAATCGCAAAATCAAATTATGTCCAGACAAATACTACATTGTATAAGACATAGTTCATCATTTTAGCTATAATTATATATCATTATAGAATAATTGGTTCTCTTTTTTTTTATAAATTTTTCTTTTCTTTGTTCAATCTCCTTTACTTAGTTGTTATATATTTGCTTTCTCTTCTTTACTTTTTTCTCTTTTGATATTTGTTGTTGCCTTTCAATTCCTATACTTGCAATCAATAGAACAATTAGGTAGGATACATCTTTATTCTTACTCCCTTTTTTTTTTTTTTTTTGGTTTCAACTCCTCTCTGATGGATTTCCTTAATAAAAGAAAAAAATTAATATCTTTTTAACACTTTGGTAGCAACTCTAATGACCATTTGGTTCTTAAAATTGACCCCAGTGTGTAATCTGATGGTGGATGCATCTTGATTGGGAAGGTACTTGTAAATAAGATAATTCATAAACTATTTGTGATGAACATTTTGTGAAATGCTTAGGAGGGCTTTGGTGAGGTTATCTTCAATTCAATTGATTCTTGACCTAGTTACCTATTCCCGAGTTAAAGGACTAATGAGTCTAACCAGGCAAATTCTGATCCAACAACCTATCGAGTAAGAGGCTACCCTACTGTAGGCATCCAAGTTACACTAACTAGCCAATTGACCTAAACAACTTAGCCCTTCCAATAAACACCTTGCTAACCTATTTTCAAGCCAATAGTGCTATTTTTTTTAACTTGTTTGAAGATCCCCAGTTTGCCCCAAGTTCGATACAGCTTTGTCTTCTAGTGCCATAAGAGGTTTGCAATCATTGTTTGACACATGTTCTGACACATTTTGACGTACAGCTTTTCGGAAAAATATTCATTTATGTCTTTTCCCAATTTTACCTATTTTAACATCTCTTATGAATGTTTATTTTGCATTTCTTATAGAATATCCCCTTTCGGTTATTTCCAACGTCAAAGTAATCTTCATGAACTTCCTAAAAATACTTATTTTCTGTAATTTCAAATTAGTTATTGTATATTCCTTATATAAAGTTATTCTAAGCTCTGCTCCAAGTTCATATTACTCCTATCAATCCTTGAGTAAAGACTATGATGAGTTACCTAAACATATTATCTTAGTATTAGAGCAAATGTTTTAAAAAAAGTAGGTTAGTAGTTGTTGTTGTTATGTAGCAGTTGGGTTACTGTTTTCGTGTCCATGTTGTTGTTGTGTTGATTATGTTGAGTTCAAGCAAGTAGCAGTAGTTAGTTCATGATTTAAGGCCATTACTAGTTACATTGGTGTTAGTGTTTGTGTATTTGTGGTATTAAGCTATTGGCTTGAGTAGTAAGATTGCTTGAAGGGAGTATTATTGTAGTTGTGGTAATAATAGGAATCAACTCCACAAACCTATTACTAGAAACTGAGTTAGGGGATTGCAAGGACTTGCTTAACCAATACTAGCTCGAGGAGTCTTCAATGACGAGGATTCCGACATTAACTAAGGTATGTTACAATTCATCCGACCTAAGTGTTGAGCTATGGTCATAATAGGAATAGTTCCTAAGATGACTAACACCACAAGTTTTCCCAAGCCAAGCAGACAGGCCATTTGATCAACCGATACCTTAGAACAGTACCCTGTGTCCGAGCTCTAATCTAACCTAAATTAGATCGGCCAATTCATCCATTCCTTTCTTAACTTCCACCCAATTTATATCATCAGTTGCCAAGCTACTTAAGATCTTACACTCATAAGATCAAGTGAACACACACAATTTCAGGCTCGCCAACCATAATTTGATACATGTCCTTTGACACAACTTTTCAAAAGGATTCTCCTATTTGTGTACTTATATTATTTTGTCATTTTTACTCTTTTTACATGTTTTAGGAATTTTATTATTCAACTGCCATTTTTTGTCTTTTCCTCTTTGTATGTAACCTTACAGAGGCTATATAAAAGCCTCATTTTCTTATAGTGTAGCAATCAACTTCCTTCATTATTGAATACAGAAATTTTCCTTTCAAAGTTACCCTCATGTTCTCTATCTTACACAGCTCTTATCTAACTCCTTCAGAAAGAGTCAGTGGTGAGCGACCCTAATTTCTATATTCATGTGTAATATCGAGTGTGGAGTTTGGTCATATGAGCTTGTGGTGTGTTATAACCATAAGCTTCTCATGGATTTGCTGGTTTCTTTTATTTCATTTCCTTCCATTGTGGTGCTATCTTCGTACATATAACTCGAAAATGCATTAGGTAAGTTATTATCATTGGGGGTATACGAAAAGTGTCATTATTATTGTACTGCTGTTATGAAGTGTTTTTGAAGTTAGTGTTTGAAAAAATGGTAAATCTAAGCATGCACTTTGGAGTCAGAGATGTTCAGAGTGATGCTTCTAATTGTGGAAGGTAAGGCCACCAGATGTTGAGAACTATTAATGAGCAAATCTACAAACTAGCCACTATCGTCATTAATCTTGCTGTCACTATCTAAAGGTAGGTAGAAAACCAAACTCTCAATGTTATCCATTTTACCTATTGTTAAAAAAAAAAATTAAAACAAATAAAGAAAAAAATGATAACATAAAGTATAACTAAAAAAATATTGAAAACAATTTATAACAAAAAAATGGGAGCTTTTTCTCTTTTTTGTAAATTTTATGTAACTTTCGCCAATCATGGCAAGCATTTTGTTATTTTTTAAGGATAAAACAGTTATTTAGGATCTTAATAGAACTTTTTGAAGCACCAACGGCTCATTTAGTATGCTGAATGAAGTAAGATCATAATGAAATTACAATTCGTGTGGAATGGTGAGCTATAATAGGGTCATAACATATATTACCTTGTTTGGTTGGATATCATTGAAATAGTATTACTTTGTTTAACCTACATGTATGCAACTTGGAATAGTTATGAAAGGAAATAATAGCCCTTATCATCTTAAACCAAAACCCAATTCGCTCCCCCGTTTACATCAGATCAAGCAAGAAGCTAAGCCCCAAACTAAGAACCCCCAAACTAAACTCGTAATTTCAAATTAGGAGAATAATCTTCATATTAGCCTTTGATGCCTTCACGAGTTGTCATGTTTTTTAATTTTCTACAAAGCTGATTACCATTGTGATCAGATTATTAGTAATTTGTAGCTATTAAAAACTGAGAAATTGGAATTTGATGAATAATGAATCCCTTAAACACATGGAACACAAGAACTCTCTCTCCTTAACCATCTTCGACTTAATCTCATGGAATAGAAGAACTTTCTTTCTCTAGCCAATCGCGAACTTTCTCTCTCTTCTCCACATTTTTGCACTCCTAACCAACAACTCGCGAACTTTCTTCTCCTTTGGATTAAGTTCATGACATGAGAGATAGAGAGGGAGACTTAGAGATAGATAGATATATATATAGATATATATATATGTATATATATATAAATAGATTAGGAGAAAGATCGATAATGAACAAAAGAAGATGACAAAGGGGATGGAGAAAGGGGGAGGATTTGATGAAGAAAATGACCAAAAGGGATGGAGAGAGAGAGGGAAGATTAACAAAGAAGATTATAGAGAGAGAGGGAAGATTGACAAAGAATATGATAAAGTGGAGTAGGGATATTTGATTCTCAAGTTTGAATGAGGGTGTTTTGGGAAGAAAGAGAGACAAATGAATTAGGAATTGAATTTATTGGTTTGATGTAAGAATGCGTATATTGAAATTTTAAGAACCATAATTCCTTGAAAATTGCTATTATATGGGGAAAAAATCAACTAAACATGGTAATAGAAGCTATATTAGGAGTAAAGAGAGAATGACATTTTCACTTCTAAGTGAATAGGATGGTAAGAATCTTAACACTTAATTTCAAAGATAAAAGAATTAAGTATATATGAGTAAAAATAAGGAGATAAATTTGTAAGTCACCTATAACTTTATATTTTATTATCGACTTACTCTAGTATCTTCTCTAATGTTTGCCCTCATACCATACCATATCTCTCTCTCTAGCTCCACCCCCACCCCACCC